>CM022302.1:380998412-381349335 GCA_011799875.1 Thinopyrum elongatum
CCCTTTATCTAAATGATTTTGTACTTGCTGTACTGTCAGGTTATATCTTGTTCTGCTTTCCTTGGAAAGGATTACCCAATTCTTGTGTGTAGACACATTTCCTTCCAGTGTTCTGATTAGTATACTAATCACTTTTCCTTTACATTGTTTGTTTAACCTTTCTTGTAATCTGACTTAACTAAGCAGTGATAATTCCCTGCTAGGTAAGCACCTCTGTGTACCACTTGATCAGTAAAGCCTGTACTATTGTTGATGACATTCCCGATAACCACCGATGGACGAGAACTTTGCCTATTGGTTTGCCTCGTTAATGAGACAGGAAGATGGTTTCTCTTGTAGCTCCCTCCCGCCACCGTTACGACGTTGTTGCCGACATTAAATGGCAGGCCATTCTCTGCCATGCCTTGCACATAACCGTGCAAGATGTCAACGGCTCCTACTTTTAACCCACAGTGGTGGGCCCATAAACCCACAGTTCCACAGGATCGAAAACCTGACTCTCCTTGTACACCCTGTTGACAAGGTTTCCTCGCGCGTTGGCCTCGTACGTAATCACGAGCCACCTTTGGAGGGACAACATACAATTCTGGGATACGAAGCAGTAGTAGTACAAGAGAAGTACTTATTCTCGGTGCTCTAGGCCATTTTCCACACTTTGTTTCAGAATCGAACGATTGTCTATTCCTTGAAACTTCTTACTGTACCTTCTTGCTTGGCTCTCGATGTGTTTCATTTGACCAACTCGAGAGGTACCCATGTGTTCATTCATGGGATAACCCCCGATGATTACCCCTTATAGCCTTCTATCGTTGCCGAGTTGCCCCTTTACTATTCGTAAGTACGATGGAGTTCCCGAAGAAAGGATGCCGACTTCGTCATGAGGATCTGAAACAGAGGAATGAAGACATCAACGTAGTAGGTCGACCTCGTAGAGAAGAGCAACCAAGACCGAGAAGAATCGTTAGAATTTCGTAACCAGAACTTTCCCCCTAACTCCCCGCTTAAATCTCGGGACGAGATTTCTTGTGGTGGAGGAGATTTGTAACACCCCGGTAGTTAAGCTACAGTAACCACATGCTAATGATGCCATGTCACCACTGTTACTGTTGTTAATCTCGCGTTAATCCAAATCCTATTTAAATTCAAATCCAAAATTTGAAGTCAAAATTCAAGTTTGTCAAACATGAAAACAAAAATGTTCAAAGTGTTGCAAATCTCCTCTGGATGTTTGTCATACTGAAACCACATTTTTATAAAGTGTTTAAATGCACAAAGATAATTAAAACAGCAGCAAAACATTTAATTAAATACCTTTTTCAAATTAATAAAATATTAAACTATGTTATTTAGCTGTCTAAATTAATGTGGCAGTGGTGTAATTCTAAATACTAATTTAGGTGTTGAAGTTATATTTTACAAAACTAAAATAAATAGGAAATAAAATAGAAAGCGAATAAACAGAAAATAAGTAAAAGAAAAAATAAAAATAAAAGTTAAAACAAAAAAAGGAGACTCCTACCCCCCCGACTGGGCCTCGACCCAGCAGGCCAAGCGGCCCACCAGGCCGGCCCGGCCGGCCACCCCCGCTATAACCCCCACCCCGAAACCCTAACCCGCTACCCCTTCACTCTCGTCCCTCTCCCCTCGATCTCCCGCCGCCGTCGTCGCCATGGGCCGCCTCGCCGCCGTGGCCACCGGCCTCCCCGGACCGCGCCGGGATACCCTACGGCTCCGACGACGCCGACTACGCCATCTGCACCACCCGGGCGGAGCCGGTGACCACTGCTGACGCTGCCTCGAGCGATCCCCTCTGCCAGCGTACGCCTCTGCTTCGTCGTCGATCCGCCGCACTCCGGCCTCCCCCGAGCTCCCCTGAGCCCCCTGCACGAACCGCTGTGAGCCGCTGCGCCGGTTGCGCTCTTCCCCTCTCCTTCTGGTAGCTTTTGGTGTCGCCCCCCACCACGCACTCGCTCCGGCCGCCGCGGACTATCCTCGCCGCTGACTTTTTTGTCTGCCCCAGCACCAGCAGTTGGCGCCGTCGTGTGCGTGGCATCGCGCAGGTGCCGTAGGACCAAACCGCCGCCCGTTTGGTCACCGGAAACGGCCGGGCGGCCACCGCCTCCGCGTCGGGCTCGTCACCGGCACGCGCGGGCGCTTAAACAGCCCCCCTGTCACTGCCGCGTGGGCCCGTGGCCCTAATCACTTAATTAGCCACTAACCCACCCCCACTAATTAAGTTTTAATTAACTAAAACTATTAACTAAACTAAATGTGCCACTGACACCCTGGACCCACCTCTCTAATAACCCAATTAGTTTAGTTTAAAAATTCTGTTAGATTAGGAGTAAATGACACCTGGGCCCCACCGGTCAGATTGACCAGTCAAAGGCACTGTTAACTACTGATGTCATGCTGACATCATGATGATGTCAGCATACACTGTTTCGGATAATTCTGATTTAATTAATTAAATAATTCAAAATGATTAATAAAACTTCAGGATTTAATATAAAATAAACCGTAGTTCGGATCGAAATACTTTGTACATGAAAGTTGCTCAGAACGACGATACGAATCTGAATACATGATCCGTTCATCTATCAGATGCCCCTAGCTAGATGAACATGGAACTTTTTGCCTGATGTCAATAAATGAATAGTGCTCAACCTTAATAAAATAAATCCAAATAAATTCCTAAATGAACTAAATCATTTAGTTAGGCAGTAGAACACCTCTGCATGTCATTTAGACATGTCATGCATATTGTTTGCATCTTTGCCGTGAATTTATTGTTTCTTCCCCCTCCTTCTCTCTCGATAGACGCCGAGACCGACGCCCTTGCAGTTGAGTACGACTCGCTCCAGACGAGCAGCCCGTTGACGACCCCTCCTTCTTGCCAGAGCAACCAGGCAAGCCCCCCCCCCTTTGATCATCTCGATATCGCCCATTCTATTTTGTCATGCTTGCATTAGATTTTGCTACTGTAATTGATTGCTCCTATTCAGATGCATAGCCTGCTTTTGTAACCTGCTTATTGTTACCTTACCTACCTATTCCAAACTGCTTAGTATAGGCTGGTTAGTGACCCGTCAGAGACCCCATTTTGACCCAACTGCCCCGCTGGATTATTAGAAGACCCGATCAACGGGATCGAAGACCAGACCCCGGCACCGCACATCACCCCCTTAGTTGTACGACACTACCGGGTTACTATCGAACGTCGAGGGTGATACCTCGTCAGCACTCCTAATGTTAACCTTGTAGGGTAGATAATTGGTCGTGGTCATCGAGGGTGATTCCTCCTTCTCCACTTCCGGTACGACCCTGTCGCGCAACACTTCAAGTTCAAACCTCGAGGGTGATTCCTCCTAAGTTCAACTTGACGGTTACATCGAGTGGACATTCATCGAGGGTGATACCTCGGATTCCCTTGATGTTATGGACACACGGTTACTGTGACTTTACCCCTGAACCTTGATAGAGACGGGTCGGCCCCGAAGGGGGACCCGAGGGGGTTACTTTTACTGCAGGACTAAAGGGACAGGCGGTACCGCCCAGCAGAGGTGGACCTGAGTTCCCGACAGTCCTTGGCGAGACGGGTTGACCTGGATGGTGCCCGAGTGATGAATACGAGGCGTGGCCGGGCATTCTTAGCCCTTGTCGCAAGTCCTCGAGACGGGGCGATGGGGTCACATCGATCGTGAGTCTCTGCTCGTTACCGCAAGCCCCTAGTCCACTAACGATTTGGATATTTGATCCGAGCAGGCCTCTGGCCTGATAGCACTAACCATCACGTGGGCATAGTATGGGCGTTCTACATCGTAGCATCAGCTGAAAGCTCTGTCAGACGTCCAGTTCAGCCTCGTGGCCGGGCCGGGCCAGTGCCATCCAGGACTGAGGTGGTGCTCGTCCCGACCCTGCACACACCGACCCGGATTGCACATGGCGATGGCCCAAGAACCCTGAGCGCTTAGGATGTAGACCGACGGGGACCTCTCTGCTGATCTGCAGGTAGGGTTGCGGTGTATCGTTTGGCCGAGGCCGGTCATGACCCAGGAAAGTGTGTCCGATCGGAGTTAAGCGAGCGTGATGGGTAAGTTGGTGCACCCCTGCAGGGAAGAAAACTTCTATCGATAGCCGGTCCTACGGTAAAGGACACTCGGAGTTGTATCCCGATCGATACAACTAGAACTGGACCCTTGAGATGATAACATGTTATGATGGCTCCGAGATCGCTTTCTCGCAGGGAGTCGATAAGGGATCTCAGGACGAGGTTGATGACTGTATGGCTCTGGGATTGCTTTCTCGCAGGGAGTCGAGAAAGGATCTCTGGGTGAGGTTGATATCAGTACTGCTACATTATATTGTATTGTTCTACTCTCTTCTAATGCTGCAAGACCGTTGAAGATGCTAGTCTTCGATAGGACTAGGCCTTCTCTCTATTCTGGCATTTCTGCAGCCCAGTCCACATATATAGCCTTCCTTTGATAATGTTGCATATGTAGTGTAGATCCTTGCTTGCTGAGTACTTCAGAGTACTCACGGTTGCTTTATTTTATTTTTCTCCCTATATCAGTTTGTCGTGACCAGATGACGGAGCCCCTGAGACAGCTGCCCCGCCGACGATTACTACTACCACCTCGAAGGTGGTTACTACTACGAGTTGGCTGATGACCAGGAGTAGGTTCGGAGGGTCCCAGGCAGGAGGCATGCGCCTTTCGATCGTAGCTTTTGTTTTGCCCCGCCTATCTAAAGGCCTTTCTGTTTCTCTTTTATATCTGTACTCAGATATCTGATGCTTCCTCTTCCGCTTGTACGCAAGCTTATGTATTCGAGCCCTCGAGGCCCCTGGCTTGTAATATAAAGCATGTATGACTTTATTTATGTTTTAGAGTTGTGTTGTGATATCTTCCCGTGAGTCCTTAGGCTTGATCGTGTGCATTTGCATGTATGATTAGTGCACGATTGAGCCGGGGGCGTCACAGCAGAGTCCCAAGGAATCAGCCAAAGGTTTCCATTCCCGTGCTACAAGACCAGGACGGCAGGATGAAGGTCATCGCCGAGCCCACGACGACGTCACGACCAGAAGCTTTGTAGGCGAAGACCACCTTTCGTCAGGATAAGATGTACTACTTGCCTCCCTTCAAACTTGGCCATTGTGGGATCCCTTCCCGCCTTCATTTTGGGGGAAGAGGACCGAGGTCACTATAAATATAGCTAGACCACCACCATAGACGGGGGACGAAACCAGATCATCCTCACCAGCACAAGAACACTCCTCCTGAGGTTGTTCTCCCTCTGTACTAGTTCATCCTTAGCCCACCTCGAGGCCAATCCACCACAAAGCAGGAGTAGGGTTTTACACCGCAAGGTGGCCCGAACCTGGGTAAACTGCTGAGTCCCTTTCCTTTCCTGTTCATCGAGCTAGGCGGTGAGATCGACGAGTCAGCAGGCTGGGGAGATTGAGTTCTTCGCACGCACTCCAGAGTTCGAACCTTTCTTGGGTCTGCGGAGCCCTGAATCCGACAGTATAGCCTTCGTCATGATAATGAGTTTATGTATGAGATGGCTATATATTGTAATGTTAAGTGGCCTACGCGTCATGACATGATGGCTGGAGCCACGAGATTGCCACCTTAATGTAAATATCGTGGAGATAGATTACAGGTGACGGTGGCAAGACGTACACGGAGGACTCGAACAAGGAGAAGGTGTACCAAGGCGCGGGACGAGGAGGTATAATTTTGTACCACGACGGAATTTCAGATTTTGGTGTCACGACAACGTTTTCTAAAATGGTCGCCACGACAAGTTTTTCTAAGATTGCCGCCACGACAAAGTTTTTTGAAACGGTTGCCACGACAATGAAATATTGGTCGTCACGTCGCTTCAACTGGAGATTGAAGATGATCGCAGAGAACTCCCGGCGCCCAGGGCTATACCATATCATGCTATTATGAATTGCCTGAGATGTTTAAGCCTTTGATGTTTGCACCCATTTATTGCGTAGTAGTCAATTATTAGGGTGATCTCTTACAGTAAATATTAAGTTAAAAGGTGCTCTTCCCAGTGTTGCAACCATCTATAACACATAGCGTTCTGGAGTGCGTCATGTCCACATGAGTACAAACGAGACATGAGGTGTAAGACGGGGATGGTTAGACCATATGTGCAGATAGAACTCGATTGTCTTGAAGTTCTAGCAGAATATTTCTGAGTTCGGAGCACAAAACATCGAAAGATGAACAAGAGTCATATGGAGATATGATCAGCAAAAGTTTGCCCACCGGTCAAAATTCTCGTCATCAGTGATGTCCACATTAATGGCTGAGAACTAGACTTGGATCTTGAATCACTCACTATTAATTATGACATATATTAATTTGAATGGGAGTGCATTTTAAATTAAAATTTGTTTTAATTAACTAGTGCATTATTAATTATGAATTGTGTCTAAAAGGGAATCTTGTGATTGTTGTTGTAGATCAATGGCTTGCAATAGTTTCAATTTAGCACCACTGTTTGAGAAAGAAAAGTTAGCTGAGAATGGTGGAAACTATGAGGATTGGATCCACACTCTAAGATGTGTTCTCAGGAGTGCAAAGAAAGAATATGTGCTCGATCAACCACTTGGTGACTACCCGACGCCTGGAGCGTCGCAAGATGTCATCAATGTGTATTTATCTCGCAAGAACGATTTCAGTGTTGTCAAGAGTATTATGTTAGCTTGCATGGACACTGTGTTACAATTTTTTTTGAACATTCCAGTACTATCAAAATTGTCGAGACACTGGAAGTTCTGTATGACAAAGAACTAGCTGAAGTTCATGAGATGACTAGAGCAATGGTAGAGTGCAAGATAACTGAAGGTGTTAAGCAAGGTTCTAGGCTTGCAGAATATTTTGATAGTATAACTGCAATGGGAATTGATTTTCCCAAGACACCAGAAAATGACTTACACCTCACTTCGTTTTATGAAGCAATTCTCAAAACCAATGAGATTGGGTTGCAAAATCAACAAAATTTATTGCTAAACAAAACAAAAAGTTTCAAGAAGAAACGCAACACCAAAAGTAACAAGGGTGGAGCATCTCATGAGACTTCATGTTTCTACTGCAAAGAGATAGGACATTGGAAAAGAAATTGCTTGAAGTATCTGGTAGATAAGAAGAACTCATCTTCTGGTAAAGGTATAAAAGTTATACAAGTTAATGTTATTGATATTCTACTCGCTGAAAACTCCAAGTCATGGGTATTTGATACTAGATCTGTTGCTCACATTTGCAACACATTGCAGGGACTACGGAAGATTTGCAAGCTGAGTAGAAATGAAGTCGTGATGCAAGTCGGGAATGGTGATGGGATTGACGCTCTAGCCGTCGGTGTCATGTCTTTGAGTTTACCTTCAGGATTTGTTTTAGAACTAAATAATTGTTATTTTGTTCCGAAGTTATGTAAGAACATTATCTCTGGATCATGTTTGATAAGTGACGGGTATTCTTATAAATCAGAAAATAATGGTTGTTCAATATATTATAAGGATATGTTTTATGGATTTGCACCTATTGGAGGTGGTTTATTCATAATGGATCTTGAACATGAAAAAAGATGTATTTAACATTAATGCTAAATGTCTTAAGAATACTGATAATACCACTTACATGTGACACTGCCATCTTGGTCATATTGGAAAGAAACACATGCAAAAACTTCATAAAGATGGAGTACTAACATCATTTGATTTTGAATCATTCGATACATGCGAAGCTTGTTTGATGGGCAAAATTCAAAATGCCATTCACAGGCCATCCTGAATGGGCGCAAGAATTATTGGACATAATACATAGTGATGTATGTGATCCGATGAGTATTCCGGCGCGCGGTGGATACTTATACTTCGCAACCTTCACTGATGATTTGAGTAGATCCGGTTATATCAATTTGATGAAACACAAGTCTGAAACATTTGAAAAGTTCAAAGAATTTCAGAATAAAGTTGAGAATCATCGTGGAAAAAGGTAAAATTTCTACAATCAGATCATGGAGGAGAATATCTAAGTCATGAGTTTAGCAAACATCTAAGTGATTGTGGAATTGTTTCACAACTTACTCCTCCCGGAACTCCATAGAGAAATGGAGTGTCAGAAAGACATAACTGAACTTTGTTAGACATGGTGAGGTCAATGATGTCTCTTACCGATCTGTCTTTATCAATCTGGGGATATGCACTTGAAACAGTAACATATACACTAAACAGAGCACCGTCTAAGTCCATTGAGACCACACCATATGAGTTATGGAATGGGAAGAAACCCAATTTGTCACATCTCAAGATTTGGGGTTGTGAGACTTATGTAAAACGTTTACAACCGAATAAGCTCGATCCCAAAGCAAACAAATGTTACTTTGTAGGTTATTCGAAAGAAACAATTGGGTATTCCTTCTACAAAAAGTCTGAAGACAAATGATACGTCCATTGCGCATCATGTTTTCCTACTGTTATTTATAGTGTTTTTATTCATTATAACACTTTATGGAGTAATTCTAATGCCTTTTCTCACATAATATGCAAGGTTTACACAAAGAGGGAGAATGCCGATAGCTGGAATTCTGGACCTGAAAAATCTATGTTAGAGATACCTATTCTGCACATCTCCAAATGAGCTGAAATTTCATGGAGAATTATTTCTGAATATATGATACGTCCATTTTGCATCATGTTTTTATATCCATATTTATTGCATTATGGACTGTTATTTCACATTATGGTACAATACTTATGCCTTTTCTCTCTTATTCTACAAGATTTACATGAAGAGGGAGAATGCCGGCAGCTGGAATTCTGGACCAGAAAGGAGCAAATCTGAGAGACCTATTCTGCACAACTCCAAAAGTCCTGAAAATTTGCGGAGAATTATTTTGGAATATACAAAAATTATTGGGCGAAGAAAGAAACTACCAAAGGGACCCACCAGGTGGCACAAGCCTGGGGGGCACGCCCTACCCCCCAGGGCGCGCCCCCAGGGCTGTGGGCCCCCTGGCAGGTCTCCGGTGCCCCTCTTTGCTATATGGAGTCTTTTGACCTGGAAAAAAAATAAGAAGAGAGGTTGGGATGAAGCGCTGCCGTCTCGAGGCGGAACCTGGGCAGGAGCAATCTAGGGCTCCGACAGAGCGATTCTGCCGAGGACACTTTCCTCCGGGAGGGGGGGAAATCGAAGCCATCGTCATCACCAATGATCCTCTCATCGAGGGAGGGTCAATCTCCATCACATCTCTCACGAGCACAATCTCCTCTCAAACTTTAGTTCATCTCTTGTATTCAATCTTTGCCTCAGAACCTCAGATTGGTACCTGTTGGTTGATAGTAGGGTTGATTACTCCTTGTAGTTGATGCTAGTTGGTTTATTTGGTGGAAGATCATATGTTCAGATCCTTAATGATATTCAATACCCCTCTGATCTTGAACATGAACATGCTTTGTGAGTAGTTACTTTTGTTCCTAAGAACATGTGAGAAGTCTTGTTATAAGTAATCATGTGAATTTGGTATTGGTTCGATATTTTGATGAGATGTGTGTTGTCTTTCCTCTAGTGGTGTTATGTGAACGTCGACTACATGGCACTTCACCATGATTTGGGCCTAGGAGAAGGCATTGGGAAGTAATAATTTGATGATGGGTTGCTAGAGTGACAGAAGCTTAAACCCTAGTTTTTGCGTTGCTTCGTAAGGGGCTGATTTGGATCCACATGTTTCATGCTATGGTTAGATTTATCTTAATTCTTCTTTCGTAGTTGTGGATGCTTGCGAGAGGGGTTAATCATAAGTGGGAGGCTTGTCCAAGTAAGGACAACACCCAAGCACCGGTCCACCCACATATCAAATTATCAAAGTAACGAACGCGAATCATATGAGCATGATGAAAACTAACTTGACAGTAATTCCCATGTGTCCTCGGGAGCGCTTTGCTTTATATAAGAGTTCGTCCAGGCTTTTCCTTTGCTATAAAAAGGATTGGGCCACCTTGCTGCACCTCTGCTACACTTGTTACTTGTTACCCGTTACGAATTATCTTATCACAAAACTATCTGGTACCGATAATTTTAGTGCCTTTAGAAAATACCTTGCTGAAAACCGCTTGTCATTTCCTTCTACTCCTCATTGGGTTCGACACTCTTACTTATCGAAAGGACTACGATAGATCCCTATACTTGTGGGTCATCAAGACTCTTTTCTAGTGCCGTTGCCGGGGAGTGAAGCGCCTTTGGTGAGTGGAATTTGGTAAGGAAAAATTTATATTACGTGCTGAAATTTACTGTCACTTATCACTATGGAAAATAATCATTTGAGGGGATTGTTCGCGGTATCTTCACCCCGACCGGAAGAACAAAGAGTTGCTCCTCAACCAACTGAACCTACTAAAAAAATTTATTATGAAATTCCTTCGGGTATGATAGATAAACTGCTAGCTAATCCTTATGCAGGAGATGGAACATTACATCCTGATATGCATCTAATCTTTGTGGATGAAGTCTGTGGATTATTTAAGCTTGCAGGTTTGCCCGAAGATGAAGTCAAGAAGAAGGTCTTCCCTTTATCTTTGAAGGGAGAGGCATTGACATGGTATAGGCTATGTGATGATATTGGATCGTGGAGTTACAACCGATTGAAATTGGAATTTCATCAGAAGTTTTATCCTATGCATCTGATTCATCGTGATCGGAATTATATATATAATTTTTGGCCTGGTGAAGGAGAAAGTATTGCTCAAGCTTGGGGGAGGCTTAAGTCAATGTTATATTCATGCCCCAATCATGAGCTCTCAAGAGAAATTATTATTCAGAATTTTTATGCTCAGCTTTCTCGTAATGATCAATCCATGCTCGATACTTCTTGTACTGGTTCTTTTATGAAGAAGACTATTGAATTCAAATGGGATCTCTTGGAAAGAATTAAACGCAACCCTGAAGACTGGGAGCTCGACGAAGGTAAGGAGTCAGGTATAAAGCTTGAATTTGATTGTGTTAAAACTTTTATCGATACTGATGCTTTTCGTGAATTTAGCACAAAATATGGACTTGACTCTGAGATAGTAGCTTCTTTCTGTGAATCTTTTGCTACGTTGCTTATGGCACGCGAGCTTCTGCGCTATCGCCCGACCGACGACCTCTATGAAGACTGGCTGGACCGCATCGCCGAGCTCGTTAGCGCCGCCGGAGAGGCCCTGCACCGTCTCGCTCGCTGCCTCCCCAACCACCTCTTGCGGGCGACGTGGCCCACAGTGCGCCTCCTCCACCTCCCAGGCAAGAAGTCGCCCTCGAGCCAAGGTGCGAGGCTCCTCAGCGTGACCTGCCGCGCAGGGCGCCGACGCGCAACGAAGAAAGCTGCCAAGTGGTGCAGCGTCCCCAAGGAGAGGTGCTGCCAGAGGCGACGGTGCGCGAGTGCCAAGTCCAGGCTCCCCCTCTGCGGTGGGCTCCCATGGGCGCGGCGGGCTGCCGTGCGTTCACCCCGGAGCTACGCGGCGTCGTTTGGCCAGGGAAGTTCAAGCCAGACCTGCCTCCACGCTACGACGGCACCCCCGACCCTGCAGAGTTCCTCCAGCTCTACGAGCTGAGCATCGAGGCGGCCAACGGCGATGAGAAGGTCATGGCGAACTGGTTTCCCATGGCCCTCAAGGACGGCGCGCGCTCATGGCTCCTGAACCTCCGCGCTGGATCGATCTCCTCGTGGGATGAGATGCGGGAGCGCTTCATCGCCAACTTCCAGGGCACTCGAGACCGCGCTCCGGCTGTAGGCGACCTGCGGCGCGTCAAGCAACAGCCTGGGGAGACCTTGCACAAGTACATCCAGCGCTTCACCAACGTCCGCCTCAAGATTCCCAAGGTAACGGACGAGGCCATCATTTCCGCGTTCACTGATGGCGTCCGGGATGTCAAGATGAAGGAAGAGCTCGCCATGCACGAGGACCTGTGCTCGGCTCTGGAAATGTTTAACATGGCAGCCAGATGCGCGAGGGCCAAGGAAGGTCGCCTCACCCTCCTCGAGCCCCTAGAAGCCGACCTAGAAGACAAGAAGGCCAAAGCCAAGGACGTAAAGCGCAAGGGGCCAGCTGTGCTCGCGGCAGAACCTGAGATGAAGCGCGACTGTGACAACCCGGAATCCTCCAAGGGCAGTCGTCCGTTCTGCGTCTTCCACAACATGCACAGCCACAACACCAATGACTACCAAGAGCTCAGGGCCATCCGGGACGGACGCCTTGGCCGCCGCCCTGAGCGCAACGACCGCGGCTACGGCCACGGAGGAGGCCGAGGTGGCGGACGCTGGGAGGGCCAGCCCCGTGAGGATCGCTGGCAGGGCCAGCCTCGCGAGGGCCCCTGGAGGGATCAGCCTCGTGAGGACCGCCCTCAGGGCAACGTTGGCCTTCCTCCGCTGCCGCCGCCGCCAAGGAGGAATGATGATCACCACCAAGATGATGGGGTTGGGGACTTCCAAGAGCCTCGTGCCGTGGCTTGCATCCTGGGCGGCGCTCAGGCTCCCGCCTCTCACCGCATCTTCAAGAAGTTCGCTCGTGAGGTGAACGCGGCCCTCCCCAAGTTCGAGGCGACGTGTCCGCTCAGGTGGTCCAAGTACGCCATCACCTTCGGCTCTACTGACCAGCTCAAGTGCGCGACCGCTGCCGGCGCGCTCCCAATGCTTTGCTCGCCTACCATCAGCAACGTCCTCATCACCAAGACACTCATCGATGGTGGTGCGGGACTCAATGTCCTCTCCGTCGAGATGTTCGACAAACTCCAGGTGCCATACGACCAGCTTCAGCCTACCAAGCCCTTCTCAGGAGTGACCGACGGCTCCACCACCCCGATAGGGCAGGTCCGCCTCCCTGTCACCTTCGGCAAGCGCGACAACTACCGCACTAAGCTCATCGACTTTGACGTCGCCCACATCCGCCTCCTGTACAACGCCATCCTCGGGTATCCAGCCCTGGCCAAGTTCATGGCCGCCACTCACCACGGCTACAATGTCCTCAAGATGCCAGGGAGCGGCGGCATCATCACGGTCGCCTGCGATGAGAAGGATGCGGTGTGCTCCCTCAAGCGCGCCTACCAGGCTGCAGCGGTCGAGAACCCAGATGATGAGGGCGCTGCCTACCCTCCCGAGGCCGTTCCCAAGAAGAAGAAGCAGTTGCTCCGCCCGGGACCCCAGGAGGATGGGGCGCCCGACGACCGTGCCTTAGGACCTGCGCCCACTGACGGGGCGCCTTCCCCTCTCGCATAGGAAGGCGCGCCCGGCACCCCTCTTAGGCTGGGCTCGGGGGCTCTCCTCTGGAGGGCCTCAGACCTGGCCAGCGTCACGAGGGAGGCGTCCGGGCACCATGTGGAGGCGTGCTTCAATGCGTGTTTCTGCGAGAAGAGCGCAGGGCGCGAGGCACCAGGCGCTCAGGAGTTCATCACCAAGGCAATCGAGGATCTTTAGGAGACGAGGGCCATGCGAGGCGAGCGTCGCCTCGCACCACCAGGCGCAGCTCCCCCCCTGACGAGGGCAGTGGGCTGCGCGTCTGCATCAACATCCCAGGCTCAACCGGGCCGCGTCTCAGGAGCTCTACTGGCCATCCCACATGGGCCGGTGCGAGGGCCCCCCTTACAGCAACGTTCACATGCCTTTCGGTTTGCTGAACCAGGCTGCCACGCACCAGCGCCACATGCGGAGCGTCCTGGTGGCTCACGAGGCCAGGCACCAGGCGATCATGTCGGAGGAGGCGCCGAACCCTCGCGAGCCCCACGGGCCCCCGGGGCCTCACGAGGCTCAGGACATGGACGGCTCGTGAGGAGCGACTTCTGCAGCTCGCATCTTCAGCTACTCCAACACTTCTTCAGCAACGGTGCCAGGTGACACTTTTCAGTTTGTTCAGTTGGGGGCGCCCCTCGGGCTGCATTATCCCCAAGCCGTGTGGGTCCGTCCCTATGGCATGTATCGTTCTTTGCATCTATCAGAGCTGGCCTTACCTCTTCATGAGCTGCTTTATGATTATCACCTGCCTGCCCGGTGTCCTGTCGCCCCTTCGCGGCCTCCACGCGTTGTGAACCCACCTATTGCTCATCCTGCCACGGGGGCTGCTGGCACGGCGCCTGTGCTCGGGTCCGTCCCTGCAGCGCTGATAAACCTGAGAGATCGAGCTCTGGCTCGCGGCCCGCCCCACGCATGTCACCTCACCGGATTCTCAGTGCCTTCGTCTTCTTGTGGAAAGATCAACGGCTGGACGGCAAGCGCGGCTATGTGTACTAACTCGCAGGAACCTCCAGAACTAGACTACGGGCGGCTCTCGCAGGCCACTCCTTTTTCACGCAATTCGCTTACACGTTAAAGGGGGGGGGGTCCCTGAGCATCGCGCCTCAGGGACTCCTACTGGCTCTCGAGCCCTCACCCCCTGGCCTTGACCACGACATTGCGACCTAGCATACTAGCGGCGGCTGAGCCTTGCTCGAGGGCTGGGACCCGAGAACGTAGAGCATCCAGATGAGAAGAAAAAGGGGACCGGCTTGAGCCCTGCCTAGAACCTCGCAAGCCGGAAGGCCGGGCAGCCGTCGCCTGTCCTCCTCCATGACCTTGGCCCACGCGGCGCTGGGCGTTGTCTCCAAGTGCAGGGCCCTGCGCATGGGAGTACATAGGGGTCGGGAAGCCCGGTGGAGCCCGCTCGTGCCAAGGCCGCGTCACCTCGGCCCCTTCGCCGGTGTCGCGGGAGCGGCCGAGCCTCTTCTTCGGCGGGAGTGGCCTGGGCTCCTCCCGAGGGGTTTTTCCCTTCTCCGACGCGAAAAACCTCCTTATCGGCGCCATGGACGCTTCATCAAGACGGCGAGGCAAGAAGGAAGAAGAAGCAAGCAGCGAGAAGACGGAGATGAGCAGGGGGCTCCGCCCCCCTCCCATTTATAGCCAAAGGGAGGCCAACCGCCGGCCTCCACGATCTCCGGTAATGATGATCTTTTTGCATGCAGCAGGTTATTGTCAAGCAGGACGGTTGCCGAGGCAGCGTGGGGAAGCGGAGACGCCCACGTCCCATCAAGCACCACGCGCCGACCAGGTCCGCAGGCGGTTAGGGCCCGTGGCGCTTCGCCCTTGCCCTTTGGCTTTGCCTCGAAGCCAAGTCCGAGCCCGCCTTGGGCCCGAGGGCTACTGTCGGTGTTCTGGGAACCGGGGTACCCAGACTTGCCTGCCTGCGGCCCACAGCGTGGCTTCATCAGCGGCCTGGTACATCCCTTCTCCAGCATCAACAACGCAAGACCCTCACGAGGGGCCAAGCCTCGCGAGGCGGACGACACCAAGACATCGGGAGGGAGCGGCTTCCCCAGGCCGGCTCCTGAGGAGCGGAGATTTCCATGCAAGCCCCACCTCATGAGGTTCAGATGACGCAAGGCATGACGACCAAGGCCAGGCGGGCGCCAGCAGGCGCAGTACTGCAGGTTTCCTCTTCGGTGCTAAGGAAGCAAGCGCAGACGCAGATGTAACACCCCGGTAGTTAAGCTACAGTAACCACATGCTAATGATGCCATGTCACCACTGTTAATGTTGTTAATCTCGCGTTAATCCAAATCCTATTTAAATTCAAATCCAAAATTTGAAGTCAAAATTCAAGTTTGTCAAACATGAAAACAAAAATGTTCAAAGTGTTGCAAATCTCCTCTGGATGTTTGTCATACTGAAACCACATTTTTATAAAGTGTTTAAATGCACAAAAATAATTAAAACAGCAGCAAAACATTTAATTAAATACATTTTTCAAATTAATAAAATATTAAACTATGTTATTTAGCTGTCCAAATTAATGTGGCAGTGGTGTAATTCTAAATACTAATTTAGGTGTTGAAGTTATATTTTACAAAACTAAAATAAATAGGAAATAAAATAGAAAGCGAATAAACAGAAAATAAGTAAAAGAAAAAATAAAAACAAAAGTTAAAACAAAAAAAAAGGGGACTCCTACCCCCCCCGACTGGGCCTCGACCCAGCAGGCCAAGCGGCCCCCACCAGCCGCCCGGCCGCCACCCCCGTCTATACACCCCCACCCCGAAACCCTAACCCGCTACCCCTTCACTCTCGTCCCTCTCCCCTCGATCTCCCGCCGCCGTCGTCGCCACGGGCCGCCTCGCCGCCGTGGCCACCGGCCTCCCCGGACCGCGCCGGGATACCCTACGGCTCCGACGACGCCGACTACGCCATCTGCACCACCCGGGCGGAGCCGGTGACCACTGCTGACGCTGCCTCGACCGATCCCCTCCGCCGGCGTACGCCTCTGCTTCGTCGTCGATCCGCCGCACTCCAGCCTCCCCCCCCGCTCCCCTGAGCCCCCTGCACGAACCGCTGTGAGCCGCTGCGCCGGTTGCGCTCTTCCCCTCTCCTTCTGGTAGCTTTTGGTGTCGCCCCCCACCACACACTCGCTCCGGCCGCCGCGGACTATCCTCGCCGCTGACTTTTTTGTCTGCCCCAACACTAGCAGTTGGCGCCGTCGTGTGCGTGGCATCGTGCAGGTGCCGTAGGACCAAACCGCCGCCCGTTTGGTCGCCGGAAACGGCCGAGCGGCCACCGCCGCCGCGTCAGGCTTGTCACCGGCGTGCGCGGGCGCTTAAACAGCCCCCCCTGTCACTGCCGCGTGGGCCCGTGGCCCTAATCACTTAATTAGCCACTAACCCACCCCCACTAATTAAGTTTTAATTAACTAAAACTATTAACTAAACTAAATGTGCCACTGACACCCTGGACCCACCTCTCTAATAACCCAATTAGTTTAGTTTAAAAATTCTGTTAGATTAGGAGTAAATGACACCTGGGCCCCACCGGTCAGATTGACCAGTCAAAGGCACTGTTAACTAGTGATGTCATGCTGACATCATGATGACGTCAGCATACACTGTTTCGGATAATTCTGATTTAATTAATTAAATAATTCAAAATGATTAATAAAACTTCAGGATTTAATATAAAATAAACCGTAGTTCGGATCGAAATACTTTGTACATGAAAGTTGCTCAGAACGACGATACGAATCTGAATACATGATCCGTTCATCTGTCAGATGCCCCTAGCTAGATGAACATGAAACTTTTTGCTTGATGTCAATAAATGAATAGTGCTCAACCTTAATAAAATAAATCCAAATAAATTCCTAAATTAACTAAATCATTTAGTTAGGCAGTAGAACACCTCTGCATGTCATTTAGACATGTCATGCATATTGTTTGCATCTTTGCCGTGAATTTATTGTTTCTTCCCCCTCCTTCTCTCTCGATAGACGCCGAGACCGACGCCCTTGCAGCTGAGTATGATTTGCTCCAGACGAGCAGCCCGTTGACGACCCCTCCTTCTTGCCAGAGCAACCAGGAAAGCCCCCCCCCTTGATCATCCCGATATCGCCCATTCTATTTTGTCATGCTTGCATTAGATTTTGCTACTGTAATTGATTGCTCCTATTCAGATGCATAGCCTGCTTATTGTTACCTTACCTGCCTATTCCAAACTGCTTAGTATAGGCTGGTTAGTGACCCGTCAGAGACCCCATTTTGACCCAACTGCCCCGCTGGATTATCAGAAGACCCGATCAACGGGATCGAAGACCAGACCCCGGCACCGCACATCACCCCCTTAGTTGTACGACACTACCGGGTTACTATCGAACGTCGAGGGTGATACCTCGTCAGCACTCCTAATGTTAACCTTGTCGGGTAGATAATTGGTCGTGGTCATCGAGGGTGATTCCTCCTTCTCCACTTCCGGTACGACCCTGTCGCGCAACACTTCAAGTTCAAACCTCGAGGGTGATTCCTCCTAAGTTCAACTTGACGGTTACATCGAGTGGACATTCATCGAGGGTGATACCTCGGATTCCCTTGATGTTATGGACACACGGTTACTGTGACTTTACCCCTGAACCTTGATAGAGACGGGTCGGCCCCGAAGGGGGACCCGAGGGAGTTACTTTTACTGCAGGACTAAAGGGACAGGCGGTACCGCCCAGCAGAGGTGGACCTGAGTTCCCGACAGTCCTTGGCGAGACGGGTTGACCTAGATGGTACCCGAGTGATGAATACGAGGCGAGGCCGGGCATTCTTAGCCCTTGTCGCAAGTCCTCGAGACGGGGCGACGGGGTCACATCGATCGTGAGTCTCTGCTCGTTACCGCAAGCCCCTAGTCCACTAACGATTTGGATATTTGATCCGAGCAGGCCTCTGGCCTGATAGCACTAACCATCACGTGGGCATAGTATGGGCGTTCTACATCGTAGCATCAGCCGAAAGCTCTGTCAGACGTCCAGTTCAGCCTCGTGGCCGGGCCGGGCCAGTGCCATCCAGGAATGAGGTGGTGCTCGTCCCGACCCTACACACACCGACCCGGAGTGCATAGGGCGATGGCCCAAGAACCCTGAGCGCTTAGGATGTAGACCGACGGGGACGTCTCTGCTGAGCTGCAGGTAGGGTTGCGGTGTATCGTTTGGCCGAGGCCGGTCATGACCCAGGAAAGTGTGTCCGGCCGGAGTTAAGCGAGCGTGATGGGTAAGTTGGTGCACCCCTGCAGGGAAGAAAACTTCTATCGATAGCCGGTCCTACGGTAAAGGACACTCGGAGTTGTATCCCGATCGATACAACTAGAACTGGACCCTTGAGATGATAACATGTCATGATGGCTCCGGGATCGCTTTCTCACAGGGAGTCGATAAGGGATCTCAGGACGAGGTTGATGACTGTATGGCTCTGGGATTGCTTTCTCGCAGGGAGTCGAGAAAGGATCTCTGGGTGAGGTTGATATCAGTACTGCTACATTATATTGTATTGTTCTACTCTCTTCTAATGCTGCAAGACCGTTGAAGATGCTAGTCTTCGATAGGACTAGGCCTTCTCTCTATTCTGGCATTTCTGCAGCCCATTCCACATATACAACCTTCCTTTGATAATGTTGCATATGTAGTGTAGATCCTTGCTTGCTGAGTACTTCAGAGTACTCACGGTTGCTTTATTTTCTTTTTCTCCCTATATCAGTTTGTCGTGACCAGATGATGGAGCCCCTGAGACAGCTGCCCCGCCGACGATTACTACTACCACCTCGAAGGTGGTTACTACTACGAGTTGGCTGATGACCAGGAGTAGGTTCGGAGGGTCCCAGGCAGGAGGCATGCGCCTTTCGATCATAGCTTTTGTTTTGCCCCGCCTATCTAAAGGCCTTTCTGTTTCTCTTTTATATCTGTACTCAGATATCTGATGCTTCCGCTGACGCTTGTACGCAAGCTTATGTATTCGAGCCCTCGAGGCCCCTGGCTTGTAATATAAAGCTTGTATGACTTTATTTATGTTTTAGAGTTGTGTTGTGATATCTTCCCGTGAGTCCTTAGGCTTGATCGTGTGCATTTGCGTGTATGATTAGTGCACGATTGAGCCGGGGGCATCACAAGTTGGTATCAGAGCCGACTGCCTGTAGGAACCCCCCCCCTTTTCCAACTCCTTGGCCGAAGTTGAGTCTAGTGGTCCAAAACTGTTTTACTAACTTGGTTGTGCGGCTTACGGGCCCACGTCGCCTTTGGGTGGTATTAGGATCTTTTACTCCTCGACCTTTACTCTGGGACTCTGAACTCTCTTATATTTGGGTTAAATGATTTTCTAAAATCTAACTATAGGTTCTCGAAAACACTTTCTCCCGGAGAGCCCCTTCAGTCCAGATGATCGCCGGCTGCACCTGAAGATTTCGAAGTTACTTTCCAATATTCTCTCGAGACTTTGTGCCCGTCGCTTTTGCAATTCCCTACCACCAAATATCCCTATGGATAAATACATACACATGTCGTTCTTACTTTTATTCCAAGTTGATCTTGTTATTACAAGATACACCGAAATTCTTTCTATTGCTCCGAGAAAACTTTGTGCCTACTGCCTTGCAGTTCTAAGCCACCTGAATACTCCTACGGATAATTTCTTACACTTACCGAGTATCCATTCATCCCCAGTTGTTCATGTGACTCACAATATTCTTTGGAATACTATTCAATTTTTCAAAAAACCTCTGCACCCTATTGCTCTTGAAATTCTTGCCTGCTTGCATTATGAATAGTTCCATATGACAAGTAATCATTGTTGATATCCCTTGTCACTATCATTCTGGCCTCATTGATGTTTATATAATCTGATGCCTTTGCATTCTTTCCTTCTTCTGCTTGAGTACTGATACTCACATCAGTTCCATTGAGGACTGCTGAATCCTTTGTTGGATTATATCCGACAGTGTCCATCGCATTCAAAAAAAAACTCGAGAGTTCTTCCCCTGTTACATACTGCCTATGGAAATTTGTATCGTCTGCTTTGTCAACCTTCCTCTGCTTTCGAGCTTGTATTATTTACTCCTGAAGTTTGTGATATAGGTTCCTAAGTTGTCCCGATGGGTTGGACCCATGCTTGCCCTAATCCATGTGAACTCGAAAGTTATGCGAGTCATACTCTTCTGGTGTTTCGCCAGATAAATTCCAACACTACAACTCCATCGAAAGCGAGAAGTGAATGAAAGGTTATGCATTGAAGAAGTGGGAGTCGACCTTGACCTTGTGTTCATGCCCATGGTCCCGATGTGGAACTTATCATGAAAGCTTCTCGTAGCAAATAAATCATCTCCTTGATATACAAGTTCATCTTGTATCTGTGAACTGATCCTTTGCAATCGTGGTTCTGACCATATTTTCTCTTTGACTCCATTTCTCGGACAAGTTAAACTACTTGTCCTCTGCAGATCATTTCACCTGTCCAACCTCTATTCTGATCTACCATCGAGTATTACCCCTGGTATCTCGAGAATATCACAGGAACTGCATAATTTCTTATGAGTTCTTCATCTACTATCACTGACCACCAATTCCAATTTTCCCGGGTTCTGAGTTGTTTGTCACTCGAGAACACCGATAAGTGAATCAATTCCGCACTCTGATTCAATAACTCTAAGTAATTGTCGCTGCTTACGAGCTTAATAATCCTTCAAGTCATTCCTAGCCTGATCAGCTATATCAATATCGTGCTAAATTTTAACTGTGCTACCTGGTCCTTCTTCCCGGGGCACAATTTCCGACGATGAGCGAAACTTACGTCGATCTTCCTCATCTTATCATTTCACCTTGAACAACAAGCTTGATTTTGAGCTTGTGTCGTATTCGTGGTTCCAATAACCTATCGCTTCATCATTCCTTTTGCCGGATGCTGTCGTTGCTCAATTGCATCTTCATAGAGCCTCTCGACAAAACTTGTCGTGATCACCATCAATATACTACCTTGATCTAAGATATCAATCGAATTCATGATGCGACATACCATCCTGGCCCCTCGATGAATTGTGTTGTCATCGACACCATCCTTGATTTTCTACCAACACAGACTCGATCATGTTTTGCTCTGACATTAAGTTCCCTGCTATCCTTGTAATTGTTCCTTTGTAACTCTTATGCTCTTCAGATCCAACCTTTTACTTGAAACACCATACCAATGCTACCTCAAAGCATGACTGTGGTATTCCAAATATCAACAAGAACATTGGAAGCACATTGCCAAATGCTTCTTGATCTATTATCCGGATACCGATGTACGGGTAACGTCTTGATTTTCCTCGCCCCTTTATCTAAATGATTTTGTACTTGCTGTACTGTCAGGTATATCTTGTTCTGCTTTTCCTTGGAAAGGATATACCCCAATTCTTGTGTGTAGACACATTTCCTTTCCAGTGTTCTGATTAGTATACTAATCACTTTTCCTTTACATTGTTTTGTTTAACCTTTCTTGTAATCTGACTCAACTAAGTAGTGATAATTCCCTGCTTAGGTAAGCACCTCGTTGTACCACTTGATCAGTAAAGCCCTGTTACTATTGTTGATGACATTCCGATAACCACCGATGGACGAGAACTTTGCCTATTGGTTTGCCTCGTTTAATGAGCAGGAAGATGGTTCTCTTTGTCCCTCGCCCTTGGTACCGACGTTGTTGCCGACATAACTGGCAGGCCATTCTCTGCCATGCCTTGCTATCATAACCGTGCAAGATGTCAACGTCTTTCCTACTTTTAACCCACGTGGTGGGCCCATAACCCACAGTTCCACAGGATCGAAACCTGACTCTCCTGTACACCCTGTTGACAAGGTTATTCCTCGCGCGTGGCCTCGTACGTAATTCACGAGCCACCTTTGGAGGGAACATCAATTCTGGTATCAGACGCAGTACTTATTCTCGTTGCTCTAGGCCATTTTCACACTTTGTTTCAGACATCGAACGATTGTCTATTTGCTTGAAACTTCTTACTGTACCTTCTTGCTTGGCTCTCGATGTGTTTCATTTGACCAACTCGAGAGGTACCCATGTGTTCATTCATGGGATAACCCCCGATGATTACCCCTTATAGCCTTCTATCGTTGCCGAGTTGCCCCTTTACTATTCGTAAGTACGATGGAGTTCCCGAAGAAAGGATGCCGACTTCGTCATGAGGATCTGAAACAGAGGAATGAAGACATCAACGTAGTAGGTCGACCTCGTAGAGAAGAGCAACCAAGACCGAGAAGAATCGTTAGAATTTCGTAACCAGAACTTTCCCCCTAACTCCCCGCTTAAATCTCGGGACGAGATTTCTTGTGGTGGAGGAGATTTGTAACACCCCGGTAGTTAAGCTACAGTAACCACATGCTAATGATGCCATGTCACCACTGTTACTGTTGTTAATCTCGCGTTAATCCAAATCCTATTTAAATTCAAATCCAAAATTTGAAGTCAAAATTCAAGTTTGTCAAACATGAAAACAAAAATGTTCAAAGTGTTGCAAATCTCCTCTGGATGTTTGTCATACTGAAACCACATTTTTATAAAGTGTTTAAATGCACAAAGATAATTAAAACAGCAGCAAAACATTTAATTAAATACCTTTTTCAAATTAATAAAATATTAAACTATGTTATTTAGCTGTCTAAATTAATGTGGCAGTGGTGTAATTCTAAATACTAATTTAGGTGTTGAAGTTATATTTTACAAAACTAAAATAAATAGGAAATAAAATAGAAAGCGAATAAACAGAAAATAAGTAAAAGAAAAAATAAAAATAAAAGTTAAAACAAAAAAAGGAGACTCCTACCCCCCCCGACTGGGCCTCGACCCAGCAGGCCAAGCGGCCCACCAGGCCGGCCCGGCCGGCCACCCCCGCTATAACCCCCACCCCGAAACGCTAACCCGCTACCCCTTCACTCTCGTCCCTCTCCCCTCGATCTCCCGCCGCCGTCGTCGCCATGGGCCGCCTCGCCGCCGTGGCCACCGGCCTCCCCGGACCGCGCCGGGATACCCTACGGCTCCGACGACGCCGACTACGCCATCTGCACCACCCGGGCGGAGCCGGTGACCACTGCTGACGCTGCCTCGACCGATCCCCTCTGCCGGCGTACGCCTCTGCTTCGTCGTCGATCCGCCGCACTCCGGCCTCCCCCGAGCTCCCCTGAGCCCCCTGCACGAACCGCTGTGAGCCGCTGCGCCGGTTGCGCTCTTCCCCTCTCCTTCTGGTAGCTTTTGGTGTCGCCCCCCACCACGCACTCGCTCCGGCCGCCGCGGACTATCCTCGCCGCTGACTTTTTTGTCTGCCCCAGCACCAGCAGTTGGCCCCGTCGTGTGCGTGGCATCGCGCAGGTGCCGTAGGACCAAACCGCCGCCCGTTTGGTCACCGGAAACGGCCGGGCGGCCACCGCCTCCGCGTCGGGCTCGTCACCGGCGCGCGCGGGCGCTTAAACAGCCCCCCTGTCACTGCCGCGTGGGCCCGTGGCCCTAATCACTTAATTAGCCACTAACCCACCCCCACTAATTAAGTTTTAATTAACTAAAACTATTAACTAAACTAAATGTGCCACTGACACCCTGGACCCACCTCTCTAATAACCCAATTAGTTTAGTTTAAAAATTCTGTTAGATTAGGAGTAAATGACACCTGGGCCCCACCGGTCAGATTGACCAGTCAAAGGCACTGTTAACTACTGATGTCATGCTGACATCATGATGATGTCAGCATACACTGTTTCGGATAATTCTGATTTAATTAATTAAATAATTCAAAATGATTAATAAAACTTCAGGATTTAATATAAAATAAACCGTAGTTCGGATCGAAATACTTTGTACATGAAAGTTGCTCAGAACGACGATACGAATCTGAATACATGATCCGTTCATCTATCAGATGCCCCTAGCTAGATGAACATGGAACTTTTTGCCTGATGTCAATAAATGAATAGTGCTCAACCTTAATAAAATAAATCCAAATAAATTCCTAAATGAACTAAATCATTTAGTTAGGCAGTAGAACACCTCTGCATGTCATTTAGACATGTCATGCATATTGTTTGCATCTTTGCCGTGAATTTATTGTTTCTTCCCCCTCCTTCTCTCTCGATAGACGCCGAGACCGACGCCCTTGCAGCTGAGTACGACTCGCTCCAGACGAGCAGCCCGTTGACGACCCCTCCTTCTTGCCAGAGCAACCAGGCAAGCCCCCCCCCTTTGATCATCTCGATATCGCCCATTCTATTTTGTCATGCTTGCATTAGATTTTGCTACTGTAATTGATTGCTCCTATTCAGATGCATAGCCTGCTTTTGTAACCTGCTTATTGTTACCTTACCTACCTATTCCAAACTGCTTAGTATAGGCTGGTTAGTGACCCGTCAGAGACCCCATTTTGACCCAACTGCCCCGCTGGATTATTAGAAGACCCGATCAACGGGATCGAAGACCAGACCCCGGCACCGCACATCACCCCCTTAGTTGTACGACACTACCGGGTTACTATCGAACGTCGAGGGTGATACCTCGTCAGCACTCCTAATGTTAACCTTGTAGGGTAGATAATTGGTCGTGGTCATCGAGGGTGATTCCTCCTTCTCCACTTCCGGTACGACCCTGTCGCGCAACACTTCAAGTTCAAACCTCGAGGGTGATTCCTCCTAAGTTCAACTTGACGGTTACATCGAGTGGACATTCATCGAGGGTGATACCTCGGATTCCCTTGATGTTATGGACACACGGTTACTGTGACTTTACCCCTGAACCTTGATAGAGACGGGTCGGCCCCGAAGGGGGACCCGAGGGGGTTACTTTTACTGCAGGACTAAAGGGACAGGCGGTACCGCCCAGCAGAGGTGGACCTGAGTTCCCGACAGTCCTTGGCGAGACGGGTTGACCTGGATGGTGCCCGAGTGATGAATACGAGGCGTGGCCGGGCATTCTTAGCCCTTGTCGCAAGTCCTCGAGACGGGGCGATGGGGTCACATCGATCGTGAGTCTCTGCTCGTTACCGCAAGCCCCTAGTCCACTAACGATTTGGATATTTGATCCGAGCAGGCCTCTGGCCTGATAGCACTAACCATCACGTGGGCATAGTATGGGCGTTCTACATCGTAGCATCAGCTGAAAGCTCTGTCAGACGTCCAGTTCAGCCTCGTGGCCGGGCCGGGCCAGTGCCATCCAGGACTGAGGTGGTGCTCGTCCCGACCCTGCACACACCGACCCGGATTGCACATGGCGATGGCCCAAGAACCCTGAGCGCTTAGGATGTAGACCGACGGGGACCTCTCTGCTGATCTGCAGGTAGGGTTGCGGTGTATCGTTTGGCCGAGGCCGGTCATGACCCAGGAAAGTGTGTCCGATCGGAGTTAAGCGAGCGTGATGGGTAAGTTGGTGCACCCCTGCAGGGAAGAAAACTTCTATCGATAGCCGGTCCTACGGTAAAGGACACTCGGAGTTGTATCCCGATCGATACAACTAGAACTGGACCCTTGAGATGATAACATGTTATGATGGCTCCGAGATCGCTTTCTCGCAGGGAGTCGATAAGGGATCTCAGGACGAGGTTGATGACTGTATGGCTCTGGGATTGCTTTCTCGCAGGGAGTCGAGAAAGGATCTCTGGGTGAGGTTGATATCAGTACTGCTACATTATATTGTATTGTTCTACTCTCTTCTAATGCTGCAAGACCGTTGAAGATGCTAGTCTTCGATAGGACTAGGCCTTCTCTTATTCTGGCATTTCTGCAGCCCAGTCCACATATATAGCCTTCCTTTGATAATGTTGCATATGTAGTGTAGATCCTGCTTGCTGAGTACTTCAGAGACCTACGATTGCTTTATTTTTATTTTTCTCCCTATATCAGTTTGTCGTGACCAGATGACGGAGCCCCTGAGACAGCTGCCCCGCCGACGATTACTACTACCACCTCGAAGGTGGTTACTACTACGAGTTGGCTGATGACCAGGAGTAGGTTCGGAGGGTCCCAGGCAGGAGGCATGCGCCTTTCGATCGTAGCTTTTGTTTTGCCCCGCCTATCTAAAGGCTTCTGTTTCTCTTTTATATCTGTAATCAGATATCTGATGCTTCCTCTTCCGCTTGTACGCAAGCTTATGTATTCGAGCCCTCGAGGCCCTGGCTTGTAATATAAAGCATGTATGATTTTATTTATGTTTTAGAGTTGTGTTGTGATACTTCCCGTGAGTCCTTAGGCTTGATCGTGTGCATTTGCAGTATGATTAGTGGCACGATTGAGCCGGGGCGTCACAGCAGAGTCCCAAGGATCAGCCAAAGGTTCCATTCCCGTGCTACAAGACCAGGACGGCAGGATGAAGGTCATCGCCGAGCCCACGACGACTCACGACCAGAAGCTTTGTAGGCGAAGACCACCTTTCGTCAGGATAAGATGTACTACTTGCCTCCTCCTCAAACTTGGCCATTGTGGGATCCCTTCCCGCCTTCATTTTGGGGGGAAGAGGACGAGGCCACTATAAATATAGCTAGACCACCACCATAGACAGGGGACGAAACCAGATCATCCTCACCAGCACAAGAACACTCCCTGAGGTTGTTCTCCCTCTGTATAGTTCATCCTTAGCCCACCTCGAGGCCCAATCCACACAAAGCAGGAGTAGGGTTTTACACCGCAAGGTGGCCCGAACCTGGGTAAACTGCTGAGTCCCTTTCCTTTCCTGTTCATCGAGCTAGGCGGTGAGATCGACGAGTCAGCAGGCTGGGGAGATTGAGTTCTTCGCACGCACTCCAGAGTTCGAACCTTTCTTGGGTCTGCGGAGCCCTGAATCCGACAGTATAGCCTTCGTCATGATAATGAGTTTATGTATGAGATGGCTATATATTGTAATGTTAAGTGGCCTACGCGTCATGACATGATGGCTGGAGCCACGAGATTGCCACCTTAATGTAAATATCGTGGAGATAGATTACAGGTGACGGTGGCAAGACGTACACGGAGGACTCGAACAAGGAGAAGGTGTACCAAGGCGCGGGACGAGGAGGTATAATTTTGTACCACGACGGAATTTCAGATTTTGGTGTCACGACAACGTTTTCTAAAATGGTCGCCACGACAAGTTTTTCTAAGATTGCCGCCACGACAAAGTTTTTTGAAACGGTTGCCACGACAATGAAATATTGGTCGTCACGTCGCTTCAACTGGAGATTGAAGATGATCGCAGAGAACTCCCGGCGCCCAGGGCTATACCATATCATGCTATTATGAATTGCCTGAGATGTTTAAGCCTTTGATGTTTGCACCCATTTATTGCGTAGTAGTCAATTATTAGGGTGATCTCTTACAGTAAATATTAAGTTAAAAGGTGCTCTTCCCAGTGTTGCAACCATCTATAACACATAGCGTTCTGGAGTGCGTCATGTCCACATGAGTACAAACGAGACATGAGGTGTAAGACGGGGATGGTTAGACCATATGTGCAGATAGAACTCGATTGTCTTGAAGTTCTAGCAGAATATTTCTGAGTTCGGAGCACAAAACATCGAAAGATGAACAAGAGTCATATGGAGATATGATCAGCAAAAGTTTGCCCACCGGTCAAAATTCTCGTCATCAGTGATGTCCACATTAATGGCTGAGAACTAGACTTGGATCTTGAATCACTCACTATTAATTATGACATATATTAATTTGAATGGGAGTGCATTTTAAATTAAAATTTGTTTTAATTAACTAGTGCATTATTAATTATGAATTGTGTCTAAAAGGGAATCTTGTGATTGTTGTTGTAGATCAATGGCTTGCAATAGTTTCAATTTAGCACCACTGTTTGAGAAAGAAAAGTTAGCTGAGAATGGTGGAAACTATGAGGATTGGATCCACACTCTAAGATGTGTTCTCAGGAGTGCAAAGAAAGAATATGTGCTCGATCAACCACTTGGTGACTACCCGACGCCTGGAGCGTCGCAAGATGTCATCAATGTGTATTTATCTCGCAAGAACGATTTCAGTGTTGTCAAGAGTATTATGTTAGCTTGCATGGACACTGTGTTACAATTTTTTTTGAACATTCCAGTACTATCAAAATTGTCGAGACACTGGAAGTTCTGTATGACAAAGAACTAGCTGAAGTTCATGAGATGACTAGAGCAATGGTAGAGTGCAAGATAACTGAAGGTGTTAAGCAAGGTTCTAGGCTTGCAGAATATTTTGATAGTATAACTGCAATGGGAATTGATTTTCCCAAGACACCAGAAAATGACTTACACCTCACTTCGTTTTATGAAGCAATTCTCAAAACCAATGAGATTGGGTTGCAAAATCAACAAAATTTATTGCTAAACAAAACAAAAAGTTTCAAGAAGAAACGCAACACCAAAAGTAACAAGGGTGGAGCATCTCATGAGACTTCATGTTTCTACTGCAAAGAGATAGGACATTGGAAAAGAAATTGCTTGAAGTATCTGGTAGATAAGAAGAACTCATCTTCTGGTAAAGGTATAAAAGTTATACAAGTTAATGTTATTGATATTCTACTCGCTGAAAACTCCAAGTCATGGGTATTTGATACTAGATCTGTTGCTCACATTTGCAACACATTGCAGGGACTACGGAAGATTTGCAAGCTGAGTAGAAATGAAGTCGTGATGCAAGTCGGGAATGGTGATGGGATTGACGCTCTAGCCGTCGGTGTCATGTCTTTGAGTTTACCTTCAGGATTTGTTTTAGAACTAAATAATTGTTATTTTGTTCCGAAGTTATGTAAGAACATTATCTCTGGATCATGTTTGATAAGTGACGGGTATTCTTATAAATCAGAAAATAATGGTTGTTCAATATATTATAAGGATATGTTTTATGGATTTGCACCTATTGGAGGTGGTTTATTCATAATGGATCTTGAACATGAAAAAAGATGTATTTAACATTAATGCTAAATGTCTTAAGAATACTGATAATACCACTTACATGTGACACTGCCATCTTGGTCATATTGGAAAGAAACACATGCAAAAACTTCATAAAGATGGAGTACTAACATCATTTGATTTTGAATCATTCGATACATGCGAAGCTTGTTTGATGGGCAAAATTCAAAATGCCATTCACAGGCCATCCTGAATGGGCGCAAGAATTATTGGACATAATACATAGTGATGTATGTGATCCGATGAGTATTCCGGCGCGCGGTGGATACTTATACTTCGCAACCTTCACTGATGATTTGAGTAGATCCGGTTATATCAATTTGATGAAACACAAGTCTGAAACATTTGAAAAGTTCAAAGAATTTCAGAATAAAGTTGAGAATCATCGTGGAAAAAGGTAAAATTTCTACAATCAGATCATGGAGGAGAATATCTAAGTCATGAGTTTAGCAAACATCTAAGTGATTGTGGAATTGTTTCACAACTTACTCCTCCCGGAACTCCATAGAGAAATGGAGTGTCAGAAAGACATAACTGAACTTTGTTAGACATGGTGAGGTCAATGATGTCTCTTACCGATCTGTCTTTATCAATCTGGGGATATGCACTTGAAACAGTAACATATACACTAAACAGAGCACCGTCTAAGTCCATTGAGACCACACCATATGAGTTATGGAATGGGAAGAAACCCAATTTGTCACATCTCAAGATTTGGGGTTGTGAGACTTATGTAAAACGTTTACAACCGAATAAGCTCGATCCCAAAGCAAACAAATGTTACTTTGTAGGTTATTCGAAAGAAACAATTGGGTATTCCTTCTACAAAAAGTCTGAAGACAAATGATACGTCCATTGCGCATCATGTTTTCCTACTGTTATTTATAGTGTTTTTATTCATTATAACACTTTATGGAGTAATTCTAATGCCTTTTCTCACATAATATGCAAGGTTTACACAAAGAGGGAGAATGCCGATAGCTGGAATTCTGGACCTGAAAAATCTATGTTAGAGATACCTATTCTGCACATCTCCAAATGAGCTGAAATTTCATGGAGAATTATTTCTGAATATATGATACGTCCATTTTGCATCATGTTTTTATATCCATATTTATTGCATTATGGACTGTTATTTCACATTATGGTACAATACTTATGCCTTTTCTCTCTTATTCTACAAGATTTACATGAAGAGGGAGAATGCCGGCAGCTGGAATTCTGGACCAGAAAGGAGCAAATCTGAGAGACCTATTCTGCACAACTCCAAAAGTCCTGAAAATTTGCGGAGAATTATTTTGGAATATACAAAAATTATTGGGCGAAGAAACTACCAAAGGGGACCCACCAGGTGGCCACAAGCCTGGGGGGCACGCCCTACCCCCCAAGGCGCGCCCCCAGGGCTTGTGGGCCCCCTGGCAGGTCTCCGGTGCCCCTCTTTTGCTATATGGAGTCTTTTGACCTGGAAAAAAAATAAGAAGAGAGTTTTCGGGATGAAGCGCTGCCGTCTCGAGGCGGAACCTGGGCAGGAGCAATCTAGGGCTCCGACAGAGTGATTCTGCCGAGGACACTTCCCTCCGGGAGGGGGAAATCGAAGCCATCGTCATCACCAATGATCCTCTCATCGAGGGAGGGTCAATCTCCATCAACATCTTCACTAGCACCATCTCCTCTCAAACTTTAGTTCATCTCTTGTATTCAATCTTTGCCTCAGAACCTCAGATTGGTACCTGTTGGTTGATAGTAGGGTTGATTACTCCTTGTAGTTGATGCTAGTTGGTTTATTTGGTGGAAGATCATATGTTCAGATCCTTAATGATATTCAATACCCCTCTGATCTTGAACATGAACATGCTTTGTGAGTAGTTACTTTTGTTCCTAAGAACATGTGAGAAGTCTTGTTATAAGTAATCATGTGAATTTGGTATTGGTTCGATATTTTGATGAGATGTGTGTTGTCTTTCCTCTAGTGGTGTTATGTGAACGTCGACTACATGGCACTTCACCATGATTTGGGCCTAGGAGAAGGCATTGGGAAGTAATAATTTGATGATGGGTTGCTAGAGTGACAGAAGCTTAAACCCTAGTTTTTGCGTTGCTTCGTAAGGGGCTGATTTGGATCCACATGTTTCATGCTATGGTTAGATTTATCTTAATTCTTCTTTCGTAGTTGTGGATGCTTGCGAGAGGGGTTAATCATAAGTGGGAGGCTTGTCCAAGTAAGGACAACACCCAAGCACCGGTCCACCCACATATCAAATTATCAAAGTAACGAACGCGAATCATATGAGCATGATGAAAACTAACTTGACAGTAATTCCCATGTGTCCTCGGGAGCGCTTTGCTTTATATAAGAGTTCGTCCAGGCTTTTCCTTTGCTATAAAAAGGATTGGGCCACCTTGCTGCACCTCTGCTACACTTGTTACTTGTTACCCGTTACGAATTATCTTATCACAAAACTATCTGGTACCGATAATTTTAGTGCCTTTAGAAAATACCTTGCTGAAAACCGCTTGTCATTTCCTTCTACTCCTCATTGGGTTCGACACTCTTACTTATCGAAAGGACTACGATAGATCCCTATACTTGTGGGTCATCAAGACTCTTTTCTAGTGCCGTTGCCGGGGAGTGAAGCGCCTTTGGTGAGTGGAATTTGGTAAGGAAAAATTTATATTACGTGCTGAAATTTACTGTCACTTATCACTATGGAAAATAATCATTTGAGGGGATTGTTCGCGGTATCTTCACCCCGACCGGAAGAACAAAGAGTTGCTCCTCAACCAACTGAACCTACTAAAAAAATTTATTATGAAATTCCTTCGGGTATGATAGATAAACTGCTAGCTAATCCTTATGCAGGAGATGGAACATTACATCCTGATATGCATCTAATCTTTGTGGATGAAGTCTGTGGATTATTTAAGCTTGCAGGTTTGCCCGAAGATGAAGTCAAGAAGAAGGTCTTCCCTTTATCTTTGAAGGGAGAGGCATTGACATGGTATAGGCTATGTGATGATATTGGATCGTGGAGTTACAACCGATTGAAATTGGAATTTCATCAGAAGTTTTATCCTATGCATCTGATTCATCGTGATCGGAATTATATATATAATTTTTGGCCTGGTGAAGGAGAAAGTATTGCTCAAGCTTGGGGGAGGCTTAAGTCAATGTTATATTCATGCCCCAATCATGAGCTCTCAAGAGAAATTATTATTCAGAATTTTTATGCTCAGCTTTCTCGTAATGATCAATCCATGCTCGATACTTCTTGTACTGGTTCTTTTATGAAGAAGACTATTGAATTCAAATGGGATCTCTTGGAAAGAATTAAACGCAACCCTGAAGACTGGGAGCTCGACGAAGGTAAGGAGTCAGGTATAAAGCTTGAATTTGATTGTGTTAAAACTTTTATCGATACTGATGCTTTTCGTGAATTTAGCACAAAATATGGACTTGACTCTGAGATAGTAGCTTCTTTCTGTGAATCTTTTGCTACTCATGTTGATCTCCCTAAGGAGAAGTGGTTTAAATATCATCCTCCCATTGAAGTAAAAGTAGTAGAACCTATTAAAGCTGAAGAATAAACTATTACTTATAATGTTGATCCAGTTATTCCCACTGCTTATATTGAGAGACCACCTTTTCCAGTTAGGATAAAAGAACATGCTAAAGCTTCAGCTGTAGTCCGTAAGAGTTATACTAGAACACCTACACCCCCTGAACAAATTAAAGTTGAACCTAGTATTGATATGGTTAAAGTTCTCTTAGTCAATAATATTGATGGGCATGCTATTTATTTTTGTGACGAAGCTGCTAGAATCGCTAAACCCGATGATAAGTGTCAGGACCCCGATCCTAAGTCACACCGATCTAGCATGTAACACATCATATCACTTTGCGGCCTCACGCACGGTATCCCCACGGGTGCCACCTTACTTGGCCCGGGACCGTTTGCGCCTTTTGGCCAACGTATATGATAGTGTCGCTAGTATCCATATGACAGATAACCCGGGCCGACATGACTAGTCATAAACCCAAGGTGGCACTAACTTACAGGAACATGCATACATGACCCAGCAATGCACGTGTCGGTCAGCAGCGAGTGAATCTGGGCTGTAGCAAGCTATCAAGACTCCGGTAAGCACTGCGTGACATTTCCCTGAAGGGACAGACACAAGAGCAAAGAAGGACACATGCCGATCATCCCATGTGTTTCGGAGCAGTAGCAAGCTACCATGGCTCAGTGGAAGTACTAGCAGACATTTCCCCATAAGAGAGACTACCAAGAATAAACAACTAGGTTGTCGAATCCCACACATAGCAATACATATTACACGTACGCATAACATGCAAGTATGCGCTGTACAACATGGCGTCACAACATAACTCAACAACTCATATAGATAAAGGCCCAGAAGAGCCATCATAGCATTTATTACAAGCAGCGGGTCTCATGACCCTTCACACAAAGTCATACAAGCCAGGCAGAAGCATAAACATGTCTGAGTACAGACATATGAAAAGGAAGAAGGCTAGGAAGCATGTCTATCTACAAGACCCTCCAAAGGAACTAGACCTCTGTCTGGGATTCCCAAGCTAAACATCGAAGCCCACGTAGAACTACTAGTGAGATTGAAGTCTCTCTGCAAAACATAAAATAAGCAAACATGAGTACAAATGTACTCAGCAAGACTTACATCAGAACTAACTACATATGCATCAGTATCAACAAAGGGGATGGTGGAGTTTAACTGCAGCAAGCCAGCTTTGACTCAATGGCTATCCTGTACTACGACTACCAGTATTTTCTTTGAGGTGAGAAAGCGCACACAAGTCCTCATATTCACCATATCAATACACCACTATGGACCCGCTTCCGTCTCCCTACGAGAAGGCCATCCATAGCACTCATGCTTATCTTGCGCATTTTAGAGTATCCACTTCAAGTTATCTATGAACAATGTAAGCGTTCCAAGTAGTCCATATCCGCGGACGCGACTATTCGAATAGATCATATATAACCCTGTAGGGGTGTACTTATTCACACACACTTCCACCACTGATCGCCGTTTACACGACATGTACTTGGCAACCTTCAAGCGGAAGCCTAGCGAGGGTGTCGGCCACGACCTGACTAACCACACAAGTCTCTAGTCCAGGTTTATCGCCTATTCGGGTTCCATCCGCAAGGAGATCCGGCCGGGGTTTCCACTACATCCCCAAACGATGTGTGCAGGGTTCCCGAGCCCACCAACCGGGTGCCCCGGTACACCGTGCCACGTGCCTACCGCATCACAGCCCACCCCTAGGGTCAGCGCTGTGCACGACCTCCAGCATACTACAAACACCAGAAACTAGTTGCAACTCCTGGACAGAGATCAAGGCAGCTAATAAGTCGAGAGAGTCAATTAAGGATCCCAATGTTTGGTAGTAACTGTCTTGGATCACAAACACATAACTCAGTTCCTGAGGACGGTTTCAATGAGACAACCCGCCATGTACTCCTACATGGCCTCTCACCGCTACCTTTACCAAATCGTGTTCACACACTTAACTCTCAACAGTAGGACATGATCACCACATTCCAATTCATCCCCGATGAATCAGACCTGACACAACTCTAAGCAATAGCAGGCATAACAAGCAAGCATAAATGAGTAGGCACATCATGGCTCAAGCAAATCCTACTCATGCTAGTGGGTTTCAACTATTTACTGTGGCAAAGACAGGTCATTCAGAGGAAAGGGGTTCAACTACCGCAGCATGCAACAGTTGAATTGTTGTTGTCCTAATGCAGCAAAAGAGAGCAAGAGCGAGAGAGTGGGATTGTATCAGAATGCTCAAAGGGGGTTTGCTTGCCTGGCACTTTTGAAGATAGTATAGCTCTTCATCGGTTTCAATGATCACAACGTCGGAACAACGTCCACTGAGAGGGAACAACACCAGAAAACAGAGAAGGAACACAATCAATGCAATTCAACAATATGATGCATGCTAATGTCATGGCAAAATGAATGTGTTGAGCTAATGCAACTAAAACCAAAAGGGTTTGAGCTCATTTGAACCAAGGGTTCAAATTCAAACTCAAGTTATGAATTTACAAAGTGCATTAACTTGTTTTGATCTATACAGCAAGGTTAAGTTGCTTTGTCATGCATGAAACTAGTACCAATGGATAGATTGGATTTTTCTGATAATTTTTCATTGAGAAATGTTTTCCATCTGAGCTATAGATTATTTTCTATGATTTTTTGAAGTTTAACCCTTTTTCTGGAATTTCAGATTATTTAGAATTAAACTAATTCCAGAAAAGGAATTACTGCATCAGCATGACATCAGTCTGACATCAGCAAGTCAACAGGGGCCGGTCCAGGTCAACCCTGACCAATGGGTCCCATGTGTGAGTGGCTATAGCTTTAATTAAAAAGGTTTAGTTTTAAACCGTGGATTAGCTCGGCAGTGGGGCCCATTGTCAGTGACACAGGGTTTAGTTCATAGGGTGATTAACCCCTAACAGTGGTAATTAGCACTAATTATAACCCTAACTAATTCAGTCAGAGGCTGGCCCCACATGTCATGGACACAGGAGGGGTCCAGCCGTGCTCAAAGTGGGTCAAACACACCGGTGTTTAGCCGCCGGCGGGGTCAAACGCGACGGAGGGCGTCAGAAACGCTCCTCCGATGACCATTTGAGCGGCGGAGCGGCTCCGTGGAACCAGTGCGCTGTGGCGCATCGAGTGGTGGCAGTGCGAGGTGCTGGGGAGGCCGGAGTTGAGCGCGGCGTCGACCTCGGCGGCGGCCGAAGCTCGGACAACGATGGAATCGGCGCTACGGTGCATGGGAGGGGAGGTGTTGGTGTCTACGGGCTTCTGGAGACGTGCTGAGCATGATGGGCTGCTCGGACGCGAGCTGCACCCGGTCTAGCCACGATGGCTTCATGAACGGCGGCGAGGAGCTCTCGGCTCCGACGTCTAGTGCGGCTAGGGGACGAGGACGAGCTCGGGGAGCAGGGGGAAAGACGGCGGGGCTCACAGTAGGATGACCTGTCTTTGCCACAGTAAATATTTTAAAGCCTCCAAAAATATTGGTTTGAATTTTATTCTTGCCAATATTTTTCAAGGTTTAACAGGAACATTTTCTTGGGCTTCTTTGATGAGATTTTAATGTTGATTATTTTTGAACTGATTTCTGAGGGTTTCAACTAACCTCAATTCAACTTTCATGAACTTAACATGATGATGACATGATGAGATGCAAAGACAAGCCAAGGCTAATGCTAGGGCTGTGACAACTCACCCCCACTAAACAAGAATCTCGTCCCGAGATTCAAGACGTGAGGTAAAAAGAGAGAGGGGACATTAGCTATCACAATCTTCTCGATCTAACTGCCTTCATCAAAGATATTGATTCATTACATCATATTGATCTTGATGCCTTTGCCTTCGAGTTCTTTGTCCAACACTATGTAACACCCTGGATTTTGCCTATTTTCTTTTTCTTTTGATTTTGGTCCGAATTCGCTTTTGTGTGGCTTAGTAGTCTTGAAACCTGGACGGATCACTCTTCATTCTTCTTCCTGATTGGCTTGCCAACCTCAAAACCATTCCAAGACCTTGTCATTTCCATCTTGGACCAATCCCAATATTCTTTTCCTTGGGAATATTCCTTTTTCTATTAAAGGAATAACCCTGTCTGCCCTGAGTTGTGAAGTAACCCACATTTCCATCATTCCCAAAATTCCCAAATAATTATCATAAATTTTTTGGGTCAGATCTTCCACAAATATGTCAAACCTTTCCTTGCCATATTCAAAAATATTTCACAAATATTCCTTTTCTGACTCTGCCCTAGCTGCCAAGTTGAGAAGCAAGTACCATTTATATTTGCTTTCTTGGTCTCAAACTTTTTGTGCACTCTTTCCTATCCATATCATTGCCACATGCCAAAATTCAACTTTATTTGGATATTAAATCTCTCTTGGCTAATTTCCAAAGTTTCTGGGCAACTGGAATCTTTGTGAAGCAAGTGCTAGCTAGGAGTATCCAAATAAGTTGAAATTTTTCAAGAATCTTCATATGCTCAAATCATGACTCTCCACCAAGTTTCAACCCTATCCAATCATCTATGTGAGCACAGCATCAAATCTTGGTTTCTGGTCAGATTTTCACATTGTGAAGCAACTATATTTTATATTGCTCCATAATTGCTGAAAATTTACCAGAACATTCTCCTACCCATATAACCTATATCCACAAAATTGGGGCTCATTTCATCTCCCCAATAATTCCCTAGAATTTTTCTAAGTTTCTGGTCAGAGAGGATATTTGTGAAGGAAGTACCATTTTGGCTTGTCCAAATGGCATGAAATTTTTATGGCAACCTCATATGACCAAATCATCATCCTATGCCAAATTTCAGCTCAAGTTGATACTCCATGTGAGTGGCACATCAAGATTTAGCTTCTGGACCAGATTGATCAGTTGCAAAGCAACTATATTAAATATTGGTTCATTTCTCTCCAAACTTCACAGTATTATAGTCCTTCCTACCCTAACACTCCCAGACATCTTTCTTGGCTCTTATCACTTTTCTGCTCCTCACAGCTTCATGCTCAAGTTTGCTACAACAAACTTCAGATGAACACTCCCATCTAACTACAGCTCCTCTCATCGATCCATCACATCCCTGAGCCTGTACCTAGGAGGGACTACCCACCAGACATCTTTTGGCATCATGTTAGGCGTGTCAATGCCGTGGCCACGCGGTGACCACGTGCAGAGCACGCCAAACCTGCGCTCTGTACTCCGTACGCATCGGGAGCGCGTCTCCAGCGGGTTCTAGCTCTTCCGCGAGCGCCGGAGAGCTCCCCACCGCACGCGTGTGCCCTCTGGAGCCTTCTCCCCCTTGTCTTCTAGCCTATGGCCGGCCCCGACGTCCTGTTGCGATGCGGTCGCGGCGCCGCCGTCTCGGAGCTTCGGCCACGATCGTGAGACCCCCTCCCCGCGGCTATAAATAGCCTAGCCGTGCTCTGCTGCTCATCATCCCCTCCTCCCCTGCCTCCCTAACCCACCGGAGCCCCCTCTTCCTCCTCTGTCCGACGCGGTGGTCGCCGGCCTCGCCTCGATTCCGGCGAACTAGGCCGCCCCCTATCTGTCCCACCACCACCAGGAGAACCCCTCCACTCCGGCGGTCCTCCCCATCATCTCTGCTTGCCGCCGGAGCTCTTGAGGCCGCCGCTCCCCTCGACCGGCCGCCGCCCGTACCCTCTGTCCCCGCGCGTCGCCGCCACCTCATTCCTCCCCGGCGCTCATTCTCCCTCTGGATAGGTGCGGCGCTTCGCCCCGAGCTCGCCGGTGGTCCCAGCTCCACCGGAGACGGCCGGAGCTGGCCGGGCCCCTCGCCGGTGCCCGCCTCTGCCTCGCCTCTCTCTCTGTTATGTCGGGCGCCAGGGGAGAAGGAGGGAGATAAGGTGGGCCAGCCCACCAGATGTTTTTAACAAAAGGAGGCAACAGTGGTGCGGGCCGGCCCAGAAGCAACAGCCGCAGCGGCGGTGAGGATGCGGCCCGAGGCAGCCCAATTGCATAGTACCCTTTATTCTTTTCCAGAAAAAAAACTGTGAAGGACCCAGAAGTAAATACTTTTCTTATAGCAAGGTCCTTCTGCAGTCAAACCCTCACAACTTTTTGTCCGCAACTCCAATCGAGGTGATTCCAAAGCCCACTTCTTTGTCTCGTCGAGCTCTATCTGCTGGTATCATTTTCACTATATGGTCCCACTGTGAAAATGACCATTTTGCCCTTGCCCGTAAACAGCACCTCCGGGAGAGAACTGTTTCCGGCAATCGGTCTCGCGGACTCTCCGCACTTCTTCCCGATGGTTCCTTCATCCCCAGGCAAGCCACGACTCTCATCTGCATAATTGCATTGCAATATCATAGTCACACTAATTACTTTAGTAGCAAGTATGAAGTATATGTGAAATGAATTGGGTGATACAATACCTGAGTGAATTCTTGGATAGGTGACTACCTTGTTGAGTACCGGATTATTAGTGACTAGTAGCTTACCCACTTGTTGATACTATGATGTTGAGATCACTATCTATGATTATTTTGGAGTTCATCCGGCAGTTCGTAGAGATGAATTAGTAGCAGTGGCTTAAGCATACTGGTTATCGGAGTGTCAGCCATGAAAAAACAATTATTCGGGGATTAGATATTTCATGGTTGACCTTGAGTCACCTGTCCGGACTTAGCCGTGCAGCCACATTTGCCGGTATTGGATGGCCTTGACTTGGTCTGATAGCGTGCTCTTTCACCGGTACCGCCCGACAGGGAAGGTTATGCGTGCGCGCTACCCTGGCCCAGTAGGCGGCGATAACCTTGTGAGCCCAGTTGAGTTATTTGGATCCAGGTCCCCGTTTGGGACAATTTAGTTTGGCCACAACGGTGGCAGGTGTCACGAGGTGACATAGGGGCCACCCAGGGCTTGACTCCAGAGGAGGATGATTGCCGGTGGTACGATGGGAGGGTCACGGGTCAGGCGGGTTTCGTTGGAGCAACGCTGGTCCACCCGAATGGGATCACGAGGTCAGTGCTCCATGATGTGGGTAAAGTGCGCAACCTCTGCAGAGTGTAAAATCTATTCGAATAGCCGTGTCCACGGTATTGGACAGTTCGTCCAGACCTCACTAGGTGGTCAACCATGGTAGTGATGATAATGATGGAAGAACTCGTCTTATGATCGGAAGTACTCGATAGCTCGTGAGTATTCTGAGGGTAGTGAGACAGCCCGAAAGAGAGTAAGTTCGTCAGACTTGTGGTATAGTTGGTATCAGGTATATGATATGTCAGCAACGGGATGAGTGGTCGGATGACCACATGATTGGACTTGGCACAGGTTCGGATTGGATCCTGAGATTACTCGGAGTATGGATTAAACTACTTAATATGCTTTACCTTACTGTATTTACCTCAAAAGTTATCTTGCTAGATAACCCAGCTTGTTAATCTTGACTGCTATGATGTTGTCTTGCCTTAATGCTGATGTTTGTTGTGAGCTTGCGAGTACATTCAAAGTACTCACCTGGCGTGTCATGCCAGTTTGCAGGTCATGCCATGATTGCTTGCTTGTCGAGGATTCCGAGTTTGCGATCTAGGACACGCGTTCTAGCCAGAGTCCCTGCGGAGTGGAGTCCTTCACCGTCGTCGCTGTTCCGCTGCCGAGAGAATTTCTCCGCTGTTAGCATAGAGCTACCCCGGGCAGGCGTAGTGTCGCCGTGCCGATGTAATCCATTTACCCTTTGTAACCATATCCATTGTAATAAAGAGCTGATTTGTTCTATGCCAACAGTGCCGTATTCCAGAGGACTTGTCCCTGGGCTGGAATACGGGGCATTCCGGTTTACTCTGAGCCGGGGTGCCACACACTATGACGACAGAGAGAAACTCTACCGAAATGATCTCCTTGACGATCGAGCACTCAAGATCAACTCATGGAGTGAGACGTAAGAACTCTCTTGAATTGAGACATAAAACACACATCAGGAGCAATGGAAAGGGGTAGATGACAGGTGTTCAAATTGGTGGGCAACAATTCCACACTTAAGTAAGATGGTGAACGGTTTCAAAGTAGCGGGGAGTTAATTGCCATGATTCCATTATGGGACACCTTGGGGGAGGTGACTCGTAGAATTATTCCCTTAAGTGGCAAAAAGAATTACTTTTGATACATAGGTCATTGAAACTCTTTATACCAGCCTAAGGAAAATCACAATCGATCATTTGAAGGAGTTCGAAGAATGGCATACTCCGACTAGAATGGATGATGTGGGCTATCTTGTTGGACCCATGGTAAGCCCACTTTTGAAGATGACCCTGAACAGCAATTACTGGGAAGGGCAACCGATGGTAAAATGTCACCATGGCGGGTGCGAGCTGGGAACAAAATGCAAATGCTAGAATGATTCTGGTAACTGGGGAAAAGCTCAACAGTAGAGAGTGAATGCACTAATGGAATGGTTATAACATAATCGAAGGAAATGAGAGCACATTCCAATTAATGCCGATGGTAAAATCTAGAGCCTGCGCGTGCTCTCAAGAACTTGAGCATCTCCATATTCATCATAGTCTTACCAACATCTATGTCAAAGATCCGGGCAACACTTCATACTACCATGATGAATAACAATGGAGGATGCAGATGCAAAGGAAGATAACACTTTCTCACACTTCACCTTAGCGATGCCAAGGAAACAAAATCTGGATGATCGACCGAGAGACATTTAGCACTCCGCTTCTAATGTTCTCCTTGACGTTCTAGGTACCATGATCATGCTTAAAAGCATCAACATAGCCATCAAGTAAAGGTCGGACTTCGGGAGCACAAAGGATCCATAAGGAATCAACTTCTAGAATAAGTTATAGGGAATCCTCATGGAGAAGATGACCAAATTGCTCAATCAAGATACTACAATAATAGATCTTCCAGCTAGGTGTGTCGGCCAAAACATCAACCTTGCCGGAACCTACATCATAGATCTTGGAAAAGTTCCAACCATCATATCTGCTCGAGATTCAGATCTGGTTGGTAACAGGATATTTCAGACAACATGTCTAGAAAAGAAAGTTTGCAACACAAACTGACAAGACGACGTTGCAAGATTCTCGGGAAATGAACTACGGTAGCAAGCTCCAAAACATGAGCTGGATTGCAAGATACATGTGAACAGAATGTCCAAGACAATTGTGTCCACATGGAAGTCTGACGACAGAACACTACCGAGTTCTGGTTGGGAACCATCATCGAGGATATCGAAGTCCTTGCTTAAGTCTAGCTCTTAAGAAGGTACCTATTCTCCTTGAACAAATCAATCAGTGGCTTGGTGTGCTAGGAAACACATATGGATTGGAGGCGGCCAACCTATCAAACCATAGAGTACTTCGCACATAGGCGTGACTAACTTGGGACGATTCCAGAGGAAGCAAAAACAATCTTTCTCGGATCCATGGCGGCAACTTACATCAAGTGCACGTGAATTAAATAAAGTTACTTCTTTCATCCAAACATATCCTTCATGAGATAGGATGAAGAAAATGCTAGCACAAGTTTCCAACACCAGCTTAATGATCAACACGAGTCATGGAGAAGTTAAGAATGTTGCCGATGGGCTCAACAACAATTCATCAAAATTCCACGAAGATGGAATTCCATAACTATGTGAGCAAGGTGTTAGCATTGGTCAGGCCAGTAGAATATAATGATGCGTGCTCGAGGAATCAACCACGAGTAAGACAACATTACGAGAATCGTTGGTTCTGATTTTGATTTGACGATAGCCCATACTCAAACCAAAGATTGGATAAGACAACAGGTTCAACAACTGATCACGAGGACCAATCGATGAAGATAGCATCTTTCTTCAACACACACACAAACGCAAGATATCCCTTCAGAATGAACTAAGTTAGGCAAGCTTTTATCTTCCAACTCTCCAAGTTGTTGTTTAGCTTAACCAACTAGCTCAGGGGTATCCAATACAGATTCTTGGAGAAGGGGTGGTTACAAGAAACCAACTTGATCACGAGCTCAATATAACAGTCAGGGAACAACCTGGTGATACTTCTGAGAAGATAATCGGAAAATTACAAACCACCGATATGTTACTAAGCTCGAGAACAATCTTGCTCTTCAGGCAAGATGATATGATCAAAAGAGCAAGGGTTTGACAAAATCCTAACTCATCGATCGAAGAGTGCACCAACAAAAATGGACTAGGTAGCACGATCAGTCCTAGGATGGTGATTCAATAACCAACACACTAAGGATGAGAATATTGTCCTTTAACTACCAAGCAACGGGGTTGCTAGGAGTATTGAATTCACACATCATAGTTCACTTGTCGGCATTCCGGTTGTAACAACACGGGACCGAGGAATGAATGATGATGGCGAGAAGTATCACTACAACAAGAATTCATAAGAGATGGTGCAATTCTCATGACATTCCAAACATAAAAGGGGGTAATACTCTAGGGTAGAATAGAACAAAAGCTGGATTGCATCTTGACTTGTGGAACACAACTGCTTTGACCCAATCCTGGATATGGATGAGGTACTGGAGTTTGTTTCTCCTAGTCATTCTGAAATAGAACGGCTTGATGGACTACAAGAATAATAGGCATCGATGAACATGAATGCACACATACTCTTGACTATCAGTTGATAGATGATGGTTGGAATACAGCTGAAGAAGGACAACTCAAAGGAACATGTAACTTTCCAAGTTGTGGATGCATGGATTAGCATGTCGAGCAAAGTTCAACATGTTTCTTCCGGATAACCCATGCAGAAGGTAGGACTGGTAGAGTCACAATTATTGAATGGAGAACTCACCAAGAGCACTCTTGGTGTGATCTTTTGGTTTGGGAGAACTTCTGCCAAGGATGGTTCATGGTATTTGGAAGAATGATATACCACGGACCTCGAGGGCTATTACAAGGTTACTAATATCCTAAAGGAATGAGCAAACACTATCAACAGGAATGGGTAGATCGAATCATGGGTTCAGGAACCCAGAGATGGAATACCTACTAGCTAATAACATCATGAGATGCTTTCGAGAATGATGGCCAGAATCATCACACTGGGAATGTAAAGCATTGCTAGATTACTGGGTGGTTCTCTAGGATACCCTAGTGTCATAATAATAGCTTCAACATATATGCCGAGGCAACGGAGTACCTCAACTCGGTGATTAGTGTGGTTAATCTGACCCAAAGGAACATCGGGAACGGGAAGAAGGGATTTGCAAATGCATCAAACTATTTAGAAACCTGGGATGACTCGGACAACATAACGGCTGTAAATGCTCAAAACATTTGAGACATCCTGCAAAATGGTGGCATAACCACTCAACAACATCACAAGGTTCCGAGACCAACTGTTAACACACGAAAGTACTTGAAACTGAACTGAGGCTTGAATCCATCATTCCTATAAGTCTACGGATTAGTAACACGTGAACCTGATAGAAAGAAGAGGAGCCTAGTTCTTAACCCCCGTAGAAAAGAAGAGGGTGACTCAGATCAGAAGGACATAAGGTAAAGGAGTAAAAAGAGCCTTACATTCCCTTGCACAATCAATTCCCTTATATAACTAAAGCATTTCTAGACACGACTTCGACCAGTTTGGCTTGGTAATCCTATAGGCAGTCAGGCTCTGATACCAAAGTTGTCAGGACCCCGATCCTAAGTCACACCGATCTAGCATGTAACACATCATATCACTTTGCGGCCTCACGCACGGTATCCCCACGGGTGCCACCTTACCTGGCCCGGGACCGTTTGTGCCTTTTGGCTCACATATATGATAGTGTTGCTAGCATCCATATGACAGAGAACCCGAGCCGACATGACTAGTCGTAAACCCAAGGTGGCAGTAACTTACATGGACAGGCATACATGACCCAGCAATGCACATGTCGGTCAGCAGCGAGTGAATCTGGGCTGTAGCAAGCTATCAGGACTCTGGTAAGCACCGCGTGACATTTCCCCGAAGGGACAGACACAGGAGCAAAGAAGGACACATGCCGATCATCCCATGTGTTCCAGAGCAGTAGCAAGCTACCATGGCTCAGTGGAAGCACTAGGAGACATTTCCCCATAAGAGAGACTACCAAGAATAAACAACTAGGTTATCGGATCCCACACATAGCAATACATATTACACATGCGCATAACATGCAAGTATGCGCTGTACAACATGGCATCACAACATAACTCAACAACTCATATAGATAAAGGCCCAGAAGAGCCATCATAGCATTTATTACAAGCAGCGGGTCTCATGACTCTTCACACAAAGTCATACAAGGTAGGCGGAGGCATAAACATGTCTGAGTACAAACATCTGAAAAGGAAGAAGGCTAGGAAGCCTGTCTATCTACAAGACCCTCCAAAGGAACCAGACCTCTGTCTGGGATTCCCAAGCTAACCATCGAAGCTCACGTAGAACTACTAGTGAGACTGAAGTCTCTCTGCAAAACATAAAATAAGCAAACATGAGTACAAATGTACTCAACAAGACTTACATCAGAACTAACTACATATGCATCAGTATTAACAAAGGGGATGGTGGAGTTTAACTGCAGCAAGCCAGCTTTGACTCAGTGGCTATCCTGTACTACGACTACCAGTATTTTCTTTGAGGTGAGAAAGCGCACACGAGTCCACATATTCACCATATCAATACACCACTATGGATCCGCTTCCGTCTCCCTACGAGAAGGCCATCCATAGCACTCACGCTTATCTTGTGCATTTTAGAGTATCCACTTCAAGTTATCTATGAACAATGTAAGCGTTCCAAGTAGTCCATATCCGCGGACGCGGCTATTCGAATAGATCATATATAACCCTGCAGGGGTGTACTTCTTCACACACACTTCCACCACTTATCGCCATTTACACGACATGTACTCAGCAACCTTCAAGCGGAAGCCCAGCGAGGGTGTCGGCCACGACCTGACTAACCACACAAGTCTCTAGTCCAGGTTTATCGCCTATTCGGGTTCCATCCGCAAGGAGATCCGGCCGGGGTTTCCACTACGGCCCCAAACAATGTGTGCAGGGTTCCCGAGCCCACCAAATGGGTGCCCCGGTACACCGTGCCACATGCCTACCGCATCACAGCCCACCCCTAGGGTCAGCACTGTGCACGGCCTCCAGCATACTACAAACACCAGAAACTAGTTGCAACTCCTGGACAGAGATCAAGGTAGCTAATAAGTCGAGAGAGTCAATTAAGGATCCTAATGTGTGGTAGTAACTGTCTTGGATCACAAACACAGAACTCAGTTCCTGAGGACGGTTTCAATGAGACAACCCACCATGTACTCCTGCATGGCCTCTCACCGCTACCTTTACCAAATCATGTTCACACACTTAACTCTCAACAGTAGGACATGATGACCACATTCCAATTCATCCCTGATGAATCAGACCTGACTCAACTCTAAGCAATAGCAGGCATAACAAGCAAGCATAAATGAGTAGGCACATCATGGCTCAAGCAACTCCTACTCATGCTAGTGGGTTTCAACTATTTACTGTGGCAAAGACAGGTCATGCAGAGGAAAGGCGTTCAACTACCGCAGCATGCAACAGTTGAATCATTGTTGTCCTAATGCATCAAAAGAGAGCAAGAGCGAGAGAGTGGGATTGTATCGGAATGCTCAAAGGGGGTTTGCTTGCCTGGCACTTCTGAAGATAGTATAGCTCTTCATCGATGTCAATGATCACAACGTCGGAACAACGTCCACTGAGAGGGAACAACACCGGCAAACAGAGAAGGAACACAATCAATGCAATGCAACAATATGATGCATGCTCGTGTCATGGCAAAATGAATGTGTTGAGCTAATGCAACTAAAACCAAAAGGGTTTGATCTCATTTGAACCAAGGGTTCAAATTCAAACTCAAGTTATGAATTTACAAAGTGCATTAACTTGTTTTGATCTATACAGCAAGGTTAAGTTGCTTTGTCATGCATGAAACCAGTACCAATGGATAGATTGGATTTTTCTGATATTTTTTCATATATAAATGTTTTCCATCTGAGCTATAGATTATTTTCTATGATTTTTTGAAGTTTAACCCTTTTTCTGGAATTTCTGATTATTTAGAATTAAACTAATTCCAGAAAAGGAATTACTGCATCAGCATGATGTCGGTGTGATGTCAGCAAGTCAACAGGGGCCGGTCCAGGTCAACCCTGACTAGTGGGTCCCACGTGTCAGTGGCTATAGCTTTAATTAAAAAGGTTTAGTTTTAAACCGTGGATTAGCTGGGCAGTGGGGCCCATTGTTAGTGACACAGGGTTTAGTTAGCGGGGTGATTAACCCCTAATAGTGGTAATTAGCACTAATTATAACCCTAAACTAATTCAGTTAGAGGCCGGCCCCACATGTCATGGACACAGGAGGGGTCCAGCCGTGGTCAAAGTGGGTCCAACACACCAGCGTTTAGCCGCCGGAGGGGTCAAACGTGGCAGAGGGCATCGAAAACGCTCCTCCGATGACCATTTGAGCGGCGGAGCGGCTCGGCGGAACCAGTGTGCTGCGGCACATCGAGTGGTGGCAGTACGAGGTGCTGGGGCGGCCGGAGTTGAGCACGACGTAGACCTCGGCGGCGGCCGAAGCTCGGACAATGACGGAATCGGCGCTATGGTGCACGGGAGGGGGAGGTGTTGGTGTCTACGGGCTTCTGGAGACGTGCTGAGCACGATGGGCTGCTCAGACGCGAGCGGCGCCCGCTCTAGCCACGGTGGCTTCATGAACGGCGGTGAGGAGCTCTCAGCTCCGATGTCTAGTGCGGCTAGGGGACGAGGACGAGCTCGGGGAGCAGGGGGAAAGACGGCGGGGCTCACAGCAGGGTCGAAGCGGAGCTCAGCAGGCTCGGGGAGGCGTCGGAGATGGCGTATGGTCGCCGGCGATCTCGGTGCAGAGGCGACGGAGTCGAGCTCGATGGCGAGGCTACACGTCTCCCGGCGATGCGTGGCTCGGCGTACCGGATGAGGAAGACAAGGCGAACCCCGGGGACACGTCGGGGGAGGGAGGCGACAACGGTGGCTATGTAAACGACGGTGGCGAGCTTGCGGTGGCTTTGGCCATGGCGATGCAGAGGTGAGGGAGAGGGCGAGGGGGAGAGTGAGGAGGTCGTCCCGATCCGGACGGCACTCGCGAGGAGATCCACGACGCGGACCTGGCCAGGGGAGGGCAGCCACACTGCTGCATGTCGTGCCGAGTGCACGCGCGTGTCGGGCACGCGCCTCGTTCGACTGGCGGGAGGTGGAGGACGACTGGCGTCGTCGGTGGGGGACTGGGCCGGCCCGTGCTGGGCCAGGTAAGCGCACAGGTAATCCTCTCTCTTTTATTTCTGTTCTCTATTTTTTTTCTCTGTAGTTTTGGATTTAGTAAAAATACTAAATCATTTTTGTTGCTCCTGAAAATATTCATGTGGTTTGTAGATATAATACCAGAGCCACTCATAAAGTTTCAAGATTATTGGACATGTATCTCTTTTATAAAAGAAATAAATCCAATTCAAATAGTTTATGATTTAAATCAAAGGCCCAAAATAAATATTTTAAAGCCTCCAAAAATATTGGTTTGAATTTTATTCTTGCCAATATTTTTCAAGGTTTAACAGGAACATTTTCTTGGGCTTCTTTGATGAGATTTTAATGTTGATTATTTTTGAACTGATTTCTGAGGATTTAAACTAACCTCAATTCAACTTTCATGAACTTAACATGATGATGACATGATGAGATGCAAAGAAAAGCCATGGCTAATGCTAGGGCTGTGACAATAAGGATAAACATAGACCTATTGTTGGCATGCCCATTGTCTCTGTTAAGATAGGAGAACATTGTTATCATGGCCTATGTGATTTGGGTGCTAGTGTGAGTGCAATTCCCTTTTCTTTATACCAAGAAATTATGAATGATATTGCACCTGCTGAAATAGAAGATATTGATGTTACTATTAAGCTTGCTAATAGAGATACTATCTCACCAATTGGGATTGTTAGAGATGTTGAAGTCTTGTGTGGGAAAATAAAATTCCCTACTGATTTTCTCATTCTTGGTTTCCCACAAGATGATTTTTGTCCCATTATATTTGGTAGACCCTTCTTGAACACTGTTAATGCTAAGATAGATTATGAGAAAGAAACTGTCAGTGTTAGTTTTGGTGATGTGTCTCATGAGTTTAATTTCTCCAAATTTCGTAGACAACCTCATGATAAGGAATTGCCTAGTAAAGATGAAATCATTGGTCTTGCTTCTATTGCCGTGCCTCCTACTGACCCTTTAGAACAATATTTGCTAGACCATGAAAATGATATGTTCATGAATGAAAGAAAGGAATTAGACAAGATTTTCTTTAAGCAAATGTCTGTTTTGAAACACAATTTGCCTGTTGAGACTCTTGGAGATCCTCTACCACTCAAGAGTGATCCTGTGTTCGATCTTAAACAATTTCCTGATACTTTGAAATATGCTTATCTCGATGAGAAGAAGATATATCCTGTTATTATTAGTGCTAACCTTTCAGAGCATGAAGAAAAGAAATTATTGAAAACTCTGAGGAAGTACCGTGCCGCTATTGGATATACTCTGGATGATCTTAAGGGCATTAGTCCCACTCTATGTCAGCACAAAATTAATATGGAACCAGATGCTAAACCAGTCGTTGATCACCAGCGACGGTTAAATCCTAAGATGAAAGAAGTGGTAAGAAATGAAATATTAAAGCTTCTGGAAGCAGGTATAATCTATCCTATTGCTGATAGTAGATGGGTAAGTCCTGTTCATTGTGTCCCTAAAAAGGGAGGTATTACCATTGTTCCTAATGATAAAAATGAACTTATCCCACAAAGATTTGGTCTAAGAAACTTGATGATGCATTATGGGCTTATAGAACTGCTTATAAAGACCCTATGGGTATGTCTCCATATAAAATGGTTTATGGAAAAGCAAGTCACTTACCTCTGGAACTAGAACATAAAGCTTATTGGGCAATTAAAGAACTTAATTATGATTTCAAGCTTGCCGGTGAAAAGAGGTTGTTTGACATTAGCTTGCTTGATGAATGGAGAACCCATGCCTATGAAAATGCCAAGTTGTTTAAAGAAATGGTTAAAAGATGGCATGACAAAAGGATACAAAAGCGGGAATTCAATGTAGGTAATCAAGTCTTGATATACAATTCTCGTTTAAGATTTTGTGCAGGAAAACTTCTCTCCAAATGGGAAGGACCTTACATTATCAAGGAAGTTTATCGTTCCGGTGCCATCAAGATCAACAACCCCGAAGGCAATAATCCGAAGGTGGTAACAGGCAAAGAATCAAACATTATATCTCAGGTACTCCCATAAATGTTGAAACCAATATTATTAATACCATAACACCGGAGGAGTACATAAAGGAAACCTACCAGAACACGCCAGAACCCTAAAAAAGGAGTAGGTATGTGATACGGTAAGTAAACCGACTCCAAAAGTCTTCTAAAGGCAATTTTACTCCATTTTGGAATATTTAAAAAAATTAGAAAAATAAAAAGTTATCCGAATAGTGCACGAGGAGGCGACAAGACGTGGGGGCGCGCCCTACCCCCTGGGCGCGCCTCCCAGGCTTGTGGCCACCTCGTGTGCCCTCCGGACTCCGTTTTCTTGCAGAATACTTCTTATGGTCAGGAAAAAATCATTATATAATCTCCCGAAGGTTTTGACCACCGTACCACGACAATATCCCCTATTTTCTTTTTGAGCTGTTTTTTGCCAGAGTTTTCAAGGCCAGGCATCATGTCTTTCCTCCTCCTCCTACAATGTGGATGACGATGCTTGGTTGATGCAGATGGAACTCAGGAGGGAGGAGGCCGAGGAAGTCTCGATGGAAGAAGATTAAGGGGATTCGCTTGAGGTCCACCCTCCGGCTTCGGAGAGAGGCACTCTAGCTGGCATCTCCACTATTCCAAATCCCCATCAAGCAATAGGGACTACAAGCAACCATGAAGGCCAAGAGATACAAGGAGGACTTTCCCCTAGGAAGCCCTTACACAGGTTACATCGGAACAACTTTCATAATTTGGTTCATAACTATGGAGTGGAGAACACCCCTCGTACACATATACCCTCCAATTGGGATATATCCAGTCCAAGTGAAAGCAATGCAGGGAAAAGTTCTTGGTGGCCTGAAAATAAGCATCTTTTGGAGGAAATTCAGAAGAATGCAAATGTACTCCAATGTGTGCTCCAAGAACTGCAGGATCTGAAGGGTATCTTATTGAAGCTGACAGACACATCATCAACCTCATCACCACCACCCCATCCGAAGGAGACTTGAGTACATGGGTATGGTCACTCCCCTTGGCTTGTGCCAAGCTTGGGGGAGGTGCCCCGGTATCGTATCACCATCATATCTTTACTTTTATCGTTTTTCTTAGTCTGATCCTTTTGGTTATATCTTGATCTACTCGAATAAGAGTTTTAGTATGATCTAGTTTTTGGGTTTTGCTTTGTGTTCCCTCTATTTAATCGAGTGTAAGGGTTATATAATAAAGAGTAGTTTTGAGTAAGGCTTTGCTTTCTCGTTTTGATCTTGGAAAAGAAGAAAAAGAATAAAAGAAATAAAAGAGTATATAATGATCTTATGGAGAGTGATGACTTCACATATAAGAAGTATGAGGATTGAAACTTGTTGTGGGTTGACAAACATAGTTTTGGTCATTGTTGCAATTAAAAGGAAGTAATAAAGAAAGAGAGGTTCACATATAAATATATTATCTTGGACATCTTTTATGATTGTGAGCACTCATTAAAATATTATATGCTAAGAAATCGATGTTGGACAAGGAAGACAACATAATGAGTTATGTTTGCTTATTTCAGAATAGAATTTATATTGTCATGGATCCTCTAACATGTGGCACTTGCTTCCACCTCATACTAGCCAAAAATCCCGCACCAAGTAGAGATACTACTTGTGCATCCAAACACCATCAACCTAGTTTTGCCATGAGAGTCCACTATACCTACCTATGGATTGAGTAAGATCCTTCAAGTAAGTTTTCATCGTTGCAAGCAATAAAAATTGCTCTTTAAATATGTATGATCTATTAGTGTGAGGAACATAAACGTTATACGAACTTGTGATGGGGAAGAAATAAAAGCGACGGACTGCATAATAAAGTTCTCTATCACAAGCGGCAATATAAAGTGACGTTCTGTTGCATTAAGATTTCATGCATCCAACCAAAAAGCGCATGACAACCTCTGCTTCCCTCTGCGAAGGGCCTATCTTTTACTTTTTAGTACTTACCCTTATGCAAGAGCCATGGTGATCCTCACCATTCCCTATATTTCGCCTTTTTCTTTTGGCAAGCATCATGTGTTGGGGAAAGATCTAGACACATATATCCACTCAGATGTAGGTGGTCATGATTTATTATTGTTGACATTACCCTTGATGTAAACCGTTGGGAGGCGAAGCTATAAGCCCCTATCTTTCTATGTGTCTGATTGAAGCTTTGATCTCATAAGTATCTCGTGAGTGTTAGCAATTATGAAAGACTAAAAGATGATTGAGTATGTGGACTTGCTAGACAAGCTCTTATATTGACTCTTTCCGATGTTAGGATAAATTGCAATTGCTTCAATGATCGAGATTATAGTTTGTTGGTTTTCAATAAAGTTTTTGAGTCATACTTTACTTCGTGAACGAATTATCACTTTAGCATAAGAAGTTATATAACAATATATTGTTGTTCTAAAGATGATCATGATGCCCTCATGTCCATATTTTATTTTATCGACACCTCTATCTCTAAACATGTGGACATGATTATGGATCTTGGCTTTCGCTTGAGGACAAGCAAGGTCTAAGCTTGGGGGAGTTGATACGTCCATTTTGCATCATGTTTTTATATCCATATTTATTGCATTATGGACTGTTATTTCACATTATGGTACAATACTTATGCCTTTTCTATCTTATTCTACATGATTTACATGAAGAGGGAGAATGCCGGCAGCTGGAATTCTGGACCGGAAAGGAGCAAATTTGAGAGACCTATTCTGCACAACTCCAAAAGTCCTAAAAATTTGCGGAGAATTATTTTGGAATATATAAAAATTATTGGGCAAAGAAACTACCAGAGGGGACCCACCAGGTGGCCACAAGCCTGGGGGCGTGCCCTACCCACAGGGCGCGCTCCAAGGGCTTGTGGGCCCCTTGGCAGGTCTCTGGTGCCCCTCTTCTGCTATATTGAGTATTTTGACCAGGAAAATACAAAGAGAGAGTTTTCGGGACGAAGCGCCGCCATCTCGAGGTCGAACCTGGGCAGGAGCAATCCAGAGCTCCGGCAGAGCGATTCTGCCGAGGACACTTCCCTCCGGGAGGGGGAAATCGAAGCCATCGTCATCACCAACGATCCTCTCATTGAGGGAGGGTCAATCTCCATCAACATCTTCACCAGCACCATCTCCTCTCAAACTTTAGTTCATCTCTTGTATTCAATCTTTGCCTCAGAACCTCAGATTGGTACCTGTGGGTTGCTAGTAGTGTTGATTACTCCTTGTAGTTGATGCTAGTTGGTTTATTTGGTGGAAGATCATATGTTCAGATCCTTAATGATATTCAATACCCCTCTGATCTTGAACATGAACATGCTTTGTGAGTAGTTACTTTTGTTCCTGAGGACATGTGAGAAGTCTTGTTATAAGTAATTATGTGAATTTGGTATTCGTTCGATATTTTGATGAGATGTATGTTGTCTTTCCTCTAGTGGTGTTATGTGAACATTGACTACATGACACTTCACCATGATTTGGGCCTAGGGGAAGGCATTGGGAAGTAATAAGAAGATGATGGGTTGCTAGAGTGACAGAAGCTTAAACCCTAGTTTATGCGTTGCTTCGTAAGGGGCTGATTTGGATCCACATGTTTCATGCTATGGTTAGATTTATCTTAATTCTTCTTTCATAGTGGCGGATGCTTGCGAGAGGGGTTAATCATAAGTGGGAGGCTTGTCCAAGTAAGGATAACACCCAAGCACCGGTCCACCCACATATCAAATTATCAAAGTAATGAACGCGAATCATATGAGCGTGATGAAAACTAACTTGACAGTAATTCCCATGTGTCCTCGGGAGTGCTTTGCTTTATATAAGAGTTCATCCAGGCTTGTCCTTTGCTATAAAAAGGATTGGGCCACCTTGCTGCACCTCTGTTACACTTATTACTTGTTACCCGTTATGAATTATCTTATCACAAAACTATCTATTACCGATAATTTCAGTGCCTGCAGAAAATACCTTGCTGAAAACCGCTTGTCATTTCCTTCTGCTCCTCGTTGGGTCGGTTCTACACTCTTACTTATCGAAAGGACTACGATAGATCCCCTATACTTGTGGGTCATCAATATATAAAAATATTGGAATAAAGAACTACCGGAGGTGGTTACCCAGCCGCCCATAAGGCACCAGGGCGCACCCTGGTGGGTAGTGGGGGCCCAGGCCCACCTCCGGTGCCCATCTTCTGGTACATAAGGTCTTTTAACCTAGAAAAAAAATAAGGAGAGGACTTCGGGATGGAGCTTCGCCATCTCGAGGCGGAACTTGGGCAGGAGCACTTTTGCCCTCCGGCGGAGCGATTCTGCCGGGGGAACTCCCCTCTGGGAGGGGGAAATCGAAGCCATCATCATCACCAACAACCCTGTCATCTTTGGGTGGCCAATCTTAATCAACATCTTCAATAACACCATCTCATCTCAAACCCTAGTTCATCTCTTGTGTTCATTGTTTGTATCAAAACCTCAGATTGGTACCTCTGGGTGACTAGTAGTGTTGATTACATCTTGTAGTTGATGCTAGCCGGTTTATTTGGTGGAAGATCATATGTTCAATTCCATTATGATATTTATTACTCCTCTGATCTTGAGCATGAATATGTTGTGTGAGTAGTTACATTTGTTCTTGAGGACACGGGAGAAGTCACGTTACAAGTAATCATGTGATTTTGATATTCGTTCGATATTTTGATGGTATGTACGTTGTGATTCCTTAGTGGTGTTATGTGAACGCCGACTACATGACACTTCACCATCTTTGTGCCTAAGGGAATGCATTGTGGATTAGTTATTAGATGATGGGTTGCTAGAGTGACAGAAGCTTAAACCCTAGTTTATGCGCTATTTCATAAGGGACTGATTTGGATCCATATGTTTAATGCTATGGTTAGATTTTATCTTAATACTTTTCTCGTAGTTGCGGATGCTTGCGAGGTGGTTAATCATAAGAGGGAGGCATGTTCAAGTAAGAACAACACCCAAGCACCTCTCCACCCACATACCATATTATCAAAGTAGCAAACGCGAATCAAACCAACATGATGAAAGTGACTAGATGAAATTCCCGTGTGCCCTCAAGAACACTTTGCTTATTATAAGAGACCGTTTCGGCCTGTCCTTTGCCACAAAAGGATTGGGCTACCTTGCTGCACTTTTGTTACCATTACTATTACTTGCCCGTTATAAATTACCTTGCTATCAAACTACCTGTTACCGACAATTTCAGTGCTTGCAGAAAATACCTTGCTGAAAACCGCTTGGCATTTCCTTCTGCTCCTCGTTGGGTTCGACATTCTTACTTATCGAAAGGACTACGATCGATCCCCTATACTTGTGGGTCATCAAGACTCTTTTCCGACGCCGTTGCCGGGGAGTGAAGCGCTCTTGGTAAGCGGAAATTCGTAAGGAAATATTTATATAGCGCGCTGAAATTTACTGTTACTTGTCACTATGGAAAACAATCCTTTGAGGGGTTTGTTTGGGGTATCTTTGATACGTCCCCAACGTATCTATAATTTTTTATTGTTCCATGCTATTATATTATCTATCTTGGATGTTTTATATGCCTTTTGGTACTATTTTATATCATTTTTTGGGACTAACCTATTAACCTAGTGCCCAGTGCGAGTTACTGTTTTTTTCCTTGTTTTTGACTTTTTCAGAAAGGAATATCAAACGGAGTCCAAACGGAATAAAACTTTACGGTGATTTTTCTTGGACTAGAAGAAACCCAGAAGACTTTGGGAGAGGGCCAGAGGAGCCCCGAGGAGACCACAAGCCCTGAGGCCGCGCCCTAGGGGGGGGGGCCCTGGCTTGTGGGCCCCTCGAGGGTCCCCTAACCCTAATTCCAGCTCTATATATTCTCAAATATTCCCCGAACATCAGAAGCGTCCACAAAAATACTTTTTGCCGCCACAAGCTTCTGTTCTCGTGAGATCCCATCTTGGGGCCTTTTCTGGCACTCTGCCGGAGGGGGATTCGATCACGGAGGGCCTCTACACCATCCTTTCTGCCCTACCGATGATGTGTGAGTAGTTTACCATAGACCTACGGGTCCGTAGCTAGTATCTAGATGGCTTCTTCTCTCTCTTTGATCTTCAATACAATGTTCTCCTTGATGTTCTTGGAGTTCTATCCGATGTAATCTTCTTTTGCGGTGTGTTCGTTGAGATACGATGAATTGTGGGTTTATGATCAGATTATCTATGAATATTATTTGAGTCTTCTCTGAACTCTTTTATGCATGATTTAAATAGCTTTGTATTTCTCTCCGATCTATTGATTTGGTTTGGCCAACTAGATTGATCTATCTTGCCATGGGAGAGGTGCTTTGTGATGGGTTTAATCTTGCGGTGTCCTCACCCAGTGACATAGTAGGGGTAGCGAGGCACGTATTGTATTGTTGCCATTAAGGATAAACAGATGGGGTTTATATCATATTGCTTGAGTTTATCCCTCTACATCATGTCATCTTACTTAATGCGTTACTCTGTTCTCTTGAACTTCATACTCTAGATGTAGGCAGGAGTCGGTCGATGTGTGGAGTAATAGTAGTAGATGCAGAATCGTTTCGGTCTACTTGTCACAGACATGATGCCTATATTCATGATCATTGCCTTAGATATCGTCATAACTATGCGCTTTTCTATCATTTGCTCAACAATAATTTGTTCACCCACCGTATGTTTTCTTTCAAGAGAGAAGCCTCTAGTGAAACCTCCTGGAAGACAGACGTAGGGAAGACGCGCGCGTCACCATCGAGCGATGCCGCGACACCCGCCGCCAGTCTGATAGGCGCAATGGCCCCGACATTGAGAAACCCATGCCCGATGGGGGCGGGTACCCGCCTTTCTAGGTTGGGTGCCCCGCCTTCACTCGTGAGCTGCGGCAAGTCCGTTGGCCATCTGCCCGTACGTTCAAACCAGAGATGCCAGAAAAGTACGATTGAAGATTGAACCCGACAGAGTTCTTGAGCATCTACACCATCGCTGTTCAAGCTGCCGGAGGAAGGGACGAGAGGGTGTTCGCCAACTACTTCCCTTTGGCACTCAAGCCAAACGTGAGGTTGTGGCTGATGCACTTGCCAGAGAACTCCATCTCGACCTGGGCTGATCTGTGCCATGAGTTTATTGGCGCCTTCACGGGCGGCCATCAAGAACCAGGGCGGCCCAGCGACTTGCAGCTCCTCCCACAGAAGGAAGGAGAGAGTTTGCGAAAGTATATGCAGAGGTTCAGTCGGGTGCACAGGAACATTCCAGACAGCCATCCAGCAGCTGTGATAGCTGCGTTCCAGTCCAACGTGCGCAACCGCAGGATACGTTCCAAAATGAACATTCGGTTGCCCAAGACTGTGAATGAGCTATACACTCTGGCGGACAAGTGTGCCCGAACAGAGGAGGGGAGGCGACTCCCCGGTGAAGAAGATGGCATCGACGTTGACTCAGAGGACGACGACGATGCCACCAATCAGAAGAAGAAGAACAAGAAACACAACAAGAAGTGCAAGGATAAAGCAGTGATGGCTGTTGAAGGAGCGAGCACTCCTAGTACCGGCAAGAAGGCCAAGACCGAGGCTCCCGGCAAGGAAGTTTCCGTGTGCGCTGACTGCCGGGAAGCCGCGGCTGCCGAGACGGCTGGGAAGGCTGACAGGCCATACTGCAAGATCCATCGGACTAAGGGACACGATCTTCAAGAGTGTCATCAAGTTGAGCAGCTCGTCAAGAAGCAGAAAGCTGAGTATGAGAAGCGTGACAAAGAGAGAGACCAAGATGGTGCTGGCGGGAAGGGCCGAGGTGGCAGAGGAGGTCACCCCGGCAAGGCCCCTCAGTATCAAGGGAAACCGGCCAGAGGCCGTGAGAAGAAGGAATGCGATGATGGGAGTGATGAAGGAGATGAAAAGGAAACCAGCGAGTAGGAATTCCAGAAGGCCACTGATGCCCTGTGCATTGACGGAGGTGCGTCCTTGCACTCCTCTCACCGCCAGCTCAAACAGTGGGCACGTGAGGTCAATGCCGTGGAGCCGGCGGCAGATTCTTGGAAGCCGCTCAAGCGGTCCCGCACGCCCATCATCTTTGATGAAGAGGATCACCCTGAATGCACCACTGCGGTAGGATGTTTGCCATTGTTGGTTTCACCAATGATTCGCAACCTCAAAGTCACAAAGATGTTAGTTGATGGTGGGGCCGGGTTGAATCTGATATCTCCCAAGGTCATCAGCAAGCTCCAGATAGCAGATGAAGAGCTCAAGGTTACCGGTACTTTCCAAGGCATCAACCCCGGCAGGAGTCGTCCTAAGGGGAAGATCACACTGCCGGTAACATTCGGGGGGGGGGGGGGAGTTGAACTACCAGACCGAGAAGATCGTGTTTGATGTGGTCGACCTCCCCCTGCCATACAATGGAATCCTTGGCCGCCCTGCCCTGGCAAAATTCATGGCGGCATCCCACTATGCCTACTACACTCTGAAGATGCCAGGACCGATGGGCGTCATTTCCATTCCATCAGACAAGAAGGACGCAGTCATATGCGTGGATAAGATGTACCAGGAGCAGCCGCTGCAGAGGCCGCGGAAGCTACCACTCCCGCCAAGGAAAGCAAGAAAGTGAAGAAAGCTAGCAAGGACGCCAGCAAAGAATCCGAGAAGCGCACCTCTTCGGAGTACGCTGCGCCTGTTGATGATTTGCCGGAGAGTTCCAATAGCAAGAGATCAAAGGTTGCTGCGCCTGCTGTGAAGAAGGTCCCGGCAGGGTTGGTTGGCGCTGATGGTACATTTACTATCAGCTCCACCCTTGATGACAAATAGGAAAGCGCGCTCGTTGCCTTCCTGAGGGCGAATGTCGATGTGTTTGCTTGGCAACCATCTGACATCCACGATGTTCCTAGGGAGGTAACCGAGCACCACCTTGCTGTCTGCCCACATGCCCGACCCATCAAACAGAAGGTCTGAAAGCAAGCTTTGGAGCAGCAGCAGTTTATTGCCGAGGAGATCAAAAAACTCGAAGCTGCTGGTTTGGTCAGAGGAGTATTGCATCCAACTTGGTTGGCGAATGGGAAATGGAGGCTTTGCATTGATTTCATAGATCTAAATAAAGCATGCCCGAAGGACCCATTCCCCTTGCCACGCATCGATCAGATTGTGGATTCCACCTCTGAATGTGACCTACTTTCCTTCTTGGATGCCTACTCTGGGTACCACCAGATTTTCATGTCCGAGGAAGACGAAGAGAAGACCGCGTTTATAACCCCATGCGGCACGTACTGCTTTGTACGTATGCCCTTTGGGTTAAAAAGCGCTGGATCCACTTTCACGAGAGTAGTACATATTGGCTTTGAGTCCCAGTTGCACAGGAATATTGAAGCCTACATGGATGATATAGTGGTCAAAACCAAGGACAAATCAACTCTCATTCAGGACTTGGAAGAGACCTTTGCAAATCTACGCAAGATCAACTTGAAGTTGAACCCAGAGAAGTGTGTGTTTGGCGTTCCTTCCGGCAAGCTGCTTGGCTTCCTTGTGTCCCACCGGGGGATAGAGGCCAACCCCGACAAGATCAAGGCAATTGAGCAGATTCAAGCACCCAAGACAGTTAAAGACGTGAGGCGTTTGACTAGATGTGTTGCCGCGCTAAGCAGGTTCATTTCCAAGTCCGCTGAATGTGCCCTACCGTTCTTCAAAATCTTGAAGAAGGCTGGGCCCATGGAGTGCACCCCGGAGGCAGACACTGCGTTGTAGGATCTGAAGACCTATCTTTCCTCTGTCCCCACCTTAGTCACTCCAAAACCTCAAGAACCATTGCTGCTATACTTAGCGGCAACCAATCAAGTGGTTAGCGCAGCGCTGGTGGCGCAGCGGGAAGTAGATGAAGAAGCAGCTGCAACTGTCGTCCCCTCTGGAGAAGGAAGTGAACTCGCCCCGGCAAGGTCAGAGGCAGATCAGAACAAGGAGGAGCGGGGTAATGGAGACAGCTCCAAGGTCGCGGCAAGGAAGAAAGTGGTGCAGCGGCTAGTGTACTTCGTCAGCTCCCTGTTGCAGGGGGCTAGGTCGAGGTACTCTGGCGTGCAAAAGTTGATTTTTGGCCTCATCATGGCCTCAAGGAAACTGCGCCACTACTTCCAAGCCCACGAGATCACGGTTGTCACCCGCTTCCCCTTGCAACGCATACTGAGGAACCCTGAGGCCACTGGCAGGATAGTGGAATGGGCTTTGGAGTTATCCAGCTTTGGTTTGAAGTTTGAGAGCATGTCAACCATTCAGAGCAGAGCACTGACGGAGTTTATTGCGGAATGGACGCCTACCCCTGACGAAGACGTGTTGGAGACAGTTATCCCCAGCAAGGAGGCGCCCCAAGAATGGATCATGTACTTTGATGGTGCCTTCTCCCTACAAGGTGCAGGAGCTGGCGTGCTTCTTATTACTCCCTCTGGGGAGCACCTCAAGTACGTGGTTTAAATGCATTTCCCCTAGGAGAAGGCTACCAACAATACAATAGAATATGAAGGACTCCTTGTCGGGCTCAGGATCGCAACAGAACTGGGAATCAAGAAGTTGATCATTCGTGGAGATTCGCAACTTGTGGTGAGGCAAGTGAACAAGGATTATCAAAGCCCATTGATGGAGGCATACGTCGAGGAAGTGAGAAAGTTGGAGGAGCGCTTTGATGGATTGCAAACAGAGCACATACCGCGTGCGGAAAATAGCATTGATGATCATCTGTCAAAGTGCACTGCGCAAAAACTCCCTGTGGAACCAGGGACTTCTGTTCTCCATCTAACTCAACCCTCCGTATCCCCGACAAAAATGGATAGGAAGAGGAGGAAACTGGACTCCGGCAGGCCTCTCCCGGCAGAGCCCTCTGAGGTCCCCGGCAGAGAGGTTGGCGGGAACAACTCCATTTCGCCTAGTGAGCAGCACCCTCCCGCTGAACCACCTATTCCTGTTATTGAGGCATGCGCTCCCGTGAATGAGGAGGTGCCGCTAGTCCTTGTTGCCGAGCCTCAGGCTCCAACGTGGGTGCGGCACATAGTCCATTTCCTCCAAACAGGAGAACTTCCTGAAGAGCAAGAAGAAGCTGAAAGAGTAGCCCGGAGGGCCAGTATGTATCAGTTTGTTGATGACACGCTATACAGAAGAAGGCCCAACGGAGTGAAATTGAAGTGCATTTGCCAGGAAGAAGGAAAGGAACTGTTGGTAGAGATACACAAGGGTATATGCGGCTCCCACATTGGATCGAGGGCCCTGGTTGGAAAAGCCTTCCGGCAAGGTTTTTACTGGCCCACGACCCTCCAAGATGCAATTGAGCTAGTCACTAAATGTGAAGCCTGCCAATTCCACTCCAAGAATATCCATTAGCCTGCTCAAGCTCTCCAGACGATCCTTTTGTCATGGCCCTTCTCGGTCTGGGGGCTCGTCATCTTGGGCCCCTTCCCCCGTGCTACCGGGGGCTTTGAGTTCTTGTTCGTCGCTATCGACAAGTTCACAAAGTGGCCAGAGGTGGAGCCCGTGAGGAAGGTGACCGCACAGTTAGCTATCAAGTTCTTGAAAGGATTGGTGTGCCGTTTCGGAGTACCCGCCAGGATCATCACTAACAATGGCACCCAATTCACAAGCCACGCCTTCATGCAATACGTTCATGCCCTCGGAAGCAAAGTCTCATTTTCCTCTGTTGCCCATCCCAGAAGCAACGGACAAGCTGAGAGGGAAACCACTAAAGTGCTGCGAGGACTCAAGACAAGAACATTTGATAGACTACAGAAGTGTGGCAGGCGGTGGATCAACAAGCTGCCGGTGGTTCTTTGGTCCCTTCGTACGACGCCAAATCGAGCTACCGGGCAGACTCCCTTCTCCCTAGTCTATCGGGCAGAAGCAGTTATCCCCATGAAACTCATATACGGATCACCTCTAGTGCTTGCCTACGATGAAGTAGCGCAGGAACAACACCGGCGTGACGACGCTGTGCTACTTGAGGAGAACCGTCTCCGGGCTGCTACGCGTGCTGCACGCTACCAGCAAGCCCTGCGTCGCTATCACAGCCGCAGGGTTCATGCTCGGAGCCTTGAGGAAGGCGACCTTGTCCATAGGCGTGTTCAGTCCGCCAAGGGTGCAAACAAGTTGATGCCAAAGTGGGAAGGCCCTTACCGGGTAGTACGAGTCACCAGACCCGGCGCAGTCCGTCTGGAGACCGGAGATGGCATTCAGTTGCAAAACTCATGGAACATTGAGCATCTCCGTAAGTTCTACCCGTAAGGCGCGGCTGTCGGGCCCTGCCCGGTAGTCACCCTTTTGTACAAGCCTTGCCGATGTTGCATGTACCCCTTTGTACAAAGCCAGGCACAGACCCTGAGCAACAGATGAATAAACGAAGCGCTGGGGGCCCCCGACAAGATTGCATGCATGCATAAGCATATCATGAGCATAGCATGATCATGTAGATGAGGTCGCATGTAGCACTATTTTCATCTGCACTAAGTTGCAGGGTTCTTGCCTTGGACTTGGTCCCGAAGAGAAGAAATGGAGATAAGCCTACATAGCGGTCCCCGGCAAGCCAAACAGATAAGTTCCTTCTTGTCCATACCCATTCTGTAAAGAAAAAACTTGTGCATATGAAAACCTCGTCACCTTCGAAACATAGGTGCTCCCATCCTTTGTCCCGAACGTTGCTTCAGGCAAGGTGGTCCCAGTGGCCTTTGATGGAGAGGGTTCGACGAGGGGCTGGTCCCTTTTTATATAGTTCTATGCCCGGCAGGCCATGCCCCGCGGCAGCAAACTAAAGGTACCGGCAGGATAGCTTGCCGAAGGAAACTTGTTTACTTAAACGTATAGAGGCACCTCACCTCTGCATGGACATGATGCATGCACAAGTACCTGGCAAGGCTTGTCTTTTTCATTAATATGCTGATAAGCAAGTACAGATCTTACAGAACATTAACATGGATAAAGAAGATTACATAATTTAGACTAAAGTTTGTCAAGTGCCTACATGTTTAGACTGAAAAAAGATAAGTGCCCCGTAATCCCTTTCTTGTCCCTCTCCTCCTAGGCACTACGGTGGGAGGTGAAGAAGGCAAAAGGAGCGCCTGGGCAGAAGCCCAGCCTGACCCCGTCAGGCCCCGTGGCGGGGCGAAGGTGATGGTCAAGAGAGCGGCGGAAGGGTCCCCCTGGCCACCGCCACCAGGGTCAGCAGGACGCAGCAGGGCGAATGAAGCTGTAGCCCGAGAGAAAGCCTGCCGGGGTCTAGCTGGAAGGCTGTTGGAGGAGCCGAGGGCACCACCCCCACCTCTGCATCCAACTCCCCGGGAAATCGCCTTGCCGGGAAGGAGATGCAGGTGCAGATGATGGTGCCGCCGCCTGACGGTGATGGTGCGGCTGGTGTTCAGCCAGAGTCGGAGCCATCGTTCTCCCCGTCGGCGCCGTCGTCATCGCCGTCACTGTCCTCCTCGTCGCTATCGCTCGAGGAGGAGCTTTCGTCGTCGGTCGAGCTCTCCGCGCAGCACCCGAGCACCCGAAGACCTTAACGGAGAGCAGATCAGCCTCCATTAGTTTAAAATGGAGGACATGCCACTCTGACAAGCTGTGGGCGTGAGCAAAGGTCTTCCAGCTGCGTCGGAAGAGCATAACATGAGGAGCGGGGAAGTCCACATCCACCCGCATGCTGCCGTTGCAGCAACCCCTCATGTGTAGCTTCAACGCGCGCGGCTGTTCAAGCTCCATCACCCTCGCAAACGGAGTAGGGAGGCGGAGGCAGCCGCGCGGGGGCTTGTACAGCCTGATGATGAATTCCAGCGGCTGGTCTCTGATGTGGCCGTCCATTGGGGGTTGAGCGGCCGGCGGAGGGGCGGCCCGAGCGCCCCCTCGCCCTCCTCGACCTCGAGCACCACGACGACCGCGACCTCGCCCCCTCCTACCTCCTCTCGCAGCGGGCTCCGCCCCTACATCTTCGGTGGGAGGAGGGAGGCGCTGTCGAGCAGAAGCCCTCATCGCCACTACTGGGGTGCCACTGCGTCCTCTTCCCCTCACCATGATGAAGAAACGACACCAGATGAAAGGAGAAGGGAATGGATATGAGCCTACACCCCCGCCCGCGTCCCCTTTTATAAGGAAAATGAGGCCGGGGGCTGGCTGCCTACTCAGGGGGAGCGACCGCCCCACTCCGCCAATTCGGCTCCCTCCCGCGCCACCAACAGCTCATGGAATTGAGGCCGACCCTGTGCGCCAATCCATGGCGTCTGGATTTCTGCCATGGCACGCGTTTTTGCGCTCTCCGCGTCCACCACCAACCCAGCACAATGCATGATGCACACGTGGCGGAAACGACAAAAGCGGGGAAGATAGCGGAATGGCAGTTACCGCCCCGTGAACGTGGGGTGTGGGTAGCCTACGGATCGTGGCTTACTAACCTCCCCACTACGTCTCGCACGACGCACGAAAAAACCGGAAACTGACTCAAGCACAGGTTAATGGGGAAGCAAAGAAGATCTCAAAGGACGAGCTACCGCAACACGCTCACTTGTGTACTAGACAGGGCCTACCCCGACGACGCTCGGCAACGCGTTCAGGCTAGGCCCGGGGGCTCCTGTCGGTGCAACAAACCCCCAGGTGTATTGCTCGGACTGTACACAGGCTCAAGAGCAAGGTTACGACATTCAAGACAAGGCCAAACAGAAGAGATGGCTCTTTGAGAAATCAAAGGGCGGATCAAGAAGACCAAGACCAACCAAATAAGCAAGATATCACTAAGGAAAAATCTCCCTTGCCGGGCAGGCGAGCCAGGCGGGGTCGAGGTTACCCCAAGATAAGCCTCAAGACTCCCCCGGCAGGCTTGCCGGGGACGCCAAGGGCGGATTACCCCGCCAAAGCTCCACCGCTCCACCTCACAGCAACGCAAGTCACCCATCGGTGCGGTGTCGAGCCCCCAAGTGACTAAGTGGCTATTATTTGGTACGTGGCAGGCCATTTCTGAGGAAGATCATCCCGAAATGACACCCGTCTAGGCGACGTGTCGCGCGGACAGGCAAAAAGGTGGCTGAACGGCACGGCAAGGCTTGCCGGGCTACGCCACAATGTGACACTAAGCGGCGCATTTAATGCACCATGTCCTGTCTGCAGAGTTAGGTATGATAGCACTATGGCTATCTAATCGTTGAATAAATGAATGTTTTGCCATTGTGGTAACCCCTTGACCTATAAAAGGAGGGTCGTGGCTACCTTAGAAAGGATTCGGACCCGTGTACGCTTGTACGTGTGTAGCTGCTCTCGCCCCGAGGCGACCTTGCCGGGCTAGAGCGCTGCGTCTCCACCACGGTCCTTTCATCAATCCACCAAAGCAGGAGTAGGGTTTTACGCCTCGCGGCGGCCTAATCCTGGGTAAAACTGCTCGTGTCATCGTTGCCGTGCTGCTCTATGCTTTCCGCTCTTTGTGCAATGTGCTCTTCCCCCTTGCCGAACCACAAGGGGCCGATGGCCCCATAGGTGGCCGTGTGATACCACGACAGTTATGAAGAAGACTATTGAATTCTGATGGGATCTTTTAGAAATAATTAAATGCAACTCTGAAGATTGGGAACTCGAGGAAGGTAAAGAGTCAGGTATAAAACTAGAGTTTGATTGTTATAAATCTTTTATGGATACCGATGCTCTTCATAAGTTTAGCACTAAATATGGACTTGACTCTGAGATAGTAGCCTCTTTTTGTGAATCATTTGCTACTCATGTTTAGCTCCCTAAGGAGAAGTGGTATAAATATCATCTCCCAATTAAAGAAGAGAATAAAGAACAAGTTATAGTTAAAGATGAAACTATCATTTATATTGTTGACCCAGTTGTGCCTACTGCTTATATTGAAAAACCACCTTTCCCTGTTAGGATAAAAGAACATGCTAAGGTTTCAGCTGTGGTTCACAAAAGTAATATTAGAGCACCAAAACCCTCTGAACAAATTAAAGTAGAACCTGGTATTGCTATGGTGAAAGATCTCTTGGTTGATAATATTGATGGACATGTTATTTATTTCTGCGATGAAGCTGCTAGAATTGCCAAACCAGATACTAAAGATAAGAATAGTCCAGTTGTTGGCATGCCTGTTGTCTCAGTTAAAATAGGAGTTCACTGCTATCATGGTTTGTGTGATATGGGTGCTAGTGTCAGTGCTATTCCTTTCACTCTTTTCCAAGAAATTATGAATGATATAGCACCTGCTGAAATAGAAGATATTGATGTCACTATTAAACTTGCTAATAGAGACACCATCACACCACTTGGGATTGTTAGAGATGTTGAAGTCTTGTGTGGGAAAATAAAATACCCTACTGATTTTCCAGTTCTTGGTTCCCCACAAGATGACTTTTGTCCCATTATGTTTGGCAGACCTTTCTTGAACACTTTTAATGCTAAGATAGATTGCGAGAAAGAAATCGTCAGTGTTAGTTTTGGTGATGTGTCTCATGAGTTTAATTTCTCCAAGTTTCGTAAGCATCCTCATAATAAAGAATTGCCTAGTAAGGATGCAATAATTGGTCTTGCTTCTATTGCCGTACCACCTACTGATCCACTAGAACAATATTTATTTGACCATGAAAATGATATGCACTTGCATGAAAGAAATGAAATAGACAAAATATTCTTTGAGCAAGAACCTATCCTTAAACATAATTTGCCCGTTGAAACTTTAGGAGGTCCTCCTCCACCTAAGGGTGATCCTGTGTTTGAATTGAAACAATTGCCTGATACGCTTAAATATGCTTATCTTGATGAAAAGAAGATATATCCTGTTATTATTAGTGCTAACCTTACAGCGCATGAAGAGAAAAGATTATTAAAAACTCTGAGGAAGCACCGTGCTGCTATTGGGTATACTCTTGATGATCTTAAGGGCATTAGTCCCACTCTCTGTTAGCATAAGATCAATATGGAACCTGATGCTAAACCAGTTATTGATCATCAAAGACGGTTAAATCCCAAGATGAAAGAAGTGGTAAGAGCTGAGATATTAAAACTTTTGGAAGCAGGTATAATTTATCCCATAGCTGATAGTAGATGGGTAAGTCCTGTTCATTGTGTCCCTAAAAAGGGAGGCATAACCGTTGTTCCTAATGATAAAAATGAACTTATTCCATAAAGAATTGTGACCGGCTATAGAATGGTAACTGATTTTATAAAATTAAACAAAGCTACTAGAAAGGCCCTCTACCTTTTATTGATCAAATGTTAGAGAGACTGTCTAAGCACACACACTTTTGTTTTCTTGATGGATATTCTGGTTTCTCTCAAATACCTGTATCACAACCCGATCAAGAGAAAACCACCTTTACTTGTCCTTTTGGAACTTATGCTTATGGACGTATGCCATTTGGTTTATGCAATGCACCTGCTACTTTTCAAAGATGTATGTCTGCTATATTCTCTGACTTTTGTGAAAAAATTGTTGAGATTTTCATGGATGATTTTTCCGTTCACGGAACTTCTTTTGATGATTGCTTAAGCAACCTTGGCCGAGTTTTGCAGAGATGTGAGCAAACTAATCTTGTCTTGAATTGGGAGAAGTGCCACTTTATGGTGAATGAAGGTATTGTCTTAGGTCACAAAATTTCTGAGCGAGGTATTGAGGTGGATAAAGCTAAAGTGGATGCAATTGAGAAAATATCGTGTCCCAAAGATATTAAAGGTATTAGAAGTTTCCTTGGTCTTGCTGGTTTCTATAGGAGGTTTATTAAAGATTTCTCTAAAATTTCTAGGCCTCTTACTAATCTTTTACAAAAGGATCACTGCTGCAGGATGCTGCTAACGCGACACTATAATCAGAGACCCTTTGACGAAACTGTGTGCGATGCATTTATCGCAAATGGTGATGTAATAAAACCATAAAAAAAGATACAAAATGTTTGCGATGGCGGAGAAATCAAACATGATTCAGATTGTAGTTGTGTGTGCGATGGGTGGCATACAGTTCACACGATTGAACTGTTTGCGATGAGCATAACAGCAGAAACGATCAGACAGATGAAGGTGTGTGTGATATACATTATACAGTTCACTCAGATGAACTGTTTGTGATTAGGCAACACAACAGAAACAATCAGCCAGATCAAGGAGTGTGCGATATATGGCATACAGTTCATTCGGATGAACTATTTGCGATTAGCCAACACAACAAAAATGGTTCAACTTAATAAGATGTGTGTGATACGCGGCAAACATGTCAATAATCAGAAATGTGTGAGAGACCGATAACAACACGGACGATTCCTGTTAACAAGCCGTGTGTGTTGTGAGCAAACGATTGATGGTATACAATTGTGAGTGATTGATGAAATCATCACCGACGGGTTCCATTGTTTAGTCCGTGTGTGATGTGATTTGCTCTGTCTACATAACATCAACATATATACTTATAAGAATAGCATTGCATAACCAAATTAATCATACAATTACATAAGTGACTACACACATAACATTTCCACACACCAAAGTAAGCAATTAAATGCATACTAAACTAGGAGAGATGAGCATCTAATCATCTACATCTTGTTGTGATGACGCTTGCCATTGCTCTGCTTCTGGCTGGATCCCTGGCCGTTTTGGGAAAGAAGGCACTTCCTCATGTCAACGATCTGCCTGTACATCTCGTAGCTCATGTACGCCTCCTTGGCCGCGTACACGACGTGAGATTTGTCGAGTTTCTCCATCCAGGCCGAGTGCCAGGCACGCTTGACCTTGTTGCAGGAATCCTTCATGTCTCTGTAGTAGGGGTCGATGATGGCCTTGGCGAGGTGAACCAGTGAGTCCTTCTCATGTTTCTTGCTGCCCCAGATCTTATATTGGCCCTGGATGTCGACAAGATTCTGGCAGGCGATGCCCGAATTCTTGAGCACCTTTACATCGTTGGTGATGTCCACCGTAGCGAACATGTAGTGGGGGCTGTTGACAAACCTGGCGAAACACTAGCAAGGTGTCGGGAGGAATTACCCGTGGTTTAACCCGGCTCATGACGTTAAGTCATCTGTGGACTTATGCAGCCCTGTCAAGTCATCTCTGGACTTAACCCAGCAGATCCTCACCAGACAGATCCTAACCCGGCAGACAGTTGTAACCCGGCAGATAGATCCTAACCCAGCAGACAGTTGTAACCCGGCAGACAGATCCTAACCCAGCCAATACTTAGCCATGAAAATGAGCTGCCTGGAGATAAGAAGCCCACGAAGAGAAGCCCAGGGTTAAGAAGCCCGCGAGAAGAAGCCAGAAATAGGCTAAGTCCTAATCCTACTAGGACTCTACATGTAACCCGCCCCTTCAGCTTATATAAGAAGGGGCAGGGCACCCCAAGAGGGTCAGATTTTACGGGTCAAAATAGCCAGGGCTTAGACGGACAAGTCTTAGAAAAACATCAAAGTAGATGCTCTCGAGATAAAGGTAGCGAAATACCGCCCTTGTAACCGAAATCGTCATCATCATCAATATCAATCAAGCAGGATGTAGGATTTTACCTCCACCGTGAGGGGCCGAACCTGGGTAAAATCTCGCGTCTCTCGTCTCGCTCAACCCTGTTCAAGCTACCATTTAGATGCGTTGGCCTCACGACTAAGTCCTCACACTAGGAGATCTGCCGTGACAAAACCACGACAGTTGGTACCCACCATGAGGTCCGCGCACGGTGGTGTTGTGTTTTTGGAGGGACCTCTTCAGAGATCGAGAAGCTCGCGATGTGTTGGATGAAAAAGAGCCAGCATAGAAGACGTCATCGTTGACGAACAGTCAAAACAAAGTATACAAGATTTTATATCAAGAGAAAATTAGGGTTGTATGTTCAGCGTCTGCCACACATCTGTCCAGGAGCTGTTTCCTTCGCGGTTCAAACAACAACAACAACAAAGCGTGATCAAAAGGAAAAGGGAAAGAAAAAAACAAAGGATGGCCACGACCCGGAATCAGAAACAACCATGACTCGGGAGTCAACGACCACTACCCGGAGATTTGGGCGCGGCCCTCGCTTCGCTCCGCTTCCGACTCCAACCCGCCTTCGCCAGAGCGATTTCGAGTCGGCCCCACCACCGAGCCGCCTCTACTTCGCCCTCAGTGAGCAACCGCCGTGAGCCGCCTCTTCTACGGCGGATCAACGCCGAGCTGCCGCCTCTGCGCCACGCCTAGCTCCCGGAGCGTCGCCGACCTCCACCGCATCTGTGAGCCGTCGTTGCTGGCCCGTCTCTGCAAGCTGAGCTCGCCTTCGGGCTACAGCCTACAGGTGCCGCTCCGCCACCTGCTCCATTGCGCGTGAGCCGACCATCTTCGTCCAGAGCCGCCACGGTCTGCACTCGCCTCTACTGACGTTCCATCGTGGCCGGCTGCCTCTGCTCAAGATCGCTCCGAGACGCCCCTGCCGATGCGCCTTCGAGCCGCGCTAAGCCGCCCCGGACCTGCCTCGCTGCAAGTCGGCCTCGTCGCTCCACCTCCGCGAGTCGCCTGCCATTTCTGAGCCGCCGCTTGAGCGCTGCCGCCGCCAAGAGCCGCCTAGAGCAGTCACCGCCGATGCCGTGGCCCACTTCGCCGACCACATTGCTGGCTCTCCTTGCCGTCTTCGCCTCTGTCGCCGCCGCGTTGGGCCGCCGACCTCTGCTGCTGAGTCGCCATGGCCGTGCCTCACTAACCCGTCGTCGCTGTCGATCCACCTCGCACCGGCCTCGCCGGGCTACCCCCACGCCCGCGGTCTCACTCACCAGCGCCTCGTCGAGCCGCCTCCGCGCCCGCTTCCGGGCCGCCGCTGCCTTGCCTCGCCGCGTCATCTCTGCCCTCGCGGTCTTGCCTCCGGGGCGAGCCACCTTAGCCGCCGCTGTAGGCCGTTACCTCTGCGGCCTCGTCGAGCCGCCACGGCCTCGCGGAGAAATCGTCAACAGTCGCCTCGCCTCGCGGCCGCCGCCCACCTTCACAACCACAGCCAAGCCGGCCGCTGGCTCGCCTGCTCCAAGATGCTGCCGCCCGCACGCCCACCGCTTCGGTGAACAGCCCGGGCCCCTCCCCCATTGCGTTGCGTCGCCCCGGCCGGCCTTCCTCGCCCCGCGATGCCTCTGTGTGTTCCACCTCCAGACGCCCCGCGTTCTGGCCACACTCGCCTCCACCTGCACCCCGCCTTAGCGGTTGCCTCCGCGCGCCTCGCCACCGAGCGGCCCCGGTGGCCTCCATTCGAGTCGCCGCCACGGCCTTAGTCTGGCTCAGCCTCGTGCCTCCTCTGTTGCCGTGAGTCGCCGCGACGGCACGTGCCTTGCGCTACCTCCTTGCGCGGTCAAGCCGCCCCGTGCCGCCTTGCCGCAGGTTTCCTCAGCCGCCGCCTGCAAGCGCCTTCACTTTCTGCTGGATGCCCTCGCCACGGCCGCCTTCTTGCGTCCTACTGCCATTTCTGCCAGAGTGTGCCCCGAGCCGCCCACTGCCTCCAATTCGCCTCCGCCTCGCGGAGTCACTGGTGCGACCCCAGGTCGTCATGACTGCCTCAGCTGCCGCGCCTCTGCAATGGCGTCGCCTCCACGGTCAGCTGACCGCACCTCAAGCCGGCTCTGCTGCTGCAGCAGCTCTTGTCAACCCGGCCGTCACGACCCTCTCAAATATCCCTATTTTGGCTGGTGCTATCTCAAGCGTGACGAGGGAGAATAACAGAAGTCGACAGAGAAACTGTGACCGTGTGAGCTTTGAATTTTACTCAGGCGAAGACGCGCTTGTGCGCTTGCATACCTATACACACGCAGAATGTGTACCTATAGACGTTCATAAACAAGAATTGCACTCAGCCACCTCCTGCTGTGCTGGAGCCTGTCGGCTATGCTGTGGTGTCCGGCTGCGTTTCCTGGGGTTCAGACCCGGCTGCTACTTGTTTTTTCATCTTCAGAAACGAAAAGCAGAGTAATTGTTCCCCTCGCTGGCGCATAAGCCGCCTGCCTCGGCCATGGTGTTCGTCAAAACGCCACCTCGCTGTTTCCACTTTCCAGCACCCGCATGCCCGCCTCGCCTCAGCGGCGAGCCACCCCCGCGCGACGTCGCTTCTGAGTCGCTTCTGCACGGCTTCCTCAGCCTCGAGCCGGCTGCCCACTTTGCCGCTTCAGTACTGTTGCAATATTGCCTGCTGCGACAATCTTATCAAAATCATCGAAGAGCGATAATGATATTTTCTACTACATGGTGGTTGGCTGGTTGCTGGTTGATATTTACTGTCTCCCATTGGCTGGTTATTCATATTACGCTTGGTTGGACTGGATCAATAAGAATTCAGTGCTTCACCAAAGCATCAAATGCCATGGCAGGACTGTAAAATTATCTCTCGCATGGGGACAACAGTACTGAAAGATAACATTCCCATGTGACACCGCTGATCGTCAGAGTACTATGTTTATATTGGACGCCACGTCGGAAATCCCTTTTGGAGCTCGGCCTCCAATGAGGCCTCCGAATTCAAATTTGAAATGTCATCAAAATTCATATTTTTACATTTCAAAAAATTCTGAAAAAAATACAGAGATACATGAAGGGATAACATACATGTGTGTAAATTTTCAGTTCAAAATACATTGAAATGAGGGCTGTGCAAAAAAGACAAATCTGGGGCAATTTAACACATGATACTATTCATCCTCCCAGGCCATGAATTTGTCTTTTTTGTACAGGTCGTAACTCAAGGTATTTCATCATGAATTTTTACATACATGTGGGTTACATCCTTACATACACGCATATTTTTTTCAGAATTTTTTGAACCATAAAAAATTGAATTTGAAATTTTCAAAAATAAAGGCCTCCATAGAGCTCGGCCTCCAAAATGCCTCTCTCTCGGCACGTACCATTACCAGGTTATATACGGACGCTACGTACGGATCATCTATCATGCGAACAAATCAGGTGAAATCCATCCAGTTGGTTTTTGTTGATACATTTTTCATTCTTTAAGAAGAATTACTCTGGCTTGCGATATTTATATGCAGGACAATTATTCACGACAAATGTGGCTTATACCACGGGTATAGAGCACGCGCGGGCAACATTCTGCACCGGCTTTCGTCCGTGCCACATTACCCGGTGAATGGACGTGCGCAAGCCGCCGCCCCTGCAGTTCGGTCTACATCAACTCGCCCGGACCGCGCCTGCGGTCGACTCGCCCGACCGTGCAAGCTTACAACCCCGCGGCTGACTCATCTCTCCGCGCCCACGGCCGACTCACACGCGTCCGCGCCGTCTCCAACACCGCAACCGTCTGTACCGTCCGCCCTCGCAGTCTGGTCTACATCAACACACTGGAGCTGCACCCGTCTGCACGAGCTGCTTAGTGAGCGCACGCAAGTCGCCGCTCCTGCGGCCCGGTCTATTCCAACAAACTCTGGAGCAAAAAATAATACCAGCCTCCGCCTGCACCGGATGACTCAATGGACAGGCGCACAAGTCACCGCCACTGCGGTTTTGGTTAACTTCAATAACGAGCCAGGACGAACCATCGGCCGGATTACTGAAACAACTCATACGGGATCATCTATAACCCGCCATGGTCGACCTCAACCTTCCGTGGATTTACATCGTGTTGTCAACGCCAAGGATATACAATAAGTGTCGCGAAGATCATCAACTCGCCACCACGTGTCCAGCTTCAACATATTCCAGCGTCCCGCTGTCAACTATATGCCGGTTTATGCCACAGCCAAGTATGAAGAATCTCAAGCCAACTCTCCGAGTCATCTTAAGACTTGGGGGCCATACATACATGACTCGGCAGAATTGGCCGATTGTCACAAGTTCAAGAACCCCGGTCATTAAAGGGAAGATAACCCGGTCCCGGAGACTGCTGCCACATTGGTGAAAATTTAAAGGTCGTCAGAAAATTTCCGACTCAAAAAGTGCTGGGTAGTCAGAAAAGTTCCGGCTCAAAAGAAAGACTCTGGATTATTAAAAAAAGGTTCCGGTTCAAAATCCGGCTCAAGGGAAATCTATCAATCACAAAGTTTTGAGTTCTCAATGTCCGACTCAAAATCCGGTTCAAGACGAATCCATCTCTCGCAAGTTCGAGTTCTCAGAAAAATTAAAGGTTGCCAAAGAGAACTTGCTGCCATGATGCGCGGTTCAAACATGGGTATCCTGCCTTATTGGCTTATCATATTATGATCAACATAATAGAGCCGGCATCCCCACAATTCGGGGATTCTGTCGTTTCATCCCATATTTACTGGGTATGAGTCTTTATTAATTGATCATAAGGTCACTTGGGGGCTTCCAACTCACCGCGTTTAGCTTTCATACCTTCTTGACCGGCTTTATATGCCATATATGGGTTAAACCTGCCTGTTTGCAACTTGCTACTCCGCCAGGTGACCCGCCATACTCTTGACAGTCAATCTTTTATGACCCTGAACTCGTCAAGGTTAAAACGGCGGTTTTTGTCACGTGAGAGCCGGCTTACAGAAAGCGAGGATAAACTCACCTGTGTGCTTGTTGCTACTCCACTATGTGATTCGCCGTCCTCTTGACAGTCAATCTATATGACCCTGAACTAGTCAAGGTCAAAACGGCGAGATATATCACACGAGAGCCGGCTTACAGGAGAAACGGCTATCATGCGAGCTTCATTGAAGCAAGATTTGAGCCTTAAAAGCCGGCATTTTTTATATTCTGTTATCATACATCATCATACATTGCATCATCATAGCATACATCATATATGCATGGATACACTGGTTTATATTGCAGGAACCGATTTTCAAACCGGGTTACATATTCCAATCTTTAATAGCCAACATGGCTGGATTTTCATTATAGTTATCATAACCAGTATTGAATGATTGGGGTTTTCAAACCGGGTTATATTATTCAAATCTTTAATGGCCACCATGGCTGGATTTTCATTATTGTTATCATAACCAGTATTGGATGATTAAGGTTTTCAAAGCCCGTTTCAGAGAAATGGCTATTATTCCCTCATCCAAAAATACCAGCTTACCACAAGGAGAATGGTTCAACATTGATATGCAAGGCTTTCAGCAAAGACGGTGGATATGATTTTATTTTACAATAGAAGGAATAGTCCCGAGTAGCTGCAGGCACACAACCCGGCACTTGGGGGCTACATTATTCAAATCAAGATTACATCAAGTATGCAAGTCCCATGTCACTGCAAGCATGCACCATGGCACTTGGGGGCTAATGCAAGTTTCTTTTCAAATAATCACATTGTCAACAGACCCGGTTATCTCAAGGAGATGAGCCGACCTTTCATCATTTTCTAAGTCCCAGCCCAGTCTTATCTTACTGAGCTGGCACTTGAGGGCTACATCATTCAGTTCTTTACCAAAGTCATAAGGTCCCAATTGGAAGACCCGGCCCATCACATACTGATGACCTAGCCCTTGGGGGCTACACATTGCTCCTCAAGTCTATATCATCAGATCTACAAAAGTTCCTGCTCATTATTGCATAATGACCCGGCCCTTGGGGGCTTCACTGGCTGAAGTTTTATGAGCATAAGATAATTACAAGTCCCAGGTTGCTGCAGGCAAGACAACCCGGTACTTGGGGGCTACATATGTGGAATACAAAACAGTTAATTTATGACTGATGACTCAGACGAACAACCCGGATTTCTCCAAGGTTGCAACATTTATATTGAAGCAAGTCTTAAGCTATCACTTTGTTCTACTCAAGACTTGGGGGCTACAGATGAGGGAGAACACCTTCAAAATCTTCAGTGTTGAGCAAACCAGGTCTCATATTTTTGGTGAAGAAATTGGCAAAAGTTTATCTTCTCCAAGCTATTCACACAAGTCAACTCAACATCAAAATCTGAAGCATTGAAAGATTAGTACAATATCAGACGAATTTTCTTCTTATCAAGTCAAGGCATTTTGAAGACAACTCAAGATACCATATGGGTTATTTTTTCTGCATGGAATTATTATTGGCATATTGATATGACAGAGACCCATATTTTCAGGAGCCGGTTCACTATCTATTCTTATTTCAAGAAGCTTATCATGAATGCATGACAAGCCTGTATTCAAGCTAATCTGGGGGCTAAGGTCGGAGGGAATTACTCGCGGTTTAACCCGGCTCATGACGTTAAGTCATCTCTGGACTTAAGCAGCCCTGTTAAGTCATCTCCGAACTTAACCCGGTAGATCCTGACCAGACAGATCCTAACCCGGCAGACAGTTGTAACCCGGCAGACAGATCCTAACCTGGCAGACAGTTGTAACCCGGCAGCCAGATCCTAACCCGGCCAATACTTAGCCACAAAAATGAGCCGCCTGGAGGTAAGAAGCCCAGGCGTTAAGAAGCCCACGAAGAGAAGCGCAGGGTTAAGAATCCCGCGAGAAGAAGCCAGAAATAGGCTAAGTCCTAATCCTACTAGGACTCTACATGTAACCCGCACCTTCAACTTATATAAGGAGGGGCAGGGCACCCCAAGAGGGTCAGGTTTTACAGGTCAAAATAGTCAGGGCTTAGACAGACAAGTCTTAGAAAAACATCAAAGTAGATGCTCTCGAGATAGAGGTAGCGAAATACCGCCCTTGTAACCGAGATCGTCATCATCATCAATATCAATCAAGCAGGATGTAGGCTTTTACCTCCACCGTGAGGGGCCGAACCTGGGTAAAATCTCGCGTCTCTCGTCTAGCTCAACCCTATTCAAGCTACCACTTAGATGCGTTGGCCTCACAACTAAGTCCTCACACTAGGACATCTGTCGTGACAAAACCACGGCACAAGGCCTTGTGGCCAGGCAGTAGTGGTAGACGAGGACGTGATTGCGCACACACATCTGGGCGACGGTGACCTTGGGACGAGACCCGGCACAAGCGCGGGCGTACTCGAGGTCGAACCCGACCACCTTGTACTTCTCCTCAACAAGCAACAACTCCATGATGTGGATGGAGTGCTCCACCCAGACCGGGTTGTTGGTGTACACCACCGAGAGCTCCGTGAACCTTCTGTGGGTGTCCACCACGGCATGCATGGTGAGCTGCTGCTTGTCATCGGCAGCCGCTCAGAACGCCATTGGAGCCGAGCAGGATACCCTCTAAGAATTTGTCGTGGTGGGTGTGCTTGTTGAAAAACTGCGGCGCGATCGAAAGGTTGAAGAGACACAAGGGTTAAATGGCCGCTGTAAATCGTGAGCACCATGATCAATATCAATGAAGCAGGATGTAGGCTTTTACCTCCACCGTGAGCGGCCGAACCTGGGTAAAAAACCTCGCGTTTCTCGTCCCACTCAACCCCTCTCAAGCTACCACATAGATGCGTTGGCCTCACGACTAAGTCCTTTTCACGAGGACATCTGCCGTGACAATTCCACGACAGTTGGCGCCCACCATGGGGCTGCGCACGTTGGTGTTGAGTTCTTGGAGGGCGCTTTCCTAGGGATCGAGAAGTTCCGCCCGGCTCATCAGAAAGTTTCGGCCGGCTAGTCGGAAAGTTCCGGCCGGCTCGTCGAAATAGTTTCGTCTGGCTTATCGAAAAGTTCCGGCTGGCTTGTCGGAAAGTTCCGGCCGGTTTGTCGAAAAGTTCCGTCCGGCTCGTCGGAAAGTTCCGGCCGGCTCGTCGAAGAGTTCCGACCGCCTCAACGAAAAGTTCCGTCCGAATCGCCAAAGAGTTCCGACCGCCTCGACGAAAGGGGAGAGTGGCTAAATTACCATTGCAAATACTGGAAGTTATTCAAGGAACGGATCATCTATCGTCTGGACAAATCAGGTGAATTCTGTCCAATCAATTTTTGTTGATTCTTTAAAGAACAAGTACTCTGGCTTGTGATATTTTTTTATGCAGGACAGTTGTTCATTGCAAGAGTGATGGTCGTGTCATGGATATATAGCTCACGCCAGCATCTGAACATGCCATAATGCTCAATGAATGTATGTGTAAGCCGCCATCCCCGCGGTCCAGTCTACATCAACACGACAGGGCTGACTTACCCGTCCGCACGGCTTACCGTGCCTGCAATTGACTCGCCCGTCTGCGCGCCTACGATTGACTCGCCCGTCCGCACCGGCTTATAATGTCGCGGCCGGCTCATCTGTCTGTTCCCATGGCCGACTCGCCCGTGATTGATTTCCGCTTCATCGTCGTGATCATCGACTCTGCGGCGGATAATTTCTAGCCTAACGTATCAGGTGAAATCCATCCAGTATATTTTTATATTACTCTGGTTTGCAATCTCTTTAACGCAGGGCAATTGTCTACTGCAAAAGTGACCGTCATGTCACGGAGTTTGTTAAATGATTTATGCTGGAAATATACATTGAGTATTGCGAGGAGTGTCAATTAGCCTCAAGCCTCTGGTTTACATCGAATTTCAGCATTCCACTGCTCAAATTATATGGCGGTTTATATCATGGTCAAGTATGAAGAATCTCAAGCCAACTCCCCGAGTCGTCTTAAGATTCGAGGGCTACGATGACATGACTTAGCAAATTTTGCCAGATTCAAGAACTCCGGGTCATTGAAGGGAAGATAACCCGGTCCTGGAGGCTACTGCCATATTGATGGAAATTTAAGGGCCATCAGAAAATGTCCGGCTTAAAAAGAGGGATTCCGGTTTAAAATCCGGCTCAAAGGAAATTTATCTCTCACAAAGTTGTGAGCTCTCAATATCCGGTTCGACATCCGGTTCAGGAGGAGGACATCTCTCACAAGTTCGAGTTCTCAGAAAAATTAAAGGTCATTTGGGGGCTTCCTGCTCATGGAGCATAGCTGTGACTACCCTCTTGATCCGGCTTACACGCCTTATTACAAATTACTTGGGGGCTTCTTGCTCATTGAGCATAGCTGTGACTACCCTCTTGATCCGGCTTGTACGCCTTGATTAAAAATTACTTGGGGGCTTCCTACTCATTGAGCATAGCTATGACTACCCTATCGATCCAGCTTGTATGCCTGGTTGCCAATTGCTTAGGGGCTTATCACCCAAGTTAAGGGTTACCAAAGAGAACTCGCTACAATGAGCAGTTCAAACATAGGTATCCTGCCTTGAAGGCTCATTATAGGTCACTTAGGGGCTTCTTGTTAGCTGAATATAGCTTTACTTGCCCTTTTGATCGGCTTGGACACCAGGTGTATTCACCAAAAATCCGGGTTATCCTGCCTTTGTATGTCTGCCACTCCGCCCAGGTAATCCTGGAATGACTCGCCGTACTCTTGACAGTCAATCTTATAAAGACCCTGAACTTGTCAAAGTTAAAACATCGATTGGTCATGTGAGGCCCGGCTTACAGGTTGGAATAAAGGATTAACTCAGTGGCTGTGCGGCCCTTGAATAGCACTTGATATTGAGGCTTGGCGGCCTATGAATGCCTTGTTTTATCTAAATTTGTCTTTTGTTTTGAACATTGTTTGCGTTGATGTCTTGGTACCATATTGATATATGGTCTAAAATCGATTCTGGCCATGTAGCCTTTATCTTTATGACTCATGTTTGACCATATTTTTGGGTTTTGATAACCTGTCCTGGCTTTGTACGCTGAGTTGCCAGATGATTGTAACTGGCTTTGGACGTTGAGTCGCAAGTATATTTTGACTGGCAATGGATGTTGAATCGCCAGATGTTTTTAATTGGCTTTGGACGTTGAGTCGCCAGATGTTTGTAACTGGCTTTGGACGATAAGTCACCAGTATATTTTGATTATGCACTTGGAGTTATGCGCTCTAAGTTTTTGGGTTGTTACCCTCACTGCATATGGCATTGTAAGCCGGCAGTATGAACAAACAACACAGGTATGTTATTTACTTGTTATATGAATATGCGAGGTTTGATAACCCGCCCTGGCTATGGACTTTAAGTGGCCAACATGCTTTGATTTGTGCTATTGGGATTATGCACTCCCTTGGGTCGTTACCCTCACTGGATATGGCGATGTAAGCCGGCAGTATAAATTAATTCTACAGGTATGTTTTCCTGGTTATATAAGTATGCGAGGTTTGATAACCCGCCCTGGTTTTGGACTTTAAGTCGCCAGTATGTTTTGGCTTGAATGGCCTTAATTCTAGTCTTTTTCATAATTGCATAAGACTATATTATGTTTGGGTTGTTACCCGCCCTGGCTTTTGACGTTAAGTCACCAGGGCATATGTTGTTTAAACTTTGTGCAGGACATGCAGAGTTCTGGCTTACATAAATGATTAAGTTCAAGCCCATCATCAAAAATTAAATTGGTGTTTCAAAAGGGTTATCAGTTATTGATTTTTACAAAGGTTATAAGCCGCCGGGTTGCATCCCGGAGTACAATGGATGCGCATTAAGTCGCCATCGGCCAAGAGCCGCCGGGTGTTTTACTCCGGATTATATTATTCAAATCTTGAATAGCCAACATGGCTGGATTTTCATTATGGTATTGAATGATTGAGGTTTTCATAACCAGTATTATGATTGAGGTTTTCAAAGTCGCTTCAGCGCAATGGCTATTATTTCCTTATCAATGGATATGATTTATTCTACAATGGAAGGAATAGTCCCGAGTCGCTGCAGGCATACGACCCGACACTTGGAGGCTACATTATTCAAATTGAGATTACTTTAAGTATGCAAGTCCCTTGTCGCTGCAAGCATGCACCATGACACTTGGGGGCTAATGCAAGGTTATTTTTAACTCATCTTATTGAAGACCCGACTCATCACACCATAATGAGCCGGCCCTTGGGGGCTACTAATTGCTCCTGTCAAAGGTAACCCAAAACTTGGGAGCTATATCATTTGGTGTTATTTTTTGAAGTACATATAAAGTCCCAGCTCAGTATTATCTTACTGAGCCGGCCCTTGGGGGCTACACATTGCTACTCAAATCTGCATGATCATATCTACAAAGTCCCTGCTCATTATTGCATAATGACCCGGCACTTGGGGGCTACACATGTGAGGTGCAAAATATTCAGTTTATGACTGGTGGCTTAGATGAACAAACTGGATTTCTCCAAAGTTGCAGCATTAACATTAAAGCAAGTCTTAAGCTGTTACTACGCTCCCTTCTTAAGACTTGGGGGCTACAGGTGATATGCATATAAGGGAGGTACACTTTCAAGCTTGGTGTTACCAACAATTATGACCCGGTGCCATTAATATTTACAAACCGGCAATTTTGGCAATCATAACTCGGCAAGCTCTACATCTTTAAACCGGTTCGAAATCAGATGAGTATTTTAAGACCAATATTTTTGTCAAGCTAGAGCATTGGAAGCTGAGTCAAATGGATTATTCTTTATAATATTTTTCTGCAAGAAGCCAATGTCAGCAAATTGATTATGAAGCTGGCCTATTGACCCGGACTTTCTAGAAGAAGGAAATGACAAGGACTTAAGGATGATCAGGTGCCGGTTCAGGAAAACCTTTTAACCCAGAGCACAACCTGTCCAATTTGTTTTTGTGTTTATTTTGCAGGATGAGTTTAACATGGATAAATCCAAATTAAACTGGGGGCTAATGTCGGGGATATACCCCACGGTGTAACCCGGCCGGATGTATGACCCGGCCGGACTTGGCATTTCATCGGTAACTCGCCCAAAGGCTGGCGACTCACACAGTGACCTGCCCGGATCTCTCCACTCGCTGATGACCCGGCCGGGCCTGGAGATTTATTGGTGACCCGGCAGGCGGGTCAGAGGAGCAGCAAGACCCGGTGGCCCAGAAGGCGGCTCGTGGGAAGGCCGGCTCATATTATGGTGGGCCGGCTTAAGAGGAAAGGCATGAGGAATATTTTCCTTACAAGGAAGCAAGACCCGGACTTGTATCCGGCTTGTAATAGAGGATAAACTAGTCCTAAATCCTAGTAGGACTCCACATGTAACCCGCCCCTCCAACTTATATAAGGAGGGACAGGGCACCCTAAGAGGAGAGAGTTTTGGACAAGTTGAGACAGACAAGTCAATAGCTCTCGAGATAGAGGTAGCCAAATAGCACCCTTGTAATCGTGAGCACCATGATCAATATCAATGAAGCAGGATGTAAGATTTTACCTCCACCGTGAGGGGCTGAACCTTGGTAAAAAACCTCGCATTCCTCATCCCACTCAACCCCTCTCAAGCTACCACATAGATGCGTTGGCCTCACGACTAAGTCCTTTTTCACGAGGACATCTGCCGTGACAATTCCACGACACTAAGCGAGTGGCAATTCCACGACACTAAGCGAGTGGCATAAATACCACCATGTATCTTGCCCTTAGTCCCGTTAAGGTGCAAACGGTGTGCAATAATAACCCCTAGGATAAAGGTGTTATCATTGTGTATTGCACGGCGTAAAATGGCGAGGTCAGGAGCACGGAGTGCACCGGCCTTCTCCCTAGCTGTTAAACTCTTCGCGTTTAATAAAGCAAAGTAATGCATAGAAGGAAACTGCAAACTAGTGGCGATGGCTTTCAACACACCTCTTTCCTCTCCCACTGTCAAAGTGAGGAGGAAGTCCTCAAACTCTGCTGGTCTAGGCTCTCTTAATTCCCCGTCAAAGGGAATCAAACATATGTCACAAAATTCAGTGAGCGGAATCTGACGGGTTTCAGAATATAAATTGAACCGCACCTCAAGAGGGTTGTTCCTATTCAGAAAGTAATTTTTTTGCACAAAGGAGTTCGTGAGGAGGGTATGTTGGTCACACTCATCTGCGAGGAAGTTGGTCAACCCAGCATTTGCAACGAATTGGGCAAACTCTTGATGGAACTCGGCCTCCCCCATGAAGGCATTGTGTGGCCATTCGCACGACCGCACCTCCATCGTTCTCGGAGTGTTGAGGACATTGTCCGATGATTCCCCAATGACTCCCTTAGCATTCTTTTTGGAGGAAAACTTCCTGGAGATATTCATTTATTCCTATGAATAAAATACTGAAAATTTTAGTCCACAAAAATTTTGTCAACAAAACTTCACAAGATTGATAACAACTACTCATATGGATGCCTAGAGGCTATATCAAGCATTCAAACTACTTGCAACTCCAAGAATTCAACATCCAAGCCCAATTATAGCAGCATCAAGTGTAGCTAATTATTCAAAATATAAACCACTAAAGCAAAAACTAATTGGAGCAATGGAGGAGTCATATACCACGTAGCAATCCCCCAAAACAGTTTCGGAAACGGAGCTTTGAGCAAAGAGATCGAAATCTGCGGGTTTGAGTGCAAGAACACGAGAGAGAGAGAGAGAGAGAGAGAGAGAGAGAGCAATGGTGATTTTTTTTTCTGGAGGTAGGAGATGACATGGGCTGAAGGGATAAGTGAGAGGGGCCACGTGGGGCCCACCACCCACCAGGGCGCGCCTGGGGTGGCTGGCGCGCCCTGGTCTCTTGTGGGAACCAGGGGCACCCCCCTCTGACGTTATTTGTGCCAGAAATTCTTAAATAGTCAGAAAAAATCATGTTAAATTTGAGGGCATTCTGAGCACTTTTATTTTTGGGCACTTTTTATTGCACTGAAAATTCAGAAAACAGACTAAACATGGTATTTTATTTTATTTAACTAAGAAAATAGAAAACAAAAAGTAGGGAGAGAAGGTTGTGCCTACTAAATTCATCAACTTCATACCTCTCAAAAATGATCCATTAATAAGGCTGATCAAGTCTTATTAACAACCACATATCCCCAACAGTAGGTATTTCATATTTCTTTTCGGCAGTAGGTAGAGGGAGTTGAAAACTTCCAATAGTAATTGTCGGAGACATTTCAATAATGTAACATCCCCAGCCTCACACCGCAGTGATCACCCTCTGATCATGCCAAGTCACCATGATTAACTATGCTTGATCATCATTGCATCATGTCTCATTTCCAATTCCAATTCAAATTGAAATTCAAATACAAAGTAAAAATAAAATTTGTTTAAGTTAGAAACTAAAATGTTCATATTATTGCAAATATTCCCAAAGCAATTATAAAAATATAATAAATATTAATTGAGTTAGTTAAGTGACTCTAACATGAGGAAAGAGTACAAAAATAACACCCCTTTAATCCATTTCATTTATTGAAAATTCATATGAAACCATTTTGGCTCCAAACCATTTTCTGGCAATGGAAAATAATGCACCATATTTAATAAGCTAAGTCACATATTGTTCAAAAGTCAATTGGGGGCCTAACTATTTGCAAAACAGGAACTAAAAAGGAAAACAGAAAAGAAAACGAAGCAAAAGAAAAAGGCCACGGTGCCTGGGCCTCGAGTGCACAGGGAGGCCCAGCCCGCCTGGCGCCGTCCCCTACCCCCACTGCTCCTCCCCGCGCCACTGTCACCGCGCGCGCACTCGCTCGCCTTTCCCCCCCTTTGTGCTGCTCGACACCGCGCGCTGCAGCGCCCTCCGTGGAGGATAAGGGCAGAGCCCCGCGACCCCCTGGCGTCTCCCTCGCCTCACATTCCCCTCCCCACCACCTCCCCACTACCTCCTGAGCACAACCATGGCGCCGCCACCGTAGAACACGCGGATGCCGGTGCCCATTCGTCACCGTGAGCTGTCCTGGAGCTCCGCAAGCGTCCACCGCTTCTTGCCCTGCCCTTCATTCGTCGGGGGCAGCTCTACCTCAACCGCATCGAGCTCTTCCCTGCCACGGCCACCATAGCCTTCCCGCCATCGATCCCCTCGACGGTGACCTTGTCGCTCCTCCCCGAGCCTTCCCGTCAATGCTGTGAGAGCCGCCTCGCAACCCCTCTCTCTCTCTGCCGTCTCCTGTTGTCGTTTTAGCCGTGGTTGAGCTTGCATGCTCTGACCGCCGCCACCACACCTCATGCTGCTGCTGTAGTGCCGCTCTGGCTCAACCGAGCGCGCCACCGAGTCCGTGCTGTCGCGTAGCTGCCGCCTGGTCCATCCTTTCGTCCTGAACGCGCGCCGCTCCACCGACCCGTCGAGCGCCCGAACGCCACCGCCACCCAGCTCAACACCGTTGCCGCTATGCTGCACCCCCGCGCCATCCGCGACCACCATCGGACGCGGCGCTCGACGCCCGTTCGAACGCGACCAAAATCGCGCCAAACGGAGCATCACAGCGGGATTCCGGCGAACTCCGTCGAGGTTCCGGCCGTCCCCGCCGCGTCTCGCCTCAACGACGGCCAGCGCTGACCAGGCGCCCACGTGGCACCGCTTGGGGCCGCCCTTGTGCCGCTGACGCTGGGTCCCACGGGCCCAGTTGACTAGTCAACCCCGCTGACTGGGCTGACTGGGCCACTGACACACGGGCCCCGCAGTTTGAAACATTTAAAAAAAAATGTTAATTAATCTGTTAGTTAATTAGTTATCTAAAGCTGACACTGATAGTGGGTCCCACAAGCTAATTAGGTTAATTAGTTAAATTTAATCCTCTGTTAATTAGTACTGTGAATGACATGTGGGCCCCACCTGTCAGAGTTGACTCTGGTCAGCTGGGTTTCACCCGCTGATGTCATGCTGATGTTAGCTGCTACTATTCTGGATAATTCATATTTAATAATTAAATTAATTCCAGAAATGTTTAAGACTTTGAAAATTCATGTAAAATAATCCGTAGCTCAGATCGAAAAACTTTGTACATGAAAGTTGCTCAGAACGACGAGACGAAGCTGACCATGCCGTTTGTTTCTGTGTCGGGACCCTCTACGGAGGTGAACCCACAACTTTTAGCCTGTTTCCGGTAGATGAATAGTGCTTATACACCGGTTAATAAATCCAACTTTAATCCTAAAATAACTGATATGACTTAGACATGCTTTTAGGCAACCCTGCACTGCACGTTAGCATAGCCTGCTCTGTGTTTCATATGTTTGCCGTGTATTTATTTGTTTCATCCCCCTCTTCTCTCTCGGTAGACCCCAACACCGACGTCGTCCCCGAGATCGACGCAACTCAGGAGCCCGACGACACCATTGACGACCTTGCCTTTGCCGCCGAGCAACCAGGCAAGCACCCCCCCCTTTGAGCATGCCTATATCGCCGATTCTCTTCTCTCTTGTGCTTGCATTAGAATTGCTGCTGCTACTGCTTTACCTATTCTGATGCATAGCCTGTTTATTGCAACCTGCTATTGAAACCTTACCTGCTTATCCTAAACTGTTTAGTATAGGCTGGGTAGAGTCCTACCAGAGACCCCACTTTGTCCCCAGTTGCCCCGCTGGATTATCAGATGACTCGATCAACGGTATCGACAGCCAGACCCCGGCACTGCACAACACCCCCCTTAGTTGTACGACAATGCAGCGTCACCATCGAGTGCCGAGGATGATACCTTGTATAGCACTCCTGATGTTAACTCTGTAGAGTAGCTATTTGGTCATGGTCATCGAGGGTGATTCCTCCTTCTCCACTTCCGATACGACCCTGTCGCGCAACACTTCAAGTGTGAACCTCGAGGGTGATTCCTCCTAAGTTCAACTTGACGGTTACATCGAGTGGGCATCCGTCGAGGGTGATACCTCGGATTCCCCTGATGTTATGGACACACGGTTACTGTGACTTTACCCCTGAACCTTGTTAGAAACGAGTCAACCCCGAGGGGGACCCGAGGGAGTTACTTTTACTGCAGGACTAGAGGGACAGGCGGTACCACCCAGTAGAGGAGGACTTGAGCTCCTGACAATCTTTTGCGAGACGGGTTAACCTCGATGGTGCCCGAGTGATGAATACGAGGCGTGGCCGGGTATTCTTGGCCCTTGCCGCTAGTCCTCGAGACGGGGCGATGGGGTCACATCGATCGTGAGTCTCTGGTCGTTACCGCACTACCAACACACTACAATTTGGATATTTGAATCGAGTGGGCCTCTGGCCCGATAGCACTAACCATCACGCGGGAATAAATATGGGTACTCTGCTTCGTGGCATCAGCCGAAAGCTCTGTCAGACGTCCAGTTCAGCATTGTGGCACGGTCGGATCGTACTGACCATCCGAGGCGGTGCTGGTATCCACCATGCACACAACGACCCGGAGTGCACAGGGCGATGGCCCAAGACCCCTGGGCGCTTAGGTTGTAGACCGGCGGGGACCTCTCTGTTGAGCTCTAGGTAGGGCTGCGGTGTGTCGTTTGGCCGAGGCCGGACTTGACCCAGAAAAGTGTGTCCGGCCGAAGTTAAGCGAGCATGGTGGGTAAGTTGGTGCACCCCTGGAGGGAAGAACTAATCTATGCATAGCCGGATCCTCGGTAACGGACGCTCGGAGTTGTATCCCGATCGATACAACTAGAACTGGATACTTGCGATGAGAAATGGATAGTATGGCTCTGGGATTGCTTTCTCGCAGGGAGTCGAGAAAGGATCTCTGGGCGAGGTAGATGACTGTATGGCTCTGGGATTGCTTTCTCACAGGGAGTCGAGAAAGGATCTCTGGGCCAGGTTGATAACATTACTACTACTTTATGTTGTGCTAATCTACACTCTTCTAATGCTGCAAGACCGCTGAAGATGCTAGTCTTTGATAAGACTAGGCCTTCTCTCTATTCTAGCATTTCTGCAGCCCAGTCCACATGTACAACCTTTCTTTGATAATGTTGCATATGTAGTGTAGATCCTTGCTTGCTGAGTACTTCGGATGAGTACTCACGTTTGCTTTGCTCTCTTTTTCCCCCATATCCATTTGATGCAACCAGATGACGGAGCCCCTGAGACAGTTGCTCCCGCCGATGACTACTACTACTACCCCGAGGGTGGTTACTACTACGAGTTGGCCGACGACCTGGAGTAGGATCGGAGGGTCCCAGGCAGGAGGCCTGCGCCTTTCGATCATAGCTTTTGTTTTGTCCCGCCTTGTTAAAGGCTTATCTCTCTGTCTTATGTCTGTACCCAGATATCTAACGCTTCCGCTGATGCTTGTATGGCATCAAGCTTATGTATTCGAGCCCTCGAGGCCCCTGTCTTGTAATATAAAGCTTGTATGACTTTATTTATGTTTTAGAGTTGTATTGTGATATCTTCCCGTGAGTCATTAGGCTTGATCGTGTGCATTTGCGTGTATGATTAGTGCACGATTGAGCCAAGGGCGTCACAGGTTGGTATCAGAGCCGACTGCCTATAGGATTCCCCTTTCCAACTCCTTGGCTGAAGTTGAGTCTAGTCGTGAAAACCATTTTACTAACATGGTTGTGTGGCTTACGGACCCACGTCGCCATTGGGTGGTATTAGGATCTTTTATTCCTCTTCTTTACTCTGGGACTCTGATCTCTCTTCTATTCGGGTTAAAGATTTTGCTAACTCTAACACTAGGTTCTCGTAACCGCTTCCTCCCGGAGAGCCCCGCATGCCAGATGATCGCTTGGTTCAACAGAAGACTCCGAAGGTACTCCTTGAAATTTCCCGAGACCATTATGCCCACTGCTTTTGCAAGTTCCCTACTACCGAAGATCACCGTAAACAGCTATACATCTTTGCCGTTTGTATCTTCATTCCCAGTTACTCCTTTATGTACGAGATACCCCGTAATACTCCTCGTTAATCTGGGAATCCTTTGAGCCTACTATCGTGCAACTTCTTTTTGCACTGCGGATAACTCACTTACCCAGGGTCCGATCATCCCCAGTTGTTCATATGCTTTCCAAAATACTTTCCAATATTATCTGATCTCCCGAAATTCCTCTGCAGCCTACTGCTCTTGATTTTTCTTGCCTGCTTGCATTATGGTTAAATCCATATGTCTCACAATATTCATTAGCATTCTTTGACATTGTCATTCCGAGTCTATTGATTCAATATGAATGAGAATAAATCCCTACCATCCGTCGATTCCTAGAATTCGTCCTTCTGGCTCAGACGTCATTTTGGACATGAGTGGGTTCTCGGGCAATCAAGTTGCAAATGATTGTCCATCTAGTTCCCTTCTACTTACCCATCTTTTGATCCGAGAGTCTCCTTCTGATCCCTTGCTTTGGAAATCATAAACCCTTTATAATTGAACACCAAATTATTCAATTTCTTCTACAATCCGATGCCTTTGCATTCTTCTTCTTCTATTTTGAGTACCGATACTCACATTAGATCCTTTGCCGACCAACTGATCTTTTGTTGGGTTATTATCTGACAGAGTCTTTCATATTCAATAATCTTGCGAGTCCTTTTCTCGGATACATAACGCCTTTGGTAAATGGTATCCTCTGCTTTGTCAACCTTGCTCTGCTTCCGAGCTTGAGTTCATTACTCCTGCAGTTTGAGGTATATGTTCCTAAGATGCCCCGATGGGTTGAATATACGCCTTCCCTAATCTGTGTGAATCAAAAGTTATGCGGAATATATCTACTCGCGTTCCGTCGGATAAATTTTCAACTCTACAACTTCTTCAAAGACGAGAAGTGAATGAAAGGTTATGCATTGAAGAAGTGGGAGTCGACCTTGAACCTTTGTGTTCATGCCCATGGACCCGATGCAGAACTTATCAAGGAAGCTGCTCGTTAAAATAATTATTTCCTTGGTACAAGTTCATCTTGTCTCTATGAGTTGATCCCTTGCAATCGTTGTTCCGACCATATTTCCTCCTTGATTCCATTTGTCGGATAAGTTAAAAAAAATACTTGTCCTCTGCACATCATTTCACCCATCCAACCTCTACTCCGATTTACCTTCCGGTATTACCCCTAGCACTTGTTACTGGGAAGTTTAATACCCCATCACATCATTCCTAGCCTGATCGGCTAAATCGTTATCGTATCGATTTTGATTATGCTATCTGGTCCTTATGTCCAGAGCAACTTCCAACGATGAGATAAGCTTACATCGATCTTCCTCATCTTATCATTTCACCTCGAACAACAAGCTTGACTTCGAGTTTGTGTCGTAACCGTGGTTCCAATAACCTTTCGCTTCATCATTCCTTTGACTTGATGTCATCACCGAACGATTACATCTTCATGGAATCTCTCGACAATTGTGTCATGATCATCATCAACATTCCGAGCTCTTCCAGGATATCAATAGAATTCATGGTGAGAAATACCATCCTTGCCCCCTCAATGAATTGTTGCTGAGCCCGTGGGCCCTATCCTCATCTTTTCCTTGCTGAAATTGTATGACTTATTTTATAAGTTGTTCCGATGGATCCTTTGTGTATCCAAAGTCCGACCTTTACCTGATGACCATGTCAATGCTATCCCGAAGCATGACTGTGGTACTACTATCATCAACAAGAACACTCGAAGCTCAGTGCTAACTGTTTCTTGATCAATTATCCAAACACCATTGTATGGGTAACATCATGAGTTTTCCTCGCCCCTTTTTCCTAGATGGTCATCTATTTGCAATCCTGCCATGATTATCCCTCTCTGCTAGCTCTTGGGAAGGAGGTATACCCAATACTCGGGTATAGTCTCATTTTTCTTTCCATTGTTTTGTTTCACCTTTCTTGTGAGCTATATGACCTAAGCATTAATATTCTCCTTCTTATGTCAACACCTCGGTTGTACAACTCTGTCGGTAAGACCCTGTTACTACTGTTGATGACCTTACGGTAACCACCGATGGACGAGAACTTTGCCTATTGGTCCGCCTTGTTCAACGAGCAGGAAAATGGTTATCTTCGTCCCTCGCCCTTGGTACTGACATTGTTGCCAACATAACTGACAGGATACCCTCTGACCGGCCTTGCTGTCATATCCTAGCAAGATGACACCATCCTCCCTACTCTCGATCGACACCCCCCACAGTTCCACAGGATCGGAACCTGACTCTCCTGTATATCCTTGATTCCAAAGTATCATATGCTCTTGGTTTTGCGTATTGTCATGAGCCACCCTCCGAGAGATGATCTATTCCCGATGCTATGAACTCTTCATCACACTCTGTTTAGGTATCGATCGGACATCCATTCGCCCAAAATTTCTTATTGTACCTTCATACTTTGCTCTCGATGTTTCCTAAGTTTCAACTCAAGAGATACTTCTGCCATTCCCTGAATTGTTCATCAGATAATCGACCCTACGACGGTCAAATCTCCCGAAGTTACCCTTTTCTTCCCCACTTAAATCTCGGGACGAGATTTCTTGTAGTGGAAGAGATTTGTAACATCCCCAGCCTCACACCACAGTGAACACCCTCTGATCATGCCAAGTCACCATGATTAACTATGCTTGATCATCATTGCATCATATCTCATTTCAAATTCCAATTCAAATTGAAATTCAAATACAAAGTAAAAATAAAATTTGTTCAAATCAGAAACTAAAATGTTCATATTATTGCAAATATTCCCAAAGAAATTGTAAAAATATAATCAATATTAATTGGGTTAGCTAAGTGACTCTAACATCAAGAAACAGTACCAAAACAGCACCCCTTTAATCCATTTCATTTATTGAAAATTCATATGAAACCATTTTGGCTCCAAACCATTTTCTGGCAGTGGCAAATAATGCACCATATTTAATAAGCTAAGTCACATATTTTTCAAAAGTCAATTGGGGGCCTAACTATTTGCAAAACAGGAACTAAAAAGGAAAACAAAAAAGAAAACGAAGCAAAAGAAAAAGGCCACGATGCCTGGGCCTCGAGTGCACAGGGAGACCCAGCCCGCCTGGCGCTGTCCCCTACCGCACTGCTCCTCCCCGCGCCGCTGTCGCCTCGCGCGCACTCGCCCGCCTGGCCCCCCTCTGCGCTGCTCGACACCGCGCGCTGCCGCGCCCTCCGTGGAGGATAAGGGCAGAGCCCCACGACCCCCTGGCGTCTCCCTCGCCTCACATTCCCCTCCCCACCGCCTCTCCACTCCCTCCCGAGCGCAACCATGGCGCCACCACCATAGAACACGCGGACGCCGGTGCCCATTCGTCACCGTGAGCTGTCTTGGAGCTCCGCAAGCGTCCACCGCTTCTTCCCCTGCCCTTCATTCATCGGGGGCAGCTCTACCTCAACCGCATCAAGCTCTTCCCCGCCATGTCCACCGTAGCCTTTCCGCCATCGATCCCCTCGACGGTGACCTCGTCGCGCCTCCCCGAGCCTTCCCGTCAATGCTGTGAGCGCCGCCTCGCAACCCCTCTCTCTCTGCCGTCTCCTGTCGTCATTTTAGCCGTGGTCGAGCTTGCATGCTCTGACCGCTGCCACCGCACCTTGTGCTGCTGCTGTAGTGCTGCTCTGGCTCAACCGAGCGCGCCACCGAGTCCGTGCCGTCGCGTAGCTGCCGCCTGGTCCATCCTTTCGTCCCCAACGCGCGCCACTCCACCGACCCGTCGAGCACCCGAACGCCACAGCCACCCAGCTCAACGCCGTCGTCGCTACACTGCACCCCAGCGCCATCCGCGACGACCATCAAACGCGGCGCTCGACGCCCGTTCGAACGCGACCAAAATCACGCCAAACGGAGCATCACAGCGGGATTCTGGCGAACTCCGGCGAGGTTCCGTCCGTCCCCACCGCGTCTTGCCTCACCGGCGGCCGGCGCTGACCGGGCGCCCACATGGCACCGCGTGGGGCCGCCTCTGCGCCGCTGACGCTGGGTCCTGCAGGCCCAGTTGACCAGTCAACCCCGCTGACTAGGCTGACAGGGCCACTGACACGCGGGCCTTGCCATTTAAAATATTTTAAAAAAATAAATAAAATGTTAATTAATCTGTTAGTTAATTAGTTAACTAAAGCTGACACTGACAGTGGGTCCCACAAGCTAATTAGGTTAATTAGTTAAATTTAATCCTTTGTTAATTAGTACTGTGAATGACATGTGGGCCCCACCTGTAAGAGTTGACTCTGGTCAGCTGGGTTTGACCCGCTGATGTCATGCTGACATCATGATGATGTCAGCTGCTACTATTCTGGATAATTCGTATTTAATAATTAAATTAATTCCAAAAATGTTTTAAGACTTTGAAAATTCATATAAAATAATCCGTAGCTTAGATCGAAAAACTTTGTACATGAAAGTTCCTGAGAACGACGAGACGAAGTTGACCGTGTCGTCTGTTTCTGTGTCAGGACCCTCTACGGCGGTGAATCCGCAACTTTTAGCCTGTTTCCGGTAGATGAATAGTGCTTATACACTGGTTAATAAATCCAACTTTAATCCTAAAATAACTGATATGACTTAGACATGCTTTTAGGCAACCCTGCACTGCATGTTAGCATTGCCTGCTCTGTGTGGCATATGTTTGCCGTGTATTTATTTGTTTCCTCCCCCTCTTCTCTCTCGGTAGACCCCGACACCGACGTCGTCCCCGAGACGATGCAACTCAGGAGCCCGACGACACCGTTGACGACCTTGCCTTTGCCGCCGAGCAACCAGGCAAGCACCCCCCCTTTAAGCATGCCTATATCGCCGATTCTCTTCTCTCTTGTGCTTGCATTAGAATTGCTCCTACTACTGCTTTACCTATTCTGATGCATAGCCTGTTTATTGTAACCTACTATTGAAACCTTACCTGCTTATCCTAAACTTTTTAGTATAGGCTGGGTAGAGTCCTACCAGAGACCCCACTTTGTCCCCAGTTGCCCCGCTGGATTATCAGATGACTCGATCAACGGGATCGACAGCCAGACCCCGGCACTGCACAACACCCCCCTTAGTTGTACGACAATGCAGCATCACCATCGAGTGCCGAGGCTGATACCTCGTACACTACTCCTGATGTTAACTCTGTATAGTAGCTATTTGGTCGTGGTCATCGAGGGTGATTCCTCCTTCTCCACTTCCGATACGACCCTGTCGCGCAACACTTCAAGTGTGAACCTCGAGGGTGATTCCTCCTAAGTTCAACTTGACGGTTACATCGAGTGGGCATCCGTCGAGGGTGATACCTCGGATTCCCCTGATGTTATGGACACACGGTTACTGTGACTTTACCCCTGAACCTGGTTAGAAACGGGTCGACCCCGAGGGGGACCTGAGGGAGTTACTTTTACTGCAGGACTGGAGGGACAGGTGGTACCACCCAGTAGAGGAGGACCTAAGTTCCCGACAGTCTTTTGCGAGACGGGTTGACCTCGATGGTGCCCGAGTGATGAATACAAGGCGTGGCCGTGCATTCTTGGCCCTTGCCGCTAGTCCATGAGACGGGGCGACGGGGTCACATCGATCGTGAGTCTCTGCTCGTTACCGCACTACCAACACACTACGATTTGGATATTTGAAACAAGTGGGCCTCTGGCCCAATAGCACTAACCATCGCGCGGGAATAAATATGGGTACTTTGCTTCGTGGCATCAGCCGAAAGCTCTGTCAGACGTCCAGTTCAGCATTGTGGCACGGTCGGATCGTACCGACCATCCGAGGCGGTGCTGGTATCCACCCTGCACACAACGACCCGGAGTGCACAGGGCGATGGCCCAAGACCCCTGGGCGCTTAGGTTGTAGACTGGCGGGGACCTCTCTGCTGAGCTCTAGGTAGGGCTACGGTGTGTCGTTTGGCCAAGGCCGGACATGACCCAGGAAAGTGTGTCCGGCCGAAGTTAAGTGAGCGTGGTGGGTAAGTTGGTGCACCCCTACAGGGAAGAACTAATCTATGCATAGCCGAATCCTCGGTAACGGACGCTCGGAATTGTATCCCGATCGATACAACTAGAACTGGATACTTGCGATGAGAAATGGATAATATGGCTCTGGGATTGCTTTCTCGCAGGGAGTCGAGAAAGGATCTCTGGGCGAGGTTGATGACTGTATGGCTCTGGGATTGCTTTCTCACAGGGAGTCAAGAAAGGATCTCTGGGCGAGGTTGATAACATTACTACTACTTTATATTGTGCTAATCTACACTCTTCTAATGCTGCAAGACCGCTGAAGATGCTAGTCTTCGATAGGACTAGGCCTTCTCTCTATTCTGGCATTTCTGCAGCCCAGTCCACATATACAGCCTTTCTTTGATAATGTTGCATATGTAGTGTAGATCCTTGCTTGCTGAGTATTTCGGATGAGTACTCACGTTTGCTTTGCTTTCTTTTTTCCCCATATCCATTTGATGCAACCAGATGACGGAGCCCCTGAGACAGTTGCTCCCGCCGACGACTACTACTACTACCCCGAGGGTGGTTACTACTACGAGTTGGCCGACGACCTGGAGTAGGATCGGAGGGTTCCAGGCAGGAGGCTTGCGCCTTTCGATCATAGCTTTTGTTTTGTCCCGCCTTGTTAAAGGCTTATCTCTCTGTATTATGTCTGTACCCAGATATCTAACACTTCTGATGATGCTTGTATGGCATCAAGCTTATGTATTCGAGCCCTCGAGGCCCCTGGCTTGTAACATAAAGCGTGTATGACTTTATTTATGTTTTAGAGTTGTGTTGTGATATCTTCCCGTGAGTCCTTAGGCTAGATCGTGTGCATTTGCGTGTATGATTAGTGCACGATTGAGCCGGGGCGTCACAAATAACATTATTACCATTGACTTGGAATTGTTTCTTCGGAAAATGCACCGTATGCTCATTAACATTGATGTGAAAAGTGGCTTTGCTTTTATTGCAATCAATAACAGCCCCTACAGTATTAAAAAATGGTCTACCAAGGATAATCGACATGTTGTCGTCCTCGGGCATCTCAAGTATAACAAAGTCTGTTAAGATAGTAACATTTGCAACAACAATGGGCACATCCTCACAAATACCAATAGGTATGGCAGTTGATTTGTCAGCCATTTGCAAGGATATTTCAGTTGGTGTGAGTTTATTCAAATCAAGTCTTTTATATAAAGAGAAAGGCATGACACTAACACCAACTCCTAAATCACACAAAGTAGTTTTGACATAATTTCTTTTGATGGAGCATGGTATAGTTGGTATTCCCGGATCTCTAAGTTTTTTAGGTACTCCATCCTTAAAAGAGTAATTAGCAAGCATGGTGGAGATTTCAGCTTCAGGTATTTTTCTTTTATTAGTGATAATGTCTTTCATGTATTTTGCATAAGGGGCCATCTTTAAAATATTAGTCAAGCGAGTACGCAAAAAGACTGGCCTAAGCATTTCAGCAAACTGTTAAAATTCTTCATCATCCTTCTTCTTAGATGGTTTAGGTATAAAGGGCATGGGTTTCTTAACCCATGGCTCTCTTTCTTTACCATGTTTTCTAGCCACAAAGTCTCTTTTATCATAACATTTATTTTTAGGTTGTGGGTTATTAAGATCAACAACAGGTTCTATTTCAACATCATTATCTGGTTCTTTATCATTATCTGGTTGGGCACCTTCATGAACATCATCATTATGATTTTCATTATCACTAGGTGAATGTTCATTACCAGATTGAGTTTCAGCATCAGAAATAGAAACATCATTGTTATCTCCAGAAGGTTTTTCTATCTCAGGTTCACTAGAGGTATGCAAAGTCCTATCATTTTCCTTTTTATTTTTCTCTTTAGAAGGACTAGGTGCATCAGTATTAATTCTTTGGGAGTCTTGTTCAATTCTTTTAGGGTGTCCCTCGAGATAAAGTGCTTCCTGAGTCATTTTTCCTCCTCTAGTTGCTACTCTAATAGCATAATCATTCATATTATTATTCATTTCACTAAGCAATTCACTCTGAGATTTAGCCACTTGTTCTAACTAGGTTTGAACCATAGAGGCATGTTTTCCTACACCTCTAACATCATTAGTGATTCTAAATAACAAGTCACTCAAGCGAGCAATCATATCAGAGTTCTATTTTAATTGTTTCATAACATTTACATTGAAGTGATCTTGTTTCCTAATTTTGTTGTCAAATTCATATAAGCATCGACTAGGATGTTTATTGTAAGGGATGTCACCTTCATCAAATTTCAATAAAGAGTTTACCACTACCACCTATGTTGGTGGTGTGTCAAGGCCATGTATTTCTTCAATAGGTGGTAAATTCTTAACATCCTCAACTTTAATACCTTTTTCCTTCATACATTTCTTTGCCTCTTGCATATCTTCGGTACTGAGAAATAAGATACCCCTCTTCTTCGGAGTGGGTTTAGGCGGCAGTTCAGGAAGTGTCCAATCATCATAATTCTTCAATATATTATTCAATAATTCTTCAGCTTGTTCAACAGTTCGTTCCACCAGCACAACTATCTAGGAAGTGCCTAGAAGCATCGGTTAGTCCATTATAGAAGATATCAAGTATTTCATTTTTCTTGAGAGGATGATCAGGCAAAGCATTAAGTAATTGGAGAAGCCTCCCCCAAGCTTGTGGGAGACTCTATTCTTCAATTTGCACAAAGTTAAATATTTCCTGTATGGCAGCTTGTTTCTTATGAGCAGGAAACTATTTTTTAGAGAAGTAATAAATCATATCCTAGGGACTACGCACACAACCAAGAGCAAGCGTATTGTACCATATCTTAGCATCACCCTTTAGTGAGAAAGGAAATAACTTGTGAATATAGTAGTAGCGAATTTTTTCCTCATGAGCAAATAGGGCGGCTATATCATTTAATTTAGTAAGATGTGCCACTACACTTTCAGTTTCATATCCATGGAAAGGATCAGATTAAACCAAAGTAATTAACTCTGGGTTGATAGATAATTCATAATCCTTATCAGTAATAAACATAGGTGAAATAGCAAACTTAGGATCATATTGCATTCTAGCATTCAAGGATTTTTCTTTCAACTTGCATAATAATTTCTTAAGATCATCTCTATCCTTGCAGGCAAGAAATTCTCTAGCTACCTCTCCATCCAGAACTTAACCCTCAGGTATCTTAGGAATTTCAATTCTAGGAGAGCTAGGTCTAATAGGTGTTTCATAATTTTCAGTTTCAAAGACTTCATCAGTTTCACTAATTTCATCAGTTTCAGCATTCTCAATATCTTTAGCTCTAGCAATTTGTTCATCAAGAAATTCACCTAGTGGCACATTATCATCAAACAAGGTACTAGCATCATCATAAGCATCATTACTAACTTGCGACATATCAGGATTAATAGCATGTGGTGCTGTTGCAAGTCTATTCAAAACAGAAGGCGAATCAAGTGCAGAGCTAGATGGCAGTTCCTTACCTCCCCTCGTCTTAGAGGGAACGATCTTGGTTCTTGTATCTTTCAGATTCTTCATAGTGATAAATAGATATAAATCCTAAGTGACTCAACAAATATAGCTATGCTCTCCGGCAGCGGCGCTAGAAAATGGTCTTGATAACCCACAAGTATAGGGGATCGCAACAGTTTTCGAGGGTAGAGTATTCAACCCAAATTTATTGATTCGACACAAGGGGAGCCAAAGAATATTTGCAAGTATTAGCAGTTAGGTTGTCAATTCAACCACACTTGGAGATAAAATATCTGTAGCAAAGTGATCAATATCACAGTAATATGACGGTTTTGATGGCAGCGATAACAGTAACAGTGGTAACGGTAGCAACAGTGGCAGTTTTGTAGCACTTGTAACAATAGCAATAGCAATAGTAACTTAGCAAGAACAATATGTGGAAAACTCGTAGGCATTGGATTGGTGAATTCGTTGGATGATATTCATCATATAACAGTCATAATGTAGGACGACACAGAACTAGCTCCAGCTCATAAATATAATGTGGGCATGTATTCCGTAAATAGTCATACGTGCTTATGGAAAAGAACTTGCATGACATATTTTGTTCTACCCTCCTGTGGCAGCGGGGTCCGTAAGGAAACTAGGGGATATTAAGGCCTCCTTTTAGTAGAGAATCGGAACAAAGCATTAACACATAGTGAATACATGAACTACTCAAACTACGGTCATCACCGGAAAGTATCCCAATTACTGTCACCCTGGGGTTTACGGATCATAACATGTAGCAGGTGCATATGACTAGCAAGATTGGATCTAGAACATAGATATAATGGTGAAAACATAAACAGTTCAGATCTGAAATCATGGCACTCGGCCCCTAGTGACAAGCATTAAGCATAGCAAAGTCATAGCAACATCAATCTCAGAACATAGTGGATACTAGGGATCAAGCCCTAACAAAACTAACTCGATTACATGATGAATCTCATCCAACCCCTCACCGACCAGCGAGCCTATGAAGGAATTACTCACTCCCGGTGGGGAGCATCATGGAATTGGTGATGAAGGAGGGTTGGTGATGACGAAGACCAAAGATTCCCCTCTCCGGAGCCCCGAACGGGCTCCAGATCTGGCCTCCCGATGAAGAACATGAGGTGGCGGCGGCTCCGTATCGTGAAACACGATGAAACATCCTCTCCTATTTTTTTCTTCAAAAATAGGAATTTATAAAGTTGGAATTAGGGTTAGCGGAGCCCCGAGGGCCCCACCACCCACCAGGGCGTGCCAGAGGGGGGTGGCGTGCCCTGGTGTCTTGTGGGCAGCTAGGCCCCCCTCCAGTGGGTCTTGGTTCCATGAATTTTTTATTTATTCTGAAATAATTCTCCAAAAAGTTTTGTCCAATTCCGAGAACTTTTATTTCTGCACAAAAACAACACCATGGCAATTCTGCTGAAAATAGCGTCAGTCCGGGTTAGTTTCATTCAAATCATGCAAATTAAAGTCCAAAATAAGAGCAAAAGCGTAAGGAAAAGTAGATACGATGGAGACGTATCAGAAAGTAGGCCATGCCAACCGATGTAGGGTGAGATTGAACATACCGTGTGCATCACGAAGTCAACCGGTACGGTGAGATGGAACTCGACAGATGTCTAGCCGAGGCCGCAAAGTCCTGATGTGTCCGCGCACTGTACACTCTATGAATGAAAGATAACCCTCAAATCATCTCGAATAAAAATGAATTCACGGCAATTTCGGTCGGGTGATTAAAGGAGCCAGATGAACTGGGATAAGAAATGAGAGAATATCTCAGTAGATTAGTTACCTTGTTGTCCATGAGAAAAAATCATCAATACCGCGGATTCCCCAATCCAGCGGAGCTGGGTGAACCATGAGCAGCGTCGAGAAAGTCGATGGCGATAGGCGGCAGCAAGCGGAAGTGGCGAAATGCGGTGGGGTTTGGCGGCAGCCTGGCGGCGGTGACAGGCTTTCGAGCATAGTGGTTGCCGCGGTGATAGGCGGTGCCATGCAGAGTTGCGGAGGAGCTTGTGCAGGTGTGAATGGGGACCGGAGGGGGTGGCGGGCGGTGTGAGTGTTTTTGTGACGTGGGGATGGTGAGGGTTTTCTTTTTTCTTTTTTGAATTGGGTGGTGAGGGTTTTCTGCCCCACAAAGAGTTTCGGAGGCAACGGTTTGCTAGAGCCAACCATGTGTGATTAACGTAACTGGGAAAATGAAAGTTATTGCACATGGTTCCAATTTGGGAACCGTGTGTGATTGACGTACTACCTCCATCCTGGTTTATTGGTCCCCATTGTATTCTGTGCCAAATTTTGACCGTAAATTTAACTAACAAATGTTTATGCATGTCACCAAAAATTATATAATTGAACACTATGTTCAAATACGAATCCAACGATATAATTTTTGCTGACATGCACTCAAATTTTGTCAGATAAATCATTGGTCAAAATTTAACACAAATTACAAAGGGGACCAATAAACCAGGAAGGAGGTAGTAACTGGGAAAATAACCATGTTTCAGGGTGGTTCCAGTTTTCCTTCGTCGGTTCAATCTAAAAATTTTACCCACGCTAAAAATTCACCCTAATATGCATAAAATTCCATCAACCGAACTGATTGCATCCATATCCCACATTTAGACATAAGTAAACATAGATTAAACATACTCAGGCATAGATAATAAGCGTACACAAGCATAGTTCAACCATATATAGTTCAACCGTCATTAAGCATACTCAAGCAGAGTTATAATTAAGACACTACATAGTCATACATAGTTCAATCCCACATCTCATCTCATGTGCCGGCACGATCGTGAAGCTTCCCCAGGTACTCAGCGTACGTGGTGTGCTCCACCCTGCGAGAATACTTCTGCCTGAAGGAGCCAACGACTCGTCCTCTTGCATGCGCCAGAACACTTTGATACGCGTCATGAAGCTTTTGGTTGCAAATTGCGCATCGAAAGCCCCAGTTCCAGGTCCTAATACGCTTGTTATGAATTCCCGCATAAAGCTACCTGAGGATTTTCCTCTTGTACCTCCTCTTGCCATCTTCATTCTCGCTATCAACATCGTCAGATAGCACCTATACATACAGTAAAAAATGTGGCGTCAAATTTGGAATACAAACTAATCTCTAGCGAACATTTGGCAGTTACGAAAATTTGGCATCAAACCAATTTTTACATGCCATAAAGTAGGATTAGGAATTTATGGAATTTATGGCTATTTTTTTAGACATATCCAAAGATCATGGTTCGATTTTTAAGCACAATCGTTTATGTACAGACCAATCTTGAAAAAAAAATGGCACAAACATATATGTAGGTCATTCAAAAATCAATTGTCAAGACCTGGCTAGGAATTATTAGCACGGAACACTAACCCTAGTCAGATTATTAGCATTAATCATTTGTACAGATGAAACAACTAATCACTTATCATTTCTACCATTCAAACAATCAATATACTACACGGATCTAACGAAACTTACTCAAATTTCATGGATTGCGAGAACATAACCATAGGATTTCTATTTCAAAAAGGGGGAGACAGGATTAACTAGAGAAACCCTAGGATATATTTGACACATAAATGGGTATAGACGACTAACCGGTTGTCTGTCGTTGTCGGAGTCGTCGCCGGAGTGGTCGTCGGAGTCTTCACCGGAGTCGTCGCCAGAGTCATCACCGGAGTCATCGCCGGAGCCGGTGTGGACCTCCGGCTCCGGCTGTGGAAGCACGACGCCATCAACGACGTCAAGGTGCAGCGAGACCTTGTTGGCGGCGACGACAACCTCTGTCTCCATCTTAACACCGTGCTCCGATCCTTTAGCAGCCCTGGCATCGCCACTCCCTCCGATGGGGCGCTTCAGCGGCATCCTCATACACAGACGACGGTGAGGACTGAGAGTGGCGTCGAGGATGCAAGCGGAGAGAGAGGATTGTGTTTGCGGCGAGGATGGGAGGTGCAGCCGCTCGGGCATTCGATTAATATGGAGTAGTGGGAGAGAGGTAGGCGGTGGTCAAACCGCTGGCTTGCCTCCCGGTGAGCCTGCGCACCGGACTGCTGGCATGCCTACAAACATTTCACACAGCTACTCGCACGCATCTCGATGACACTGTGCAGTGAGCACGCCTGCCGTCAATTCACACACTTGCACGCACGCCTACCGGTCTGCCTGCGCGGCGGACTGCTCGCATGCGTCACGTCAACTCACGTCTGCTCGCACGTCACATGGGTCGCATGGCGGCACGTATATTGTTTTTCTATTTTGATGATTAATGCTGCCGCTTTATTGCTTAACCGAAGCATGGCACGCATCCATTGTTGGTCTAACGCCCACGGTTCGAATAAATAATCCATTTGCGATATTGGTTCCCATTTATTAATAACCTCCCGTTTGTAAGAAGATAAAAATTACATCAAAACTTGTCTCAAATTTGACAAAAAAGTACAATACCACTGTGTATTGGTGTCCATATGACAACACGATAAGTTTCATGAATTTCAAATAAGTTTTGGATGTACTAGATTTAAAAATCAAGATTCTCAATGTTTGAAATTTCTTGCACGGGGAGTAAACATGCACCCAGGGAGACACTGGTGTTTTTCCAATCCATTTAGGTGTACTCTCACGTGTGCATGTAGCTCAAATTTGATTTTTTTCACATTATAGCCCTAGAAAATCAATCAATGTACTAAAACGTCTTAGTGATCTCTGTTTTTTTTCAAAATTAAAATGTCCCTCCTTTGGTAACATATGTTCACCGCGGGAAAATTTAACATGCCTCGTAGTTGCGGTGGATGCACGGTGTGTGTGTGTGCGTCTAGGGTGTGTGTGTGTGGGGGGGGGGGGCTTGAATTACACTATGATCCGTGAGCCACCGTGTGGGTTGGCCGTTTTGTGAGGCAGGTGCCACATCAAAGTCCTGAATTTGTTATTTAAAACGTTAGACAACCCTTTCATACATACATGTTTGGGCCACATGCAGTTGGTGGTTGTCCTACACAACACTCACTCACGTGTGACACTTTCTGTGGGCCCGCGAGGTCGTCATCCATCACTTCGACCAACAGCTGGCAGAGAGGTTAATTTGACCAGCAAGGTTGATTCTTTTTTGTTTGTGTTACAGTGGGAATATATAGTACGCGTCGGAGAGGTGGGAGGGGACCATCATATATACTACGTACGCGTCCGTGAACACACCTCACTCAGTGTCGGGACTTTTCGGTTTCCGAGGCACGTGCCACATCAAAGTTGTGCATTGGCTATTCAAACATCACACAACACCTCTTTGGGCCACATGCATGCAGGCGGTGGTTATCCTTGGATACTCACGTGTGACGCTTCCATCTGTGGGCCCGCGAGGTCATCGTCCATGCATGCATCACTTTGACCTACATCGGGAGAGGTTAATTAATTTCACCATCAAGGAGGATTCTTTTTGGTTTGTATTATAGTAGGAGCATATAGTATGCGTCGAAGAGGGGGAAGGGGACCAACATATGTAGTATGCTTCATGAACCTCGCTCTGTGTGGGGACTTTACGGTTTTCGAGGCATGTGCCACATCAAAGTTGTGCATTTTGGGTATTCAAACATCACAACCACACACACCTCTCCATACATATGTTAGGCCCACATGCAAAGTGATGGCGGTTGTCCTCTGGAACCCACTCACACGGTTATCAGCGATATCGATGCTTTCCATCTGTGGGCCCGCTTGGTCCATCACTACTTTGCTCGACAACGAGAGAGGTTAATTTGACTTGGGAGGGGATTATTTTTTGGTTTGTATTACGGTATATAGGTCATGCTATGGGGTGACATGATATAGTTTGAGCACACATGCATGTGTACGCAAGAATCCCTCCCACCGAGTCAAAGTGGGCAGTACCACGACACGTCATGAACCGATCTCGCTCTGTGTGGGGTCTGTATGATTTTTGACGCACGCGCCACATCAATGTTGTGCATGGTATTCAGACACGCACGCATCACCTCCATACATACATATGCATGCAGTGGTTGTCTTCGAACGGTACTCTCCCTCACATGGTTATCGGCGACAAGCCTATATATTCGTGGGCCCGCGTGGACATCCATGATCACTTTGATCGACAATGAGATAGGTTACCATGGTGGATTCTTCCTTTGGTTCATGTTATCGTAGTAGGTCATGGTGAGATTCAGACCTAAGTTTGAGTGCATACTATGCATGCATGCATGAATCCCCGTCATCGGCTCAAAGTGTGGTGTGACATACATATATACAATGCGTCGTCAACTAACCCTCGCTCCGTGTGGGGATTTCTGGTTCCAAAGCATGGTGCCACAACAAAGTTGTTCCATTGTGTATTCAAACATTAACACTCCATACAGATGTTTGGGCCACATGCAGACAGTGGTTGTCTTCGGGCACTATCTACTTGCATGATTATTGGCGAGCTAGCCCATCTCTGGGGTCGCATGGACGTCCATAATTTTGACCAACAAACAAGAGAGAGGTTTTACGACCAAGGTGGATTCTTCTTGGTCCGTTTTACGGTACATCTTGGTGAGATGCCCTCTCCCGCCGACTGAAAGTGTGTGTGTGTGTGTTTGATGGGGGGACTGCTACTTCACACTTTGCTATGTGAACCTCCGTGGGGCGGGCATGCATTCATAGCTTAGGATTCCCCTCCTGCCGACACGAGGGGGGGGGAACAAAGCAATACGCTTTGTGAGATAGGTGCCACATCGAAGTTGTGCATTTGGTATTTGAACATCAAACCACCCTTTTCATACATATATTTGGTCCTCATGTAAGTCTGTTCGTGCACTGACCCTTTCTCGCGTTATTTTTGCCAAATTTATGAACATTAGACAAGTCGGATGACGCAACATACACGGTTCACTCACACTAACCGTGTGCCACGCCGGTGCCCCTATCACGCACATCAGCACAGTACATTGGGCTCCACAAGGCTTCCCCCATAAAAAATATCTACCCGCCTGCAGGGTTTTTCTGTTTGATACCACATGGTTATTATGTCTCGACCGTGTGTGATGTTCGTTGTTCCCGCTCCCGCCTGCATTCCTCGAAAATATCTGCCCGGCTCGAGGGTTTTTCTGTTTCATAACACAAGGTTGTTATTTCGGGACCGTGTGCGATGCATCATCCAAATTTTCAGTAGCCCCGACATTTTACTCCCGCGTAGTAAAATTTTCAGTAGCCGCGTCATTTCCTCAAACACCCCCCTCCACACACACACCCCAAAAACTCCTCGCGTGCGCGCGCGCACACACACACACACACCACCCCCACAACCCCTCCCTCGCTCGAAGCCCTAGCAAGGTCGCCGCCGCCGCCGCAAGGCCTTCATTGTCAACATCTGTCGGTTTGCCCGTGCAGCTTACCCACCGATCTCCATACCCTAGCCGCCATGAGTTTCTTAGATGACGCCTGCCAAATGCCCCCTTTCCCACAGATCCCCATCCCCATACCCCACTCCAGAGCGTCACAGCCTAAGCCCGGCTATGCTTTCCGTGGAGCTCGAGGAGCAACTGGACCAAAAGAGGTGTATCGCGGCCTCTTCGCCCGATGTCGCCGAGGTGGCCGCCGAGGAAGCTGACGACCATTACTGGCCGCAGGCTCTCAATCAGCGGGCTAGAGTATGTGGGTATGTCGTGGACGCCTACTACGACATCGAGGTCATCGACAGCGACGGTCTGACGCGGGCTATGTCGCAGGTTAAGTGGCCCACCCCTAACCCCTCGGGTTCAACCGCCGTCGATCTCATCCATGGCCCCGCCGCTGATCTCCTCTGGGTCGCTGTCAAGAATTTGCCATCCTACATCGCCATCGAGCCCTTTTTGTCATTTCTGAAGGACATGTTCTGTGACGCTGGCTTGGGATCTACAGCTGCCAAGTCAGACCTCATCGACGGCGACCACGAGGAGGGCACCCTCTCTGGCTCTTCCAAGGGGAAAGAGCCCATCTGCTACATCAGAGAGGGCACCCTACAGCTGTGCTCTTCCAGGGGGAAGGAGCCCATCTGCGACAACATGGAGCACACCCAGGGTCCGTGCTCTTCCCATGGGAATGAGCCCATCTGTGACAAGTGAGGAAACCCATGATTTGTTTTGCCGTGCCTCTTCACAGGGGGAACCCATGATTTGTTTTGTCGAGTCCCTTTTGTAGTGTAGTGAGAATATGTCTAGATTTAATTGCTATATTTGGTTGTTTGCAGTATGCCTTGTTTATTTCAGTTGTTCACAATGTGATGCTCTATATGTGCAACTATTTACTGTGCAATACATTTTCATCAATACCAGTTTTAAACATACCGATAGGAATGCATATATTTGCTTGCTGTTAAGCCTGTTATAGCTAGCATATGCCTCTTTTAAAGTTTTTTGGTTGTTCGGTTGTTTGTAGTTAGCATATGTTCACTTTCAAATGCTATCTTTGGTTGTTCGTAGTATGCCTTGTTTATTCCAGTTATTCACAACGTGATGTTCTATATGTGCAAGTATGAACTGTGCAGTTCAATTTCATCAATACCAGTTTCAACAATACCACTATGAATGACTACATTTGGTTGCTGTTAAGCATGTTGTAGTTAACACGCCTTTCCATTTTTATTTAACAATAACCAGTGTACTTAGACCGGCACAATACCAGTTTGAATGACTATATTTGCTTGTTGTTAAATGTTAGGCCTGTTGCAGTTAACACACCTTTCCACTTCTTATTTTGCTTAACTAGCATGCTTAAACCTGCACACTGAAGCTATCGTTTGGAGATTATTTTGTCTACCATGGATATATTTGGTTGATGTTTAGCCTGTTGTGCTTAACATGCCTCTCGGTGTACTTAGACAGGACAATTTTGGGAGCGACTGTTGTTTTCCATCGAGGTTATAGTTTCATCCCATGGCTTATATATACTCACTATTTCAGGATATCGGCAGCTGGTACCATATAGGCCGGGGGATGGTAAGGGACTAATCGGTGAATCGGACTTTTAACTGAATATATCTGTAACCCATTTATCGGTAGGTTAACTAGGGCCATATCTAATATATCTGAGGCTACATAGCAACATGCACTGTACTGAATGTCTAAATATGCAATCCTAGGCTACATAACAACAAGGAAGAGTGTTACCTTAATGTTCTGATGATGTCTAGATATATGTAGAAGAGCAGTAGCAGCAGCAGCAACAACAACAACAACAACAACAACAACAACAACAACAACAACAACAACAACAACAACAACAACAACAACACAACAGTTAATCAGCCGATAATTTGTAAAAATGTAATAAACTCCCTCCGACCCATAATATAAGATGTTAATTCATCCAATATGTGAGTATATTGGATGTTATAAGATACTCCATCTGTCCCAAAATAAGTGTCTTAACTTTGTACTAACTTTAGTACATAGTTGTACTAGAGTTGAGACACTTATTTTGGGACGGAGGGAGTGTTGTACTACATCATCGGTAAAGATCCGCGCTTCGACCCTTTCTGCATATGGGGCAATGAGATATTGATGAACCAGCATCAAGTGAGGAAGCCGATAAAGATTGTTAGTAAAATGGGTGAAAAGATGGCAATTAAACTATTTCTTTACACTTAACCAAGACAACAGCGAACTTTAGGATGGTATGTAAGAACTCTGCAACCTTCTTTTTACTGCCCATAATGAGCTGTGTTAGTGTAACACCCCTGTTGTAATAAGCACTGTGATCATCTGATAATTATGCCAAGTCATCTTCATTTGCAATGCTTGATCATAATGTTTAAACAAATCAATTCAAATTTCTCTCTGAAATAAATTCAAATTCAAGTGCAAAATAAAGTTGCTCAAAGTTTGCTGGAAAAATGTTCACCTTCTAGCAAATATTCCAAAACAAAGGTTGTTTAGGAAAACAACATCACCATCAACTCTAAATGGGCCAGAGCATTTAATCCAGTACCAAAACAGCACTTTAAATGTCCTATTCATTTTTGAAAAATACCAAATGAATTCCAATCTTGCTCAAACTTTTTGTGAAACAACAGGATATTTCACTGTATTTATGTGACCAAGTTTCACATTTGTGCAAATGCATTTGGCAGCTGGAAAAATTGCAAAACAGAGCCTGTAAAAGAAAACAGAGAAAGAAATAAAAAGAAAAGAAAAAGGCCTGGACTGACTGGGCCTTAGTGCACATTGGCAGGCCCAGCCAGCCCAGCCTGCCCCGCGCACAGTCGGCGTCCTCCTCGCCTCGCTGTCGCCGCGTCCGTGGCTGCACGCGCGCGCCCTAGTGAAACGGCTACAGCGCGACGCCCGCCGACAACCGAGGGGATAAGGAGGCCTCGTCCCTTCCCCCTGGCCATCCTCATCCATTTCCCCCCTCTATCTCGCCCTCTCTCGCTCGGCTCCCTCCTTCCCCTCTCTCCCGAGCGCCATCGCTGACGCGCCGTCGTCAACACCGCGGTCACCGAGCTCGTTTCGTCGCCACGGCAAGTCTAGGCTCGTCGCCGACCTCGACTACGTCATCTCCACCTCACCCTTGAGCTCATGAAGGACCACACGGACGGGATCGAGCCCGACTTCGACTTCTCTGATGCCGCCGATCTCTGTCGTCCCCAGCCTCCCGCTGCACTCCTAAACCTCCAAGGGCCACCGTGAGCCGCACCGTAAGCAGTCGCGCCGAACCCCTTTCTTTCTCCTCTCTCCCCGCGCTCATAGTTGTTGTTCTTCTTCTTGGCCGAACCGCCGCCGCGCGAGCTCGTCGCCGGCGTGGTTCCAGTGACCCAATGGTCGAGCGAGCGTGTCCGTTAACTTCACCGTGATGTGTAGCTCCCCACTAGCTCCCCCGTTTGCTTTCGCGCGAGCTCCTGCGCCGTTTCCGACCATCACCGCACTCCGGTGTCCGCCGCGTTCGTCGCCATCGATGCTGTAGGTCACCCCAGGCCACGGCACCACCACCGTTCGATGCGGCGTCGTCCGCTCGTTCGAACGCAAGTGACCGCGCGCAAAAAGATGCACCGTAGCATTTTTCCAATCGACTCCGGTGAGGTAGCCGCCGCGGAGAGCTCGCCGGAGCAGCTCCGGCAGCGGCGCTGACCTGGCGTGGCCTGGGTCCCACCCAGTGTCACTGCCAGCGGGACCCCACCACGCGTTTGATAGCGTTGACTCCGGTCAACGCGGGACACTGTTCACCGCAGCCACTGACAAGTGGGTCCCGCTGACTTAATTAGCGCTAAACGTTTAATTAGTGCTCTGTTAATTAGCTACTGACACTAACAGTAAGCCCCACCAGTAGATTAATTAGTTTAAACAATCTGTTTAGTCTCTGAGTCAATGATAGGTGGGCCCCACCTGTCAGTTTAACCAGTTAGCTGGTCAGCCAACGGCTGATGCAGTGCTGACATCATGCTGACGTAATGATTCTTTTCTGTTAATTTATTAATTCCTGAAATTGTTTAAATCTTTAGAAAATCGTAGAAATAAAACCGTAACTCAGATCGAAAAACTTTGTATATGAAAGTTGCTCAGAACAACGAGACAAATCCAACCGTGCCATCTGTTTCCGTGTCGGGACCCTCTATGGAGGTGAACCCGCAACTTTTAGCCTGTTTCCGGTAGATGAATAGTGCATACATACCGGTTGATAAATCCAACTTTAATCCTAAAATAACTAAAATGATTTAGACATGTCTTTTAGGCAACCCTGCACTGCACATTAGCATAGCATGCTCTGTGTTGCATATGTTTGCCGTGTATTTATTTGTTTCCTCCCCCTCTTCTCTCTCGGTAGACCCCGACACCGACGTCGTCCCCGAGGCCGACGCAGCTCCGGAGGTTGACTACACCGTTGAAGACCAGGCCTTTGCCGCAGAGCAACCAGGCAAGCACCCCCCCTTTGAACATGCCTATATCGCCTATTCTTTCTCCCTCCTACTTGCATTAGAATTTGCTACAGCTTTGAGTTATCCTATTCTGATGCATAGCCTATTTATTGTAACCTGCTATTGATACCTTACCTGCTTATCCTAAACTGCTTAGTATAGGCTGGATAGAGCCCCACCAAAGACACCACTTTGACCCAGTTGCCCCCGCTGGATTGTCAGATGACTCGATCAACATGATCGACAACCAGGCCCCGGCACCGCACATCACCCCCTTAGTTGTACGATACTGCAGCGTTACCATCAAGTGTCGAGGGTGATACCTCGTTTAGCACTTCTGATGTTAACTCTGTAGAGTAACTATTCGGTCATGGTCATCGAGGGTGATTCCTCCTTCACCACTTCCGATAACGACGCCGTCGTGCAACACCTCAAGTGTGAACCTCGAGGGTGATTCCTCCTAAGTTCACACTGACGGATACATCGAGTAGGAATCCAATGAGGGTGATACCTCGGATTCCCTGATGTTATGGACACATGGATACTTGGACTTTACAACTGTTACTTGGAAAGGCGGGTCGACCCTGAGGGGTACCTGCGAGTGATGGGAAGTCGGGTTGACCTGGAGGGTACCCAAGAGATAAATATGAGGCGTGGCTGGGCATTCTTAGCCCTTGCTGCAAGTCCTCGACACGGGGCGATGGGGTCACATTGATCGTGAGTCTCTGCTCGTTACCACGCACTACCAAAACACTAACGATTTGGATATGTGATCCGAGTGGGCCTCTGGCCCGATAGTACTAACCATCACACGGGAAAAGTTATGGGCACTCTGCATCATATGCATCAGCCGAAAGCTCTGTCAGACATCCAGTTCAGCATGGCGGCACGGCTGGGCCGGCACCATCCTGTAGTGGTGGATCCTGGACCCGCCCTACGCGCAATGACCCGGAGTGCACAGGGCGATGGCCCAAGACCCCTGAGCGCTTAGGATATAGACCGATGGGGACCTCTCTGCTGAGCTCTAGGTAGGGCTACGGTGTGTCGTTTGGCCGAGGCCGGGCATGACCCAGAAAAGTGTGTCTGTCCGGAGTTAATCGAGCATGGTGGGTAAGTTGGTGCACCCTGCAGGGAAGAACTAATCTAAGCATAGCCGGATCCTCGGTAACAGACGCTCGGAGTTGTATCCCGATCGATACAACTAGAACTGAATACTTGGATGAGATATGGATATTAGGGCTCTGGGATTGCTTTCTCGCAGGGAGTCGAGAAAGGATCTCTGGGCGAGGTTGATACTTATTGCTACTACTACTTTATACTGTTCTAATCTAAACTCTTCTAATGTTGCAAGATTGCTGAAGATGCTAGTCTTCGATAGGACTAGGCCTTCTCTCTATTCTGGCATTTCTGCAGCCCAGTCCATATATACAGCCTTTCTTTGATAATGTTGCATATGTAGTGTAGATCCTTGCTTGCTGAGTCTTCGGATGAGTACTCACGGTTGCTTTGCTTCCTCTTTTTCCCCATACCCGTTTGATGCAACCAGATGACGGAGCCCCGGAGCCAGCTGCCCTATCGATGATCATTACTACTACCCCGAAGATGGCTACTACTATGAGTTGGCTGACGACCAGGAGTAGGTTCGGAGGGTCCCTGGCAGGAGGCCTGCGCCTTTTCGATCGTAGTGTTTTCTTTTGCCTCGCCTTTTAAAGGCCTATTTGTTTTATATTTTATATCTGTAATCAGATATCTGATGCTTTCGCTGACGCTTGTAAGCAAGCTTATGTATTCGAGCCCTCGAGGCCCCTGGCTTGTAATATAAAGCTTGTATGACTTTATTTATGTTTTAGAGTTGTGTTGTGATATCTTCAAGTGAGTCCTTAGGCTTGATCGTGTGCATTTGCGTGTATGGTTAGTGCATGATTAAGCCGGGGCGTCACAGGTTGGTATCAGAGCCGACTGCCTGTAGGAATCCCCCTGTCCAACTCCTTGGCCGAAGTTGAGTCTAGTCTATGAAAACTGATTTACTAACTTGACTGTGTGGCTTACAGGCCCACGTCGCCATTGGGTGGTATTAGGATCTTTTATTCCTCATCTATACTCTGGGACTCTGATCTCTCTTCTATTCGGGTTAAAATTTTACTAACTCCAGCATTAGGTTCTCGTGATCGCATCCACCCGGAGTTCTGAAATTGCCCCCCTTTCTTCAAGATTGTGGGCCAGGTTCTGCTTGCAGGATCCTTTTATCGAGGTCACCCTGTGTTGTCACTTGCAGATTCCTCACTCCAGCAGTTTTCTCTGACGTTGATGTAGCCTTTGCTATGTCTTGTTGTGTACTTCCTTACTGTCTGCCTGCGCGCCGCCTAGTTTGTCTAGCTATAAGTGTTCCCGAGCTTGTACTATTCGTTTGAATCTAACTCTGTGCATGGATTGGTATGTCTTTGATGACTACTATTATATATCTAATGCCCATCTTGTTCATTTCCTGTGTTACATCATGAATAACTCCATACACATCCAGTTATTATTACTAAACTGCCTTGTTGTTTTTAGTAGGATGGCTGACGATCCTCCACCTCCACCCTATATTGCCGCAATGTTGCAGCAGTTTGAACTGAACCATTAGTTTATGACCGGAGTAATGGCTCAGTTCCCAACTTAGAATGCTCAGCAACAGTCTGCTCCAATAACTCTGCCAGAATTCATGCGCCTCAATCCGTCCACTTTTCGCAGCTCGACTGATCCAATGGATGCTGATGATTGGCTCCGTGACATTGCCTTCCAGATGAAGTCGGCTAATGTTATCCCTGACAGTTACATCACCTATGCGACATATCACCTGAGGGGTTCAGCTGCTCAATGGTGGGAAAGTCACAAGGGTATGCTACCTACTAGAACTGAAACCACTTGGCAGGAATTTCAGTCAGCCTTTCATGCACGGTACAGTCCTCAAGGTCAGATGGACCAGAAGAAGCAAGAGTTCCGCAAACTCTCTCAAGGAAAAATGATTGTGGATGAATACCAGAGGAAATTCCTTTAATTATCCCGCTATGCATAGGATGACGTCTGCACTGACGCACGCAAGCAGGAGAAATTCTGTGAAGGACTGCGTACTGATATAAACCTCGCACTTGCTGTCCATGATTGCATAGACTTCGCAATGCTTGTCATCCAATCTTTCCGAGTTGAAAATGCTCTGACTAAATACCAGGAGTCGCTCAAGCGTACTCAAGATGTCGGCTCGTCTTCGGGTCAGCCTACTCGGAAACGTCAAGTATGGATCCCACACAATGTTCATCATCGACCTGGTCCAACGCCAAGGCCGTCTTATGTTGCACCTCGTCTGCCTCCGCCGCCGAGACAGCTAACGATTCAGGGTGGACAGTCCAACACTTTGGCTCGTCCCCATAATGATGGTTTATGCCGCAAGTGTGGACAGCCAGGGCACTGTGCTTTCAACTGTCATCAGGGTCAGCCGCAGAATTCATCACGTCGTCCTGTTGACCGTAAGAAGGGCCGTCGAAACCATCATACCAGAAGTTGTAGTGTCAGGTCGCCTACGGTGACTGGTGGTCAAGTCACTCATGTCAAGATTGAAGAAGCTCATGAGTCCCCAAAAATTGTGATGGGTACCCTTCGCGTTAATTCAGTGCCAGCTTCTGTTCTTTTTTGATTCAGGAGCATCGCATGCTTTCGTGTCCTAAGAGTTTGCTCGACTGCATGGGTTAGATATGGAGAATCTGCCCCCTCCTTTAGCGATTCAATCTCCAGGATCCAAATGGCAAACCACAATGTTTTGCCCTCGCAACCAAATCGAGATTGGAGGTCTACTTTTTTCGGCTTCTCTCTTCGTACTCAGACCTTCCAACATAGACATCATTCTTGGTATGGAATGGTTGACAGCCCATAATGCTTTGATTGACTGTGCTACTAAGACAGTCTAGCTCACTGACCCTTCTGGCCAGATAGTCTAATACTCAGCTCGAACAGTTCCGAATGCCGAGAATCAGATATATGTTCTGAATGCATTGAATGCTTCACCTCTTGAAGGCATCGAGAACGTTCCAGTTGTTCATGATTTTCAAGATTTCTTTCCAGAAGAACTTCCAGGAATACCCCCTGCTAGAGCTGTTGAATTCATCATAGACTTGAAGCCGGGCACTACTCCTATTGCGAAGCGTCCTTATAAGATGCCTCCGCATGAACTCCTTGAGCTTAAGGAGGAAATCGATAAATCACTCCGCAAAGGTTTTATCCGTCCAAGTTCCTCTGCCTGGGGAGCACCTTCTCTCATTGTCAAGAAGAAAGATGGTACAAATAGGTTGGTTCAAGATTACCGTCCTATCAACCAGGCAACCATTCAGAATAAATATCCGCTTCCTCGGATCAATGATCTGTATGATCAACTTGCTGGATCATCGGTGTTTTCTAAACTCGACTTGAGGTTGGGTTATCATCAGATCCGTGTTCGCGAAGAGGATATTCTGAAGGCTGCATTTGTTACCGATTATGGCTCTTATGAGTACACTGTCATGTCCTTCGGCTTAACCAATGCTCTAGCTACCTTCTCCCAGTTAATGAACTACATCTTCATGAATTATCTCGACAAATTTGTCGTGGTTTATCTAGATGATATTCTAGTATATTCAAAGAATAAAGAAGAACATGCCGAACATCTTCGGCTTGTACTAGAGAAGCTGCGCGAACATCAACTGTATGCCAAGTATTCTAAGTGTGAATTCTGGTTGTCTGAAGTGACATATCTCGGCCACGTGATCTCCAAAGATGGCATTGCTGTTAACCCAGAATGAGTTCAGGCTATTCTTGAATGGACTCCACCGAAGAATGTCAAGCAAGTCAGAAGTTTTCTCGGCCTTGCAAGCTATTGCCGTTGCTTTGTCGAGAATTTCTCAAAGAGTGCTAAGCCTTTGACTGATCTACTTCACAAGGGCGTTAAGTTTGAGTGGACAGAAAAATGTCAGGAAAGTTTGCAAACACTCAAAGACAAGCTAACATCTGCCCCAGTACTTGCTCCTCCAGATTCTCGCAAAGACTTCGTAATTTATTGCGACGCATCCCATGAAGGATTAGGCTATGTCCTAATGCAAGAGCGTAAAGTGATTGCTTATGGCTCTCGACAGTTGTGCCCGCATGAAGAGAGTTATCCAGTACATGATCTAGAACTAGCTGGTGTCATCTATGCTTTGAAGTTGTGGTGACATTACCTCCTCGGTAATTGTTGCGAGACCTACACGGATCATAAAAGTCTGAAGTACTTGTTCACTCAGCCATCTCTGAACCTCCGTCAGCAAAGATGGATGGAGACCATTACGGACTATGATTTGGGTATTTCTTATACCCCTGGCATGGCTAATGTAATGGCTGATGCATTGAGCCGTAAATTCTACTGCTGTGAACTTGAGATTCAGCTACAGCAACCACTCCTGGTGAAGAGCTTCGAAAGCTAAATCTCGAGATAGTTCCTCAAGGATACCTAAAAACCTTGGTTGTTGAACCAGACCTTGAAAAGGCTGTTAAGAGTGCGCAAGCTAAAGATGCTGAAGTTGATCTGATGAAGAAAAATCTTCACCTTAAAAAGTACAGGGATTTCTCGCTGTCTGAAGATGGAACCTTGTACTTCAGAGACCGCATTGTTGTACCCCGCTTCGAGCTTATGACTGACAAGGTCATGGAGGAGGCACATGACACACCATTGTCTATTCATCCGGGTAGCACCAAGATGCATCGTGATCTCCGACAAAGGTACTGGTGGTCTAAAATGAAGCAGGATATTGCTCGATATGTTGCTGAATGTGATGTGTGTCGTCGTGTTAAAGCAGAACATCAGAAGCATGCTGGAATTCTGCAACCCCTTCCTATTCCTCTATGGAAATGGGATAAGGTTCAGATGGATTTCATTACTGGCCTTCCCAAATCACAGAAGGGTCACGATGCTATTCTTGTCGTCGTCGACCAACTTTCTAAAGTTGCACACTTTCTGCCTGTCAAGGAGACTATCACTGCTAGTCAGTTAGCATAGTTATATATCTCCAGAATTGTTTCACTCCACGGTATTCCGAAGGAGATCAGTTCGGACCATGGCAGACTTTTTGCCTCAAAGTTCTGGGAAAGTTTCCAAGAAGCTATGGGAACTCATATTACCTGGAGTTCATCTTATCACCCCCAGTCCCAAGGCCAAGTCGAGTGAGTAAATCAAGTGCTTGAAGACATGCTGCGAGCTTGTGTTATTTCTTTTGGCAAGAAGTGGGTAGAATCTCTCCCGTATGCCGAGTTCTCTTATAACTACAGCTATCAAGCCAGCTTGAAAATGGCCCCCTTTGAAGTACTTTATGAACGTAAGTGTCAAACCCCTCTGAATTGGTCAGAAAATAGGGAACGATCGCTCGTTGGCGCGGATATTATCCAACATGCAGAAGAGCAAGTTCGTATCGTCCGTGAAAACCTCAAGGCGGCTTAGGACCGCCAGAAGAGCAACTACGATCGCAAACGATGGGGTTTGACTTACCAACCTGGTGATCAAGCTTATCTGCGTGGCACTCCTATGAAGGGCACTCATCGTTTCAGAATCAAGGGCAAGTTAGCTCCATGCTACATTAGCCCTTTCTGCATTGTTGCTAGACATGGTCAGGTGGCATATAAATTGGAGTTGCCGTCGCAATCTCGCATATCCATTATGTATTCCATGTGTCGCAACTTCGTCGTTGCTTCAAGGAGTCTCCGCACCGAGTAGTGGATCACGAGATGCTCAAATTGCAAGATGATCTTTCTTATAAGGAGCATCCGATCCACATTCTTGATCACGCTGAACGTCGAACCCATCCAAAGACGACCAAGTTCCTGAAAGTGCAGTGGTCGAAACATACGGAAGATGAAGCCACTTGGGAACGCGAGGACCATCTTCGAACGGAATACCCCGACCTCTTTCCTTCTACCTCCTGAATTCTCGGGACGAAAATTTCTTTTAGAGGAGGAGAATTGTAACACCCCTATTGTAATAAGCACTGTGATCATCTGATAATTATGCCAAGTCATCTTCATTTGCAATGCTTGATCATAATGTTTAAACAAATCAATTCAAATTTCTCTTTGAAATAAATTCAAATTCAAGTGCAAAATAAAGTTGCTCAAAGTTTGCTGGAAAAATGTTCGCCTTCTAGCAAATATTCCAAAACAAAGGTTGTTAAGGAAAACAACATCACCATCAACTCTAAATGGGCCAGAGCATTTAATCTAGTACCAAGATAGCACTTTAAATGTCCTATTCATTTTTGAAAAATACCAAATGAATTCCAATCTTGCTCAAACTTTTTATGGCACAACAGGATATTTCACTGTATTTATGTGACCAAGTTTCACATTTGTGCAAATGCATTTGGCAGCTGGAAAAATTGCAAAACAGTGCCTGTGAAAGAAAACAGAGTAAGAAATAAAAAGAAAAGAAAAAGGCCTGGACTGGCTGGGCCTTAGTGCACAGTGGCAGGCCCAGCCAGCCCAGCCTGCCCCGCGCACTGTCGTCATCCTCCTCGCCTTGCTGTCGCCGCTCCCGTGGCTGCGCGCGCGCGCGCCAGCGAAACGGCGACGCCCGCCAATAGTCGAGGGGATAAGGAGGCCTCGTCCCTTCCCCCTAGCCATCCTCATCCATTTTCCCCCTCTCTCTCGCCCTCTCTTGCTCGGCTCCCTCCTTCCCCTCTCTCCCGAGCACCACCGCGGTCACCAAGCTCATTTCGTCGCCACGGCAAGTCCAGGCTCGTCGCCGACCTCGACTACGTCATCTCCACCTTGCCCTTGAGCCCGTGAAGGACCACACGGACGGGATCGAGCCCGGCTTCGACTTCTCTGACGCTGGTGATCTCCATTTTCCCCGGCCTCCCGCTGTGCTCCTAAACCTCCAAGGGCCACCGTGAGCCGCACCGTAAGCAGCCGCGCCGAACCCCTTTCTTTCTCCTCTCTCCCCGCACTCATAGTCGTTGTTCTTCTTCTTGGCCGAACCGCTGCCGCGCGAGCTCATCACCGGCGTGGTTCCAGCGACCCAACAGTCGAGCGAGCGTGTCCATTAACTTCACCGCGATGCGTAACTCCCCACTAGCTCCCCCGTGTGCTTTCGCGTGAGCTCCTGCGCTGTTTTCGACCATCACCGCACTCCGGCGTCCGTCGCGTTCATCGCTGTCAACTTTGTAGGTCACTCCAGGCCATGGCACCGCCACCGTTCGATGTTGCGTCGTCCGCTCGTTCGAACACAAGTGATCGCGCGTGAAAAGATGCACCATAGCATTTTTCCGATCGACTCCGGCGAGGCAGCCGCCGCAGAGAGCTCGCCGAAGCAGCTCCGGCAGCTACGCTGACCTGGCGTGGCCTGGGTCCCACCCAGTGTCACTGCCAGCGGGCCCCCGCCGCGTGTTTGACAACGTTGACTCCGGTCAACGCGGGACACTGTTCACCGTAGCCACTGACAAGTGGGTCCCGCTGACTTAATTAGCGCTAAACATTTAATTAGTGCTCTATTAATTAGCTACTGACAATGACAGTAGGCCCCACCAGTAGATTAATTAGTTTAAACAATCTATTTAGTCTCTGAGTCATTGACAGGTGGGCCCCACCTATTAGTTTGACCAGTTAGCTGGTCAGCCGATGGCTGACGCAGTGCTGATGTCATGCTGACGTAATGAATCTTTTTTGTTAATTTATTAATTCCAGAAATTGTTTAAATCTTTAGAAAATCGTAGAAATAAACCGTAACTCGGATCGAAAAACTTTGTATATGAAAGTTGCTCAGAACGACGAGACAAATCCAACCGTGCCATCAGTTTCCGTGACGGGACCCTCTACAGACGTGAACCCGCAAATTTTAGCCTGTTTCCGATAGATGAATAGTGCATACATACCAGTTGATAAATCCAACTTTAATCCGAAAATAACTAAAATGATTTAGACATGTCTTTTAGGCAACCCTGCACTGCACGTTAGCATAGCATGCTCTGTGTTGCATATGTTTGCCGTGTATTTATTTGTTTCCTCCCCCTCTTCTCTCTCGGTAGACCCCGACACCGATGTCGTCCCCGAGGCCGACGCAGCTCCGGAGGTTGACTACACCATTGAAGACCAGGCCTTTGCCGCAGAGCAACCAGGCAAGCACCCCCCCTTTGAACATGCCTATATCGCCTATTCTTTCTCCCTCTTGCTTGCATTAGAATTTGCTACTGCTTTGAGTTATCCTATTCTGATGCATAGCCTGTTTATTGTAACCTACTATTGATACCTTACCTGCTTATCCTAAACTGCTTAGTATAGGCTGGATAGAGCCACACCAGAGACACCACTTTGACCCAGTTGCCCCCGCTGGATTATCAGATGACTCGATCAACGTGATCAACAACCAGGCCCCGGCACCGCACATCACCCCCTTAGTTGTACGACACTGCAGCGTTACCATCGAGTGTTGAGGGTGATACCTCGTTTAGCACTTCTGATGTTAACTCTGTAGAGTAACTATTCGGTCATGGTCATCGAGGGTGATTCCTCCTTCACCACTTCCGATAACGACGCCGTCGTGCAACACCACAAGTGTGAACCTCGAGGGTGATTCCTCCTAAGTTCACACTGACGGGTACGTCGAGTAGGAATCCAACGAGGGTGATACCTCGGATTCCCTGATGTTATGGACACACGGATACTTGGACTTTACAATTGTTATTTGGAAAGGCGGGTCGACCCTGAGGGGTACCCGTGAGTGATGGGAAGTCGGGTTGACCTGGAGGGCACCCGAGAGATAAATACAAGGCATGGCCGGGGATTCTTAGCCCTTGCCGCAAGTCCTCGAGACGGGGCGACGGGGTCACATCGATCGTGAGTCTCTGCTGGTTACCGTGCACTACCAAAACACTAACGATTTGGATATTTGATCCGAGTGGGCCTCTGGCCCGATAGCACTAACCATCATGCGGGTAAAGTTATGGGCACTCTGCATCGTATGCATCAGCCGAAAGCTCTGTCAGACGTCCAGTTCAGCATGGCGGCACGGCTGGGCCGGCACCATCCTGTAGTGGGGGACCTGGACCCGCCCTGCGCGCAACGACCCGGAGTGCACAGGGCGATGGCCCAAGACCCTTGAGCGCTTAGGATATAGACTGACGAGGACCTCTCTGCTGAGCTCTAGGTAGGGCTATGGTGTGTCGTTTGGCCGAGGCCGGGCATGACCCAGGAAAGTGTGTCCGACCGGAGTTAATCAAGCGTGGTGGGTAAGTTGGTGCACCCCTGCAGGGAAGAACTAATCTATGCATAGCCGGATCCTCGGTAACAAACGCTCGGAGTTGTATCCCGATCGATACAACTAGAACTAGATACTTGTGATGAGATATGGATCTTAGGGCTTTGGGATTGCTTTCTCGCAGGGAGTCGAGAAAGGATCTCTGGGCGAGGTTGATACTTATTGCTACTACTACTTTATACTCTTCTAATCTACACTCTTCTAATGCTGCAAGATCGCTGAAGATGCTAGTCTTCGATAGGACTAGGCCTTCTCTCTATTCTGGCATTTCTGCAGCCCAGTCCTTATATACAACCTTTCTTTGATAATGTTGCATATGTAGTGTAGATCCTTGCTTGCTGAGTACTTCGGATGAGTACTCACGGTTGCTTTGCTTCCTCTTTTTCCCCATACCCGTTTGATTCAACTAGATGACGGAGCCTCGGAGCCAGCTGCCCTGTCGACGATCTTTACTACTACCCCAAGGATGGCTACTACTACGAGTTGGCTGACGACCAGGAGTAGGTTCAGAGGGTCCCAGGCAGGAGGCCTGCGCCTTTTCAATCGTAGTGTTTTCTTTTGCCTCGCCTTTTAAAGGCCTATCTGTTTTATCTTTTATATCTGTACTCAGATATCTGATGCTTCCGCTAACGCTTGTAAGCGAGCTTATGTATTCGAGCCCTCGAGGCCCTTGGCTTGTAATATAAAGCTTGTATGACTTTATTTAAGTTTTAGAGTTGTGTTGAGATATCTTCAAGTGAGTCCTTAGACTTTATGTATGGTTAGTGCATGATTAAGCCGGAGGCATCACAGTTAGATGACAATGTCTAAATGTTTTTCCTTTGCAGTGGTTCCCAAAGCAGTTTACTCAAGATTATCTCTCAAACTACATGATTGGTGGGCATGCAAAGGTTAAAATATTTCTACCAGAACACGATGACTATCTAGGTGTGTTATGAAGACAGTGAAGGATGTGTGGTCGACCATCACAAGGGGTTGGACTAGAGTCGTGCGTGCCTTCTGCATGGAGAGCACAATATGTGCATTCAGCTTCACCTTCACTACTGCAGGATGCTGCTAATGCGACACTACGATCAGAGACCCTTTGACAAAACTGTGTGCGATGCATTAATCACAAACGCTGATGTAAAAAACCATCAAAAAAGATGCAAAACGTTTGCTATGAAGGATGCATCAAACACGGTTCAGATTTTAGTTACGTGTGCGATGCGGGGCATACAGTTGATCCACAAGAACTGTTTGCGATGGGACAGAACAACAGAAACAGGCAGCCAGATCAAGGTGTGTGCAATATACGGCGTACAGTTCACCCCGGTAAACTGTTTGTGATGAGCCGGAATAACAGAAACGGGCAGCCAGATGAAGGTGTGTGCGATATACGGCATACAGTTCACTCGGATGAACTGTTTATGATTAGGCAACACAAAAGAAATGGTCAGCCCGATGAATGTGTGTGTGATATACGGCATACAGTTCACTTGGATGAACTGTTTGCATGGAGCCAAGAGAACAGAAATGGTTCAACTTAACAAGATGTGTGTGATACGCGGGAAACAGGTCTGCAATCGGAAATGTGTGGGAAGACCGATAACAACATAAATGATTCCTGTTAACAAGCCATGTGTGTTGTGAGCAAACGATTGCTGGTATACAATTGTGAGTGATTGATGAAAAGATCACCGACGAGTTCCATTGTTTAGTCCATGTGCGATGTGATTTGCTCTGTTCGCACAACATCTACGCTCTGTCTACAGAGCATCAACATATATACTTAAAAAGACAGCATTGCATAACCAAATTAAGCATACAATTACACAAGTGACTACACACATAACATTTCCACACACCAAAGTAAGCAATTACATGCATACTAAACTACGAGAAACGAGATCTAATCATCTACTTCTTGTTGCGACGACGCTTGCCATTGCTCTGCTTCCGGCTGGACCACTGGCCGTTTTGGGGAAGGAGGCACTTCCTCATGTCAACGATCCGCCTGTACATCTCGTAGCTCGTGTATGCCTCCTTGGCCGCGTACACGACGTGAGCTTTGTTGAGTTTCTCCATACAGGCCGAGTGCCAGGCACACTTGTCCTTTTGCAGGAATCCTTCATGTCTCTGTAGTAGGGGTCGATGATGGCCTCGGCGAGGTGAACCAGTGAGTCCTTCTCATGCTCGTTGCTGCCCCAGATCTTGTATTGGCCCTGGATGTCGACAAGATTCTGGCAGGCGATGCCCGAATTCTTGAGCACCTTTACATCATTGGTGATGTCCACCATAGCAAACATGTAGTGGGGGCTGTTGACAAACCTGGCAAAACGCTCGCAAGGCCTTGTGGCCAGGCAGTAGTGGTAGACAAGGACATGATAGCGCATGCACATCTGGGTGACGACGACCTTGGGACGAGACCCGGCACGAGCGCGGGTGTACTCGAGGTCGAACCTGACCGCCTTGTACTTCTCCTCAGCAAGCAATAGCTCCATGATGTGGATGGAGTGCTCCACCCAGACCCGGTTGTTGGTGTACACCACCGAGAGCTCCGTGAACCTTCTGTGGGTGTCCACCACGACATGCATGGTGAACTGCTGCTCGTCGTCGGCAGCTGCTCGGAGCGCCATTGGAGCTGCGCAAGATACCCTCTAAGAATTTTTCGTGGTGGGTGTGCTTCTTGCAATAGTGGGGTGCGATCGAAAGGTTGAAGAGACACAAGGGTTAAATGAATGCTGTAATAAATGGGGGCCGGCCGGCCTGTAATCGTCACGTCTTGTCACTACGTTCATAGCGGAGGATTCCATTGCACGCTTGAGAACACCACACGCATTTTGTTTGACCACGCGTGGGCTCAAAGAGGTGCCAAATGTATTGTTGGTGAGCCTGTTCACACGCAACCGCGCAGTTTACCACGCAAGCTTCCCGCCCAGCTAGTTTGGCCACACGTCGGCTAGAAGAGGGACAAATCGTGGATGTTTATTGGCAAAAAGCTTTGTAAAAATGAAGTGTGTGGAATGACTTTGGTCATAAGTTTACCCGTGGGTTATGAGGTCAAAGTTACACAGAAGGGTGATGATGGACACTCGAGAGCGATAATTAATTCTGCGCTCTACAGGGCACACGGTTAAAGAAACCAACTGTGTGCAATAATGTCGAAGATCGCAGTCGAGTTAGCTATACAGATCGTGTGCTATGAGATCAACAAGGTAAACACATTCGAGAATGGTTAATAAAATCTAAGTCCATTGCATACTATGGTCAAAATAGTACTACCAATATACGAGTGTCATACGATGCCATTTCAACGATTGTGCCACAAAAGCTCGAAATATTACAAGGTTCAAATTCCAGAGTTATATGGCTCAAATTCGAAGATTACAAGGTTCAAACTGATATTAGAAATGAAATTTAGTTCATCAGCTGCAAACTCCCACGCTGATCCGCTGAACATGGATATAAGAGAGGTTCAAACTAATATTACCACTTGTAAGGCTAGTTTTGAAACCTCATAATTTTTGCAAAGGGGTCAGCCACTAAGAAGTCATGTATGGGGTTGACACGATGACTTCGGATTACTCTGTCATCTGAAGTTCCAAAATGAAATTCAGCTTTTTCGGAGCCTATTCCATTCTGCCGCAGCCGTCGGCGCTGTCAACAAACCATTTATTTTTGCGAAATAAATGTAGGGCAAACCTTATTACCTTCAGCACCCTTGCTCTGACAACAAAGAACCTGGCAAATATAATCTCTGATAAGGTCCCTCGGTAGGAGTTCAAAGTAATTTTTGAGAGATGCAGATCTAGGTATTCGATGTGATTGTTATATTGTATCACATTATCCACCACCGAGCCTAATCTTATCTGCAAAAGAAGAAAATGTGTTAGTGCCTACATGCAGTTTTGAACACTACTACATGCCTATTTGGTTTGCAGGATTTGTAAAATGCACTAACGTGCCATCTTCGATCCGACATGATTAACATGGGCATTTGATTACAATCTAGAAAAATGTAGCCTTCTTCACAAGAGGTTGGATTGGATGAAAAGTTCCCTAAGAAAACTAGTACAGATGAATCCAAAGGAGAAATGCTTATGGATTGTAACCATACGGATGAGGCAACCAATATGGGGGGGGGGGGACATGTATGTACTTAAATTCTCCAAAAATCCTTCAGAAATTGTAGTACAGTGTCATTGTAAACTTGGAAAAAGGTGTCAAAAATTGAACTCCCTTATGGTTAACATTTAACAGGAAAGGAACATCACCTCGATATATAGCTTCTCTAGGCACGGAAAGCATCTCAGGAAACTGACAACTTGGTCCAGGTTGGGGCCGATAGATTCTGTGCGCAGTTTCGGGGTCAAGCTTGTCGGAATCATTTTCTAGATGACAGACGAACATATATCTTCAAAATTTGAAATAATGTTAATTTCTAGAAGGAGAGGTAGAAGGCGGCTGTTGTACCTGAACGGGTGTGGATCCAATAACAATTTCGGAGTATTTGTCAGACGAGTAGCCCACCACTGTCAATTTCGGCGCAGAAATGACATTGATTCTTGTTGGACCTTCTTGATCAACTACAAGTAATCTCTCAAGTGAAGGTGTGTCCTCAATGACCATACCGTGGTACACATTTTGTGATGTCTTCTTGCAGCACCAGCAACACACATAAATAGTCTGGAGAGCCATGGAGGTGATGTGGAAGCTATTCTACCCATTGATCGCCTGAAGATGAAGGTACTCGAATGCAGTACAGCCACGAAGCAGGCGCTCCATGTCACCATTTGGGAGGCAGACGGCGATGAGCTCGAGGTGCTTCAGTCGTGGTAGAATAAGAGTGGGCGCGTCATTAAGGGGGGATGGCAGTTCATGAACTTGGCGACGCGCAGCGTGGGCGCGAGGCGGAGCGCGGACGTTGCCAGCGAGCGCATATGCCCATCATCAAAAGTGAGCTCCTTGAGCTAATCTAGGGCGGGGGATCGAAACCACTCGTCAAGCTTGGCTTGGTCCTTGTCGTTGGAACGGAACTTGCCCATGCTAAGGCCTCTGGTTGGGCCATGGTGGCTGCCGAGGATCTGGGAGAACGCATCCAAGGTTTTGGGATAGCCATGGTAGAGCTCGTGGGTGTCGATGAGGTCGAGAGGGGTGGAGTGTCATAGGGGGCGCCACCGCCGGGAAAGGACGGTTGTCCGCGCCCCATATTTGATTGGGAGGAGGGAGATGATGACTATCAACATATCATCGGGGAGGCTGCTGATGAAGTCTAGGCCTGCTGGAGTCGCTTGCAGTTCTTACTCGACCTGCCTCCACTTTATGGCAGCCCCGTTCTCCACCTCCGGAGTCTCCTCGTCAGCGGCGCTTTCTGATAGAAGTGGGAGTACAGGGAATATTTAGTAAAAACAGGGCAATAGAAAAGTGTATTGGTAATTAGCAGTTAGTAGGTAGGAATAGAGTAAGAAAATAGAATAAAAATTGGTTGCTTAAATATTACACAATTCCTTTGATATTGCTGGGTAAGTCAACATGCAGATACTTGAAAAGAACACTTACTTCAAACAAAGTCTGGACGGATGATATCGTCGGGGAAGTTAGCATATATCTCATGATCTGGCTCTTTTATGTCCAGTGCAATTTTAGTGCCAGCTTTCAGTACATAAAACTTAGAAATTTCTGTCCAAAGGCCCGTGGCAAAATAGGAGTGACCACATTCATCAAGTCTTACAGAAGCAACGATTGTAAATCCATGGTTTGTGTTCAGTATGACATCCCTGCGGTCTTGGTTTATGTAAAGGGCAAGATTGTGTACTACAGATTCTGTTGCATAGCAAGGGACGCGCTGCAGACAATGGTAGGATTGTTAAAGAATATGGTAACATGCAAATATGGGCGAAATTGAAAGATCTGTACATCAGTTGAAATCAAAGGACAAAAATCTATAATTAAACAGATATGGTAACCATGATGTCATGGAAATATGAGAGTAATCGAAAGAACAATCCATTATTAATTTGCCTAATATAGAAAGAAGAGGAAAGATATCGCCTTTGATGTATATGCTGCATGTGGCACCTTTTATCCAAATGCAGCAATATATAGTATATGTTCAAGAAAGTAGGCCATGCCAACCGATTTAGGGTGAGATTGAACATACTACACGCATCCTCAAGTCATCTGGTACGAAATTGCCCTACTCATGGTTTAAATTTATGGATGATCATACAATTTTTTTATGCCGGATTGAATTTTGCTTGTAGAAATCTTTTAGATTCGTCCACTGGAGGTACTTTTATGGAAATTACTCTAGGAGAGGCTACTAAACTCCTAGATAATATTATGGTTAATTATTCTCAATGGCATACCGAAAGATCTTCCACTAGTAAAAAAGTGCATGCGATTGAAGAGATTAATGTTTTGAGTGGAAAGATGGATGAACTTATGAAATTATTTGCTAGCAAGAGTACTCCTATTGATCCTAATGATATGCCTTTGTCTACTTTGATTACGAATAATAATGAATCTATGGATGTGAATTTGGTTGGTAGGAACAATTTTGGTAATAACGCGTATAGAGGTAATTTTAATCCTAGGCCGTTTCCTAGTAATTCCTCTAATAATTATGGTAATTCCTACAACAATTCTTATGGAAATTATAATAAGATGCCCTCTGATTTTGACAATAGTGATAAAGAATTTATGAGTTCGCAAAAGAATTTTAATGCTTTGGTTGAAGAAAAATTGCTTAAGATGGATGATTTGGCTAGGAACGTGGATAGAATTTCTCATGATGTTGATTCTTTGAAAATTAGATCTATTCCACCCAAGCATGATATTAATGAATCTCTAAAGGCTAGGAGAATCTCCATTGATGAGTGCAAAGAAAGAACCGCTAAGATGCGTGCTAAATGAGATTGGTTTGTAAAATCGTGTTCTTCTAGTTTTTGTGAAAATAATGATAAAGATCTTAAAGTGATTGATGTGACTCCTATTGAATCTTTGTTTTCCAATATAAATCTTGATAAAGGTGGGACTGGAGATGAGTCAACTTTAGTTAAAAGGCGTCCCAATGATTCGGAGTTTATAGATCTAGATGCAAAAATTGATAAAAGTGGGATTGGAGAGGTCAAAACTTTAAGTAGCAATGAACCCACTCTTTTGGATTTCAAGGATTTTAATTATGATAATTGTTCTCTGATAGATTGTATTTCCTTTTTGCAATCCATGTTGAATTCTCCTCATGCTTATAATCAAAACAAAGCTTTTACTAAACATATCATTGATGCCATGATGAAATCTTTTGAAGAAAAGCTTGAATTGGAAGTTTCTATCCCTAGAAAACTTTTTGATGAGTGGGAACCTACTATTAATATTAATATTAAATATTATGAGTGCCATGCTTTGTGTGATTTGGGCACTAGCGATTCCACGATTCCAAAAACTTTATGTGATGTGCTAGGTTTCCGTGAATTTGATGATTATTCTTTAAATTTGCATCTTGCGGATTCCACTATTAAGAAACCTATGGGAAGGATTAATGATGTTCTTATTGTTGCAAATAGGAATTATGTGCCCGTAGATTTCATCGTTCTTGATATAGATTTCAATCCTACATGTCCTATTATTCTTGGTAGACCTTTCCTGAGAACGATTGGTGCAATTATTGATATGAAAGAAGGAAGCATTAGATTTCAATTTCTGTTAAGGAAGGGCATGGAAAAATTTCCTAGAAAGAAAATTAAGTTGCCATATGAATCTATTATGATAGCTACTTATGGATTGCATACCAAAGATGACAATACCTAGATCTATGTGTTTTTATGCCTAGCTAAGGGCGTTAAACAATAGCGCTTGTGGGGAGGCAACCCAATTTTATTTTTGTTCTTTGCTTTTTGGTTCTTTTTTTCAATAAATAATTAATCTAGCCTCTGGTTAGATGTGTTTTTGTGTTTTAATTAGTGTTTGTGCCAAGTAAGACCTTTGGGATGGCTTACGGTGATAGTTGATTTGATCTTGCTGAAAAACAGAAACTTTTGTGTCCAGTTACAGAATAGTTTAGATTCACTGGAGCGTGGAAAAACACTGAATTTTTTACACAAGATTTATGTACAAATTTCCTATGTTTTACTAAATTTTCAAAAAAATTGGAGTTAGATAAGTATTAGAACAATTCAGATCTTCATATACTATTCTATTTTTGATAGATTCTGTTTTCTATGTGGTGTTTGCTTATTTTGATGAATCTATGGGTAGTATCTGGGGGTATGAACCATGGATAAGTTGCAATACAGTAGATATTACACCAATATAAATAAATAATGAGTTCACAACTGTACCAAAAGTGGTGATTTATTTTCTTATACTAACGGAGCTTATGAGATTTTCTGTTGAGTTTTGTGTTGTGAAGTTTTCATGTTTTGGGTAAGGATTTGATGGACTATGGAATAAGGAGTGGCAAGAGCCTAAGCTTGGGGATTCCCAAGGCACCCCAAGGTAATATTCAATGACAACTAAGAGCCTAAGCTTGGGGATGCCCTGGAAGGCATCCCCTCTTTCGTCTTCGTCTATCGGTAACTTTACTTGAGGCTATATTTTTATTCACCACATGATATGTGTTTTGCTTGGAGCGTCTTGTATGATTTGAGTCTTTGTTTTTTAGTTTGCCACAATCATCCTTGCTGTACACACCTTTTGAGAGGGACATGCATGAATCGTGATTTATTAGAATACTCTATGTGCTTCACTTAAATCTTTTGAGGTAGGCAATTTTGCTCTAGTGCTTCACTTATATCTTTTTAGAGCACGGCGGTGGCCTTATTTTGTAGAAATTATTGAACTATCATGCTTCACTTATATTATTTTGAGAGTCTCTAAACAGTGTGGTAATTTGCTTTGGTTATGAATTTAGTCCTAATATGATAGGCATCCAAGAGGGATATAATAAAAACTTTCATATAAAGTGCATTGAATACTATGAGAAGTTTGATTTCTTATGATTGTTTTGAGATATAGAGATGGTGATATTAGAGTCATTCTAGTGAGTAATTGTGAATTGGAGAAATACTTGTGTTGAGGTTTTTGATTCCCGTAGCATGCACGTATGGTGAACCATTATGTAACGAAGTTGGAGCATGAGGTATTTTTTGATTGTCTTCCTTATGAGTGGCGGTCGGGGACGAGCGATGGTCTTTTCCTACCAATCTACCCCCCTAGGAGCATGCGCGTAGTACTTTGTTTCGATGACTAATAGATTTTTGCAATAAGTATGTGAGTTCTTTATGACTAATTTTGAGTCCATGGATTATACGCACTCTCACCCTTCGACCTTTGCTAGCCTCTCTAGTGCCGTGCAACTTTCACCGGTACCATAAACCCACCATATACCTTCCTCAAAACAGCCACCATACCTACCTATTATGGCATTTCCATAGCCATTCTGAGATATATTGCCATGCAACTTTCCACCGTTCCATTTTATTATGACACGTTCCATCATTGTCATATTGCTTTGCATGATCATGTAGTTGACATTGTATTTGTGGCAAAGCCACCTTTCATAATTCTTCCATACATGTCACTCTTGAGTCATTGCACATCCCGGTACACCGCTGGAGGCATTCATATAGAGTCATATTTTTGTTCTAAGTATTGAGTTGTAAGTAAATAAGAGTGTGATGATCTTCATTATTAGAGCATTGTCCCATGTGGGAAAAAAATAAAAGGGAGACCAAAGAAGCCAAACAAAAAAAATAAGAGAAAAAGAGAGAAGGGGCAATGTTACTATCCTTTTTTTCCACACTTGTGCTTCAAAGTAGCACCATGATCTTCATGATAGAGAGTCTCTATGTTGTCACTTTCATATGCTAGTGGGAATTTTTCATTATAGAACTTGGCTTGTATATTCCAACGATGGGCTTCCTCAAATTGCCCTAGGTCTTCATGAGCAAGCAAGTTGGATGCACACCTACTTAGTTTTCTTTTGAGCTTTCATGAACTTATAGCTCTAGTGCATCTGTTGCATGGCAATCCCTACTCACTCACATTGATATCTATTGATGGGCATCTCCATAGCCCATTAATACACCTAGTTGATGTGAGACTATCTCCCTCTTTTTGTCTTCTCCACAACCACCATATTCTATTCCACTTATAGTGCTATGTCCATGGCTCACGCTCATGTATTGCGTGAAAGTTGAAAAGGTTTGAGAACACCAAAAGTATGAAACAATTGCTTGGCTTGTCATCGGGGTTGTGCATGATTTGAATACTTTGTGCGATGAAGATGGAGCATAGCCAAACTATATGATTTTGTAGGGATAAACTTTCTTTGGCCATGTTATTTTGAGTAGACATAATTGCCTTGTTAGTATACTTGAAGTATTATTGTTTTTATGTCAATATTAAACTTTTGTTTTGAATCTTATGGATCTGAACATTCATGCCACAATAAGGAAAATTACATGGATAAATATGTTAGGTAGCATTCCACATCAAAAATTCTGTTTTTATCATTTACCTACTCGAGGACGAGCAGGAATTAAGCTTGGCGATGCTTGATACGTCTCCAACATATCTATAATTTTTGATTGTTCCATGCTATTATATTATCTGTTTTGGATGTTTTATATGCATTAATATGCTATTTTATATTATTTTTGGGACTAACTTATTAACCTAGAGCCTAGTGCCAGTTTCTATTTTTTCCTTGTTTTTGAGCTTCGCAGGAAAGGAATACCAAACGGAGTCCAAACGGAATAAAACCTTCGCAATGATTTTTCTTGGACCAGAAGACACCCAGGAGACTTGGAGTGCAAGTCAGAAGAGCCACGAGGCGGCCACAAGGGGGGAGGGCGCGCCCAGGGGGGTAGGGTGTGCCCCTGCCTTGTGGGCCCCTCGATGACCCCCAGACCTAGATCTTCCTCCTATATATTCACATATATTCCCAAACCACTAGAAGCATCCACGAAAACACTTTTCCACCACCGCAACCTTCTGTTCCCGTGAGATCCCATCTTGCGGCCTTTTTCGGCATCCTACCAGAGGGGGATTCGATCACGGAGGGCTTCTACATCAACTCTAGTGCCCTTCCGATGAAGCGTGAGTAGTTTACCTCAGACCTACGGGTCTGTAGCTAGTAGCTAGATGGCTTCTTCTCTCTCTTTGATTCTCAATACAATATTCTCCTTGATGTTCTTGGAGATCTATCCGATGTAATCTTCTTTTGCAGTGTGTTTGTCGAGATCTGATGAATTGTGGATTTATGATCAGCTTATCTATGAATATTATTTGAATCTTCTCTGAATTCTTTTATGCATGATTTGATATCCTTGTAATTCTCTTCGAACTATCGGTTTGGCCAACTAGATTGGTTTTTCTTGCAATGGGAGAAGTGCTTGGCTTTGGGTTCAATCTTGCGGTGTCCTCTCCCAGTGACAGTAGGGGCAGCGAAGCACGTATTGTATTGTTGCCATCGAGGATAAAAAGATGGGGTTTACATCATATTGCTTGAGTTTATTCCTCTACATCATGTCATCTTACTTAAAGTGTTACTCTGTTCTTCATGAACATAATACTCTAGATGCAGGTAGGAGTCGGTCGATGTGTGGAGTAATAGTAGTAGATGCAGGCAGGAGTCAGTCTACTTGACACGGACGTGATGCCTATATTTCATAATCATTGCCTTGGATATCGTCATAACTTTGCGCTTTTCTATCAATTGCTCGACAGTAATTTGTTCACCCACCGTATTATTTGCTATCTTGAGAGAAGCCTCTAGTGAAACCTATGGCCCCCGGGTCTATTTTCCATCATATTACTTTCCGATCTACTATTTTGCAATCTTTTATTTTCAGATCTATAAACCAAAAACCCTAAAAATATTTACTTTATCTTTTGTTTAGTTTTATCTATCTCTATCAGATCTCACTTTTGCAAGTGACCGTGAAGGGATTGACAACCCCTTTATCGCGTTGGGTGCAACTGTTTGATTGTTTGTGCAGGTATTGGTGATTTGTGCGTTGTCTCCTACTGGATTGATACCTTGGTTCTCTAACTAAGGGAAATACTTATCTCTACTTTGCTGCATCACCCTTTCCTCTTCAAGGGAAAAACCAATGCAAGCTCAAGAAGTAGCAGTAATGACATTACATAAGGAAAAGTATAAGTGGTTAAATTTATTGAAAGTTGACAAACATAGCATTGGTCAATGATGCAATTCATGAAAGAATTAATAAGGGAAGAGAAGATTCACATGCAAATATACTATCTTGGACATCTTTTATGATTGTGAGCCCCCATTAAATATCATATGCCAAATTGTTTGTTCATATTCACATAGAAGTTATATTGTCATAGATCCTCTAACATGTGGTGCTTGCCCAATATCTTTGCTAGCCAAAAATCCGCACTAAGTAGAGATACTACTTGTGCATCCAAAAACCTTAAACCCGAATCCATGTTTCAAGAGTCCACCATACCTACCTATGGATTGAGTAAGATACTTCAAGTAAGTTGTCATCGGTGCAAAAAGGCAATAAAAATTGCTTCTAAATGTGTTTGATCTTTTAATGCAAGGGAAAATAAGCGTTGTACGAACTTGTGATGGCAAAATAATAAAAGTGACAGACTGCATAATAAAGGTTGCTATCATAAGGGGCAATATAACGTGACGTTCTTTTGCTTTAAGGGATTGTGCATACAAAACCAAAAAGCGCATGACAACCTCTGCTTCCCTCTGCGAAGGGCATATTTTTACCTTTATGTATTTACTTTTTATGCAAGAGTCAAAGTATTCTCCTCTATTCCTTTTTATTTTCTCTTTTGCAAGCACCATGTAGTGGGGAAAGATCTAGGCACATATATCCAGTTGAATGTGAGTGATCATGAGTTATTATTGTTGACATCACCCTCGAGGTGAATAAGTTGGGAGGCGAAACTATAAGCCCCTATCTTTCTATGTGTCCGGTTGAAACTTTTTGCTCATATATATGATGTGAGTGTTAGCAATCATAGAAGACTAAATGATGGTTGAGTATGTGGACTTGCCAAAAGGCTCTGACACAAGACCCTTCATAAAAATATGATGAATTGTAATTGCAAAGTTGACTGAGAACATAGTTTTTTTGCTTTCAAGTAAGTTTATGCTTTATACTTCGATGTTGTGATGAATTGTTACTTGCTCAAGAGAAGTTATATGATGAAGTTTATTTGCTGTTATAATAATGACCATGATGTTACTATGTCCGTATTTTGTTTTTATCGACACCTCTCTCTCTAAACATGTGGACATGATTTTCGATATCGGCTTTCGCTTGAGGACAACCGAGGTCTAAGCTTGGGGGAGTTGATACGTCCATTTCGCATCATGTTTTCCTACTGTTATTTATAGTGTTTTTATTCATTAGAAAAATTTATGGAGTAATTCTAATACCTTTTCTCTCATAATATGCAAGGTTTACACAAAGAGGGAGAATGCCGGCAGCTGGAATTCTGGACCTGAAAAAGCTATGTCAGAGATACCTATTCTGCACATCTCCAAATGAGCTGAAATTTCATGGAGAATTATTTCTAAATATATAAAAAATATTGGAAAAAATAACTACCGGAGGGGGTTACCCAAGCGCCCACAAGGTACCAGGGCGCGCCTCCCCCCTGGCGCGCCCTGGTGGGTAGTGGGGGCCTAGGCCCACCTCCGGTGCCCATCTTCTGGTACATAAGGTATTTTGTCCTAGAAAAAAAATAAGGAGATGACTTTCGGGATGGAGCGCCGCCGTCTCGAGGCGGAACTTGGGCAGGAGCACTTTTGCCCTCCGACGGAGTGATTCTGCCGGGGGAACTTCCCTCTGGGAGGGGGAAATCGAAGCCATCGTCATCACCAACAACCCTCTCATCTTTGGGAGGCCAATCTTAATCAACATCTTCAAGAGCACAATCTCATCTCAAACCCTAGTTCATCTCTTCTGTTCAATATTTGTATCAAAACCTCAGATTGGTACATGTGGCTAACTAGTAGTGTTGATTACATCTTGTAGTCGATGCTAGCCGGTTTATTTGGTGGAAGATCATATGTTCAGATCCATTATGATATTTATTACTCCTCTGATCATGAGCATGAATATGTTGTGTGAGTAATTACTTTTGTTCTTGAGGACACGGGAGAAGTCATGTTGCAAGTAATCATGTGAATTTCATATTCGTTCGATATTTTGATGGTATGTATGTTGTGATTCCCTTAGTGGTGTTATGTGAATGTCGACTACATAACACTTCACCATCTTTGGGACTAAGGGAATGCATTGTGGAGTAGTTATTAGATGATGGGTTTCTAGAGTGACAGAAGCTTAAACCCTAGTTTATGCGCTATTTCATAAGGTACTGATTTGGATCCATATGCTTAATGCTATGGTTAGATTTTATCTTAATACTTTTCTCGTAGTTGCGGATGCTTTTGAGGGGGTTAATCATAAGAGGGAGGCTTGTTCAAGTAAGAAGAGCACCCAAGCACCGGTCCACCCACATACCATATTATCAAAGTAGCGAACACGAATCAAACCAACATGATGAAAGTGACTAGATGAAATTCCCGTGTGCCCTCTAGAACGCTTTGCTTATTATAAGAGACTGTTCCGGCCTGTCCTTTGCCACAAAAGGATTGGGCTACCTTGCTGCACTTTTTTACCATTACTATTACTTGCCCGTTATAAATTACCTTGCTATCAAACTACCTGTTACCGACAATTTCAGTGCTTGCAGAAAATACCTTGCTGAAAACCGCTTGTCATTTCCTTCTGCTCCTCGTTGGGTTCGACTGTCTTATTTATCGAAAGGACTACGATTGATCCCCTATAGTTGTGGGTCATCAACAATTTGTTTGTCGCAAAGAATGGACACTTTCTTGAGAAGGAGTTTCTCACTAAAGAAGTAAGTGGGAGGACAGTACAGCTTGACGAGATTACTGAATCTCCAAAAGTTGAGAGGACTAACAAAACGAAATCTGTTCCAGAAGTTGTCCACATAACTGAACCAAAAGTTACTACACCAGTTGTAGAAACACCGATTAAAACTGTAACTGAATCGCGTAGGTCAGGCAGAGTTGTTGAACCTCCTGAATGGTTTCACAATGAAATATTTATCTCAGAAGAAGATGAACCTACACACTAAAAAGAAGCGATGAAGGTGCCCAGCTCAAAAGAATGGCATAAAGCCATGCAATCCAAAATGGAGTCCATGTACGAAAACCAAGTTTGGAACTTGGTTGATACTCTTGAGGGTGTGAAACCCATACAGTGCAAATGGATCTTCAAAAGAATAATAGAGGCAGATGGTAATCCTACCATCTATAAAGCAAGGCTAGTGGCGAAAGGGTTTTCGCAAGTTAAGGGAGTTGATTATGATGAAACTTTCTCTCTAGTAGCAATGCTAAAGTCTGTATGGATTATGATGGCAATTGCTGCATATTTTGATTACGAGATATGACAGATGGATGTCAAAACTGCTTTCCTAAATGGGTTTCTGAAAGAGGATGTATACATGATACAACCAGAAGGTTTTGTCGATCCAAAGGATGTCGGAAAGGTGTGCAAACTTCAAAAATCAATCTATGGTTTGAAGCAAGCATCAAGGAGCTGGAATCAACATTTTGATGAAGTGGTAAAAGAGTTTGGCTTGATAAAAAATGATGAAGAAGCTTGTGTATACAAGAAGTTTAGTGGGATCTCTGTAGCATTTTTAATCTTATATGTAGATGACATATTATTGATTGGAAATGATACAAAGTTTCTTAGCACAATACAAGATTCTTTAAAGAGTGTGTTTTCAATGAAGGATTTAGGCGAAGCTGCATATATACTAGGCATAAAGATCTATAGAGATAGATCAAGACGTCTAATTGCTTTGAACCAAAGCACATACATTGACAAGGTTTTAAGGAGGTTTAAATGGAGAATGCAAAGAAACATTTTCTCCCAATGTCACATGGCACAACACTCAGCAAGAATCAATGTCCAAAGACAGTTGATGAGCGAGTGGAGATGAGTGGAGTCCCATATTCCTCGGCAATTGGATCCATCATGTATGCTATGATATGTACTAGGCCAGATGTTTCTTATGCACTAAGTGTTAGTAGCAGGTACAAAAGTGATCCTGGATTGGCTCACTGGGCAGCTGTTAAAAATATTCTTAAGTACATGAGAAGGACAAAGGACATGCTCCTAGTCTATGGAGGAGATGAAGAACTCATTGTAATTTGTTACACCGATGCAAGCTTCATGAGTGATATAAATGACTATAAATCTCAATCAGGTTATGTTTCCACCCTTAATGGTGGTCCAGTTATTTGGAAAAGTTTCAAAAAAACACTATTATGGATTCTACAACAGAAGCAGAATACGCTGCGGCTTCAGAAGCTTCGAAGGAGGCAGTCTGGATCAAGAAGTTACTTGGAGAAGTTGGTGTGGTCCCAAGTGCGATGAGCCCAATGGCACTCTATTGTGATAATAGTGGTGCCGTTGCTCAACCAAAGGAACCAAGATCCCACATGAAGACCAGACATATTGATCGCAAGTATCACATTACCTGATAGCATGCCGAGAAGGGTTTTGCGAAGGTTCTAAAGGTTCACATGGATCTGAATGTGTTAGGCCCGATGACAAAGGCTCTACCATGAGCAAAGCATGAGCAACACCGGATAGCCGTAGGTGTTAAAGAGACTATGTGAACTCGACTATTAACTCTAGTGCAAGTGGGAGACTATTGGAAATATGCCCTTGAGGCAATAATATTGTATTATTATATTTCCATTATTCATAAGTAAGAGTTTATATTTCATGCTATAACTGCTATGATCCTGGAATATGCGATTCAGTGGAAAACTCATATGCACGTGTGAAATGATAAACGGTAAACAATAGGTTCCTGGTCTCGCCTCTAAGATTGGCTCAAGTGTTGTTGGTGATCATGTTTTCCGGATCTTAGGATATCGTTAAGTGTAACGATAGTCCTGAAAAAACATTGAGGGTATGACATTAGAAGAACGATCATATTGAATTGACCCAATACTTGTCTGTTATACTATATGATTAAATCGTTTGAAATCATCAGTTATAACACAGAGTGTTAGAATGTGTTTTAAGTTCCTCAGACCATGAGAGTGTCTCAGTCACTTCCTAGCAGAGGGTGGGCTTTGGGGTTCCTCAAACGTCATATGTAACAAGGTGATCATAACGACAACTTCCAGGATCACCGGAAAGTTTGATAAGTGACCGGTCAGCTCGAGAGTGGGATTTGCTCCTCCAACGTTGGAGAGATATTCTTAGGGTCCGCTCAGTGTGACGGTATCCATCATCGTCTGGCCAGACATAGTGACTAAGTCACGGGGATGCCGGAACACGTGAACGAGAAAGAAGAAAAAAACCGGTAACGGGAGCAATGGTATAGTGAGCATGGTGATGACTCAGGGGCATACCGATGCACACCAGGTTCTGTAAGGTATCACAAAGCAAAGGGAACTAATGACCCACAAGTATAGGGGACCAATCGTAGTCCTTTCGATAAGTAAGAGTGTCGAACCCAACGAGGAGTAGAAGGAAATGACAAGTAGTTTTCAGCAAGGTATTCTCTGCAAGCACTGAAATTATAAGTAACGAGTAGTTTGATAGCAAGGTAATTTGTAACAAGCAAGCAACGGTAACAGTAACAAAAGTGCAGTAAGGTAGCCCAATCCTTTTGAGGCAAAGGACAGGCCAAAACGGTCTCTTATGATAAGCAAAGCGTTCTTGAGGGTACACGGGAATTTCATCTAGTCACTTTCATCATGTTGGTTTGATTTGTGTTCGCTACTTTGATAATTTGATATGTGGATGGATCGGTGCTTAGGTGCTGTTCTTACTTGAACAAACCTCCTACTTATGATTAACCCCCTCACAAGCATCCGCAACTACGAGAAAAGTATTAAGAATAAATCTAACCATAGCATTAAACTTTTGGATCCAAATCAGTCCCTTACGGAATAGCGCATAAACTAGGGTTTAAGCTTCTGTCACTCTCCCAACCCATCATCTAATAACTACTCCACAATGCATTCCCTTAGGCCCTAATAAGGTAAAGTGCCATGTAGTCAAAGTTCACATGACACCACTAAGGGAATCACAACATACATATCATCAAAAAAATCGAACACATATCAAGTTCACATGATTACGTCCAACAAGATTTCTCCCGTGACCTCAAGAACAAAAGTAACTACATACACAAATGATAATCATGCTCAAGATCAGAGGGGTATTAAATAGCATAATGGATCTGAACATATAATCTTCCACCAAATAAACCATATAGTAATCAACTACAAGATGAAATCAACACTACTAGTCACCCATAAGCACCAATCTAAGGTTCTGGTACAAAGATTGAACACCAGAGATGAACTAGGGTTTGAGAGGGGATGGTGCTATTGAAGATGTTGATGTAGATTGCCCTCCCCAAGATGGGAGAGTTGTTGGTGAAGATGATGACGATGATTTCCCCCTCCGGGAGGGAAGTTCCCCCGGCGGAATCGCTTCGCCGGAGAGCAAAAGTGCTCCTGCCCAAGTTCCGCCTCGAGACGGTGGCGCTTCGTCCTGAAAGTCCTCTCCTGATTTTTTCTAGGTCAAAATGACTTATGTACCAGAAGATGGGCACCGGAGGTGGGCCGAGGGGAGCACAACCTACCAGGGCGCGCTTGGGCTCCCTGGCACGCCCAGGTGGGTTGTGCCCACCTGGTGGGCCCCCTCTGGTACTTATTGGCTCCAATAATTCTTATATATTCCATAAAAATTCTCCGTGAAGTTTCAGTTCATTTGGAGTTGTGTAGAATAGGTGGCCTGACGTAGCTTTTTCAGGTCCAGAATTCCAGCTGCCGGTATTCTCCCTCATTGTGTGAACCTTGCATATTATGAGAGAAAAGGCATTAGAATTACTCCAAAAAGCATTATTATATCTAAAAAATATATAAATAACAGTAGGAAAACATGATGCAAAATGGACATATCAACTCACCCATGCTTAGACCTCGCTTGTCCTCAAGCGAAAACCGAAATCGAAAAACATGTCCACATGCTTAGAGAGAGAGAGGTGTCGATAAAAACAAAATACGGACATAGAAGCATCTTGTAAATTATTATAACAGCAACAAACTTTATTATAGAACTTTTATCATATAACTTCTATCATATACTTCTCATGAACAAGTAACATATCATCACAACATAGAAGTATAAAGCATAAACTCTATTGAAAACCAACAAACTATGTTCTCAGTCAACTTTGCAACTACAGTTCATCATCTTTTTAGGAAGGGTCACGTATCGGAGCCTTTTTGGCAAGTCCACATACTCAACCATCATATAGTCTTCTATGATTGCTAACACTCACCGCATACACATGAGCAAAAAGTTTCAACCGGACACATTGAAAGATAGGGGCTTATAGTTTCGCCTCCCAACATGCTCACCTCAAGGGTGATGTCAACAATAATACCTCATGCTACTCATATCCAACTGGATATATGTGCCTAGATCTTTCCTCACCACATGATGCTTGCCAAAAGAGAAAATAAAAAGGAATAGAGAGAAATACTTTGACTCTTGCATAAAAGTAAATACATAAAAGTAAAAGATAGTCCCTTCGCAGAGGGAAGCAGAGGTTGCCATGCGTTTATTTGTTTGTATGCTCAATCTCTTAGTGCAAAAGAACGTCATGTTATATTGCCCCTTATGATAGCAACCTTTATTATGCAGTCTGTCGCTTTTATTCTTTGCCATCACAAGTTTGTACAACGCTCAATTTTCTCTTACACTAAATGATCCAACACTTTTAGAAGCAATTTTTATTGCCTTTTTGCACCGATGACAACTTACTTGAAGGATCTTACTCAATCCATAGGTAGGTATGGTGGACTCTCAAAACAAGATTTGGGTTTAAGGGTTTTGGATGCACAAGTAGTATCTCTACTTAGTGCAGAATTTTTGGCTAGAAAAGATGGGGGGCAAGCACCACATGTTAAAGGATCTATGACAATATAACTTCTATGTGAATATGAACAAACATAAATCATTACGTTGTCTTCCTTGTCCAACGTCAATAATTTTGGCATATAATATTTTGATGGGGGCTCACAATCACAAAAGATGTCCAAGATAGTATATTTGCATGTGAATCTTCTCTTCCCTTATTAATTCTTTCATGAATTGCATTATTGACCAATGCTATGTTTGTAAATCTCCAATAAAATTTTCTACTTATACTCTTCCTTATGTGATGTCATTACTTACCATAAGATTAGCATATGATCCTTTTTTATTTATTTCCTTTCTTTTATTGAACATGAAAATAAAGAGAACAAAACTTCAAACTAAACTTTATTATATATAACTTGCACACGATTACAAGGATAGAATATTAAGCAAACTCTCGAAAAGAAAGGATCGAACTAAATTTTTATTCATCTAAAGCAAAAGATAACTATGGATCGAACTAAGATAAGTAAAGGCAAAAGATAGTGGAGGTGATACGATACCGGGTCACCTCCCCCAAGCTTGGCACAAGCCAAGGGGAGTGCCCATACCTGATACTCAAGTTTCCATTGGTGATGAAGAAGGAGGCGGTGGTGATGAAGTAAAAGGTTTGTCTGCCTTTTTCTCCAACTTATTTTGAAGGTAAAAATTATCTATCCTTAACTCTTCATTCTCCATCTCAAGCTTCATTATCCTCTTGCATAACGCCTCCATGCTTTCATGCTTGAAACGAGAAGGGACTGGTTCATCTTCATCTTCTTCATTGGAGAACCATATATAGGGATAGGTATCCTTGAAGATATTTTTATCTAAAGGCTGATGAGAAACTGGGCACTCCTACTCGGAATCTTGAGACGACATATTTTCAGATCTGTCAGAAAACAACAAGGGAAAGAAAACAGATGATTTCTCCGCGATACGGTGGTCAATAGGTATGGGGGGTATATAAAGATTTTTTATCTTGGGAAACAAGCAAACGGAAGAAAAATGGAGTCCGGAAGGTACCTGAGGTGGGCACAACCCACCTGGGCGCGTCTGGCAAGCCAGGCGCGCCCTGGTGTCTTGTGCCCACCAGGGGTGCCTTCCTGGTTGTTTCTTATTTTCCTAATTTTTGATATATTCCAAAACTCTTACCGTATCACGTACCTCCTCTTTTTTCATGATTTTGGAGTATTCCGGAAGGTTTCCTTTATGTGTTCTTCTGGTGTCAAAGTTTGGATAATATTGCTTTCAACATTAATGGGCGTACCTGAGATATAATGTTTTATTCTTTGCCCATTGACAACCTTCGGGTTAGTACCCTCGGCATTATTTATTTTGATGGCTCCAGATCGATAAACCTCCTCGATAACATAGGGTCCTTCCCATTTGGAGAGGAGTTTTCCTGCAAAGAATCTGAAATGAGAGTTGTACAAAAGAACATATTCTCCAACTTTGAACTCACGCTTTTGGATTCTTTTGTCATGCCATCTTTTAACTTTTTCTTTAAATAACTTGGCATTTTCATAAGCTTGGGTTTTCCATTCATCTAGTGAGCTAATATCAAATAACCTCTTTTCACCGGCAAGTTTGAAATCATAGTTGAGTTCTTTAATTGCCCAATATGCTTTATGTTCTAACTCAAGAGGCAAATGACAAGCTTTTCCATAGACCATTTTATAAGAAGACATACCCATAGGATTTTTATATGCTGTTCTATAAGCCCAAAGTGCATCATCTAATTTCTTAGACCAATTCTTTCGAGACCTATTGACATTTTTCTGTAATATTAATTTTATTTCTCTATTGCTAAGTTCAACTTGACCACTAGACTGAGGATGATAGGGTGATGCAATTCTATGGTTAACATCATACTTAGCAAGCATTTTACGGAAAGCACCATTGATAAAATGTGAACCACCATCAGTCATTAAATATCTAGGGACTCCAAACCTTGGGAAAATAACTTCCTTAAGCATTTTAATAGAGGTGTTGTGATCAGCACTACTAGTTGGAATAGCTTCTACCCACTTAGTGACATAATCAACAGCAACCAAAATATGAGTATACCCATTAGAGGAAGGAAAAGGTCCCACGTAATCAAATCCCCAAACATCAAATGGTTTAACAGCAAGTGAATAATTCATAGGCATTTCTTGATGCTTACCAATATTTCCGATCCTTTGACATTCATCACAAGATAAGACAAACTTACGGGCATCCTTGAAGAGAGTAGGCCAATAAAAACCAGATTGCAATACCTTGTGAGCAGTTCTATCTCCCGCATGATGCCCTCCATAAGCTTCAGAGTAACATTTCGTAGGATTTGTACCTGTTCATGCTCAAGTACACAACTTCTAATAATACCATCTACTCCTTCTTTATAAAGATGTGGGTCATGCCAAAAGTAATTTCTTGAATCATAAAAGAATTTTTTTCTTTTGTTGGTATGTGAAGCTAGGTGGTATGTATTTAGCAACAATGTAATTAGCATAGTCAGCATACCAAGGAGTGTTATGAGAAACATTTATTGCAGCTAATTGTTCATCAGGAAAACTATCATTAATAGGTTGTGGGTCATCAAGAATATTTTCTAACCTAGACAAGTTATCAGCCACAGGGTTCTCAGCTCCTTTTCTATCAGTGATATGTAAGTCAAATTCTTGTAGCAAAAGAACCCATCTTTTGAGTCTAGGTTTAGCATCTTTCTTTTCCATAAGATATTTTATAGCAGCATGATCGGTGTGAACAGTAACTTTAGAATCAACAATGTTAGATCTAAATTTGTCACAAGCAAACACAACTGCTAAGAATTCTTTTTTAGTAGTAGCATAATTGCGTTGAGCACTGTCTAGAGTTTTACTAGCATAATGAATAACATTTAACTTCTTATCAACTCTTTGTCCTAGAACAGCACCAACAGCATAATCACTTGCGTCACACATAATCTCAAAGGGCAAGTTCCATCAGGTGGTTGAATAATAGGTGCAGAGATTAAGGCTTTCTTAAGTGTTTCAAAGGCTTCTACACAATCATCATAAAAAACAAATGGAACATCCTTTTGCAAAAGATTTGTAAGAGGCCTAGAAATTTTAGAGAAGTCTTTAATAAATCTCCTATAGAAACTAACATGAACGAGGAAACTACGGATACCTTTGATATCTTTAGGACATGGCATTTTCTTGATTGCATCAACTTTAGCTTTATCCACCTCAATACCTCGTTCAAAAATTTTATGTCCCAAGACAATACCTTCATTAACCATATAGTGGCACTTCTCCCAATTCAAGACAAGATTAGTTTGCTCGCATCTCTGCAAAACTCGATCAAGGTTGCTTAAGCACTCATCAAAAGAAGTTCCGTAAATGGAAAAGTCATCCATGTAAACCTCAACAATCTTTTCACAAAAATCAGAGAATATAGCAGTCATACATCTTTGAAAGGTAGTAGGTGCATTACATAAACCAAAAGGCATACGTCTATAAGCATAAGTTCCGAAAGGACAAGTAAAGGTGGTTCTTTCTTGATCAGGTTGTGACACAGGTATTTGAGAAAATCTAGAGTATCCATCAAGGAAACAAAAGTGTGTGTGTTTAGATAGTCTTTCAAGCATTTGATCAATAAAAGGTAGAGGGTAGTGATCCTATCTAGTAGCTTTATTTAATTTTCTAAAATCAATTACCATTCTGTAGTCAGTGACAATTCTTTGTGGAATAAGTTCATTTTTATCATTAGGAACAACAGTAATACCTCCCTTCTTAGGGACACAATGAACATGACTTACCCATCTACTATCAGCTATAGGATAGATTATACCTGCTTCCAGAAGCTTCAATATTTCAGTTCTTACCACTTCTTTCATTTTGGGATTCAACCGTCGTTGGTGATCAAAAATGGGTTTATCATCAGGTTCCATATTAATTTTATGCTGACAGAGAGTGGGACTAATGCCCATTAAATCATCTAGAGCATATCCAATAGCAGCTCGGTGCTTCTTCAGAACCTTCAATAATCTTTCTTCTTCATGTTCTGAAAGGTTAGCACTAATAATAACAGGATATATCTTTTTGTCATCAAGATAAGCATATTTCAAAGTGTCTGGTAATTGTTTTAATTCAAACACAGGATCACCTTTAGGTGGAGGAGGACCTCCTAGAGTTTCAATAGGCAAATTGTGTTTAAGCAGAGGTCATTGTTCAAAGAAAATTTTGTCTATTTCATTTCTTTCATGCATATGCATATCATTTTCAAGGTCTAGCAAATATTGTTCTAGTGGATCAGTAGGAGGCACAGCAATAGAAGCAAGACAATTTATTTCATCCTTACTGCAATTCTTTTTTATGATATTTTCTACTAAACTTAGAAAAATTAAACTCATGAGACTCATCACCAAAACTAACACCAACAGTTTGTTTCTCACAATCTATTTTTAGCATTAACGGTGTTTAAGAAAGGTTTACCAAAGATAATGGGACAAAAGTCATCTTGTGGGGAACCAAGAACTAGAAAATCAGTAGGATATTTTATTTCCCCACACAAGACTTCAACATTTCTAACAATCCCAAGTGGTGTGATGGTGTCTCTATCAGCAAGTTTAATAGTAACATCTATGTCTTCTATTTCAGCTGGTGCTATATCATTCATAATCTCTTGATATAAGGTAAAAGGAATAGCACTCACGCTAGCACCTATGTCACATAAACCATGATAACAATGATCTCCTATTTTAAATGAGACAACAGGCATGCCAACAACAGGTCTATGTTTATCTTTTTCATCAGGTTTGGCAATTCTAGCAGCTTCATCACAGAAGTAGATAACATGCCCAGCTAAATTTTCTACCAGGAGATCTTTAACCATAGCAACAGTAGGTTCTACTTTGATTTGTTCAGCAGGCTTGGTTTCTCTAATATAACTCTTATTGACCACAGTTGAAACTTTAGCATGCTCCTTTATCCTAACAGGGAAAGGTGGTTTTTTCAATATAAGCAGTAGGAACAACTGGATCTACATTATAAATAATAGTTTCATCATTAGCTATTACCGGTTCTTTAATTTCTTCTGTAATAGGTGGGTGATATTTAAACCACATCTCCTTAGGGAGATCAACATGAGTAGCAAATGATTTACAAAAGGAGTCTACTATCTCAGAGTCAAGTCCATATTTAGTGCTAAACTTTTGAAAAGCATCGGTATTCATAAAAGATTTAACACAATCATACTTAAGCTTAATACCTGACTCTTTACCTTCGTCCAGTTCCCAATCTTCAGAGTTGCAGTTAATTCTTTCCAAAAGGACCCACCTGAATTCAATAGTCTTCTTCATAAAGGAACCAGTACAAGAAGTATCAAGCATGGATTGATCATCACGAGAAAGCCGAGCATAAAAATTCCGAATGATAATTTCTCTTGAGAGCTCGTGATTGGGGCATGAATATAACATTGACTTAAGCCTCCCCCAAGCTAGAGCGATACTTTCTCCTCCACGAGGCCAAAAATTATATATATAATTCTGATCACGATGAACTAGATGCATAGGATAATTTTTTTGGTGAAATTCCAATTTCAATCGATTCCAAGTCCAAGATCCAATATCATCGCATAGCCTATACCATTCTAATGCTTTTCCCTTCAAAGATAAAGGGAAAACCTTCTTCTTAGCTTCATCTCCGGGTAAACCTGCAAGCTTAAATAATCCTCAAATTTCATCCACATATATTAAGTGCATATCAGGATGTTCAATTCCATCTCCTGCAAAAGGATTAGCTAGCAGTTGTTCTATCATACCCGAAGGAATTTCATAATTGATATTTTCAGTAGGTGCAGTAGGTTGAGGGGTAACTAATTGTGGTTCCGGTCGAGGTGAAGATACCCCGAACAAACCCCTCAAAGGATTGTTCTCCATAGTAACAAGTGACAATAAATTTCAGCACATAGTAATAATTTTTCCTTACCGATTTCCACTTACCAAGAGCGCTTCACTCCTCGACAACAGCGCCAGAAAAGAGCCTTGATGACCCACAAGTATAGGGGATCAATCGTAGTTCTTTCAATAAGTAAGAGTGTCGAACCCAACGAGGAGCAGAAATAAATGTCAAGTAGTTTTCAGCAAGGTATTCTCTGCAAGCACTGAAATTATAAGTAACGAGTAGTTTGATAGCAAGGTAATTTGTAACTAGCAAGCAACGGTAACGGTAACAAAAGTGCAACAAGGTAGCCCAATCCTTTTGAGGCAAAGGACAGGCCAAAACGGTCTCTTATGATAAGCAAAGCGTTCTTGAGGGTACACGGGAATTTCATCTAGTCACTTTCATCATGTTGGTTTGATTTGTGTTCGCTACTTTGATAATTTGATATGTTGGTGGATTGGTGCTTAGGTGCTGTTCTTACTTGAACAACCCTCCTACTTATAATTAACCCCCTCGCAAGCATCCGCAACTATGAGAAAAGTATTAAGAATAAATCTAACCATAGCATTAAACTTTTGGATCCAAATCAGTCCCTTACGGAATAGCGCACAAACTAGGGTTTAAGCTTCTGTCACTCTCGCAACCCATCATCTAATAACTGCTCCACAATGCATTCCCTTAGGCCCTAATAAGGTGAAGTGCCATGTAGTCGACGTTCACATGACAACACTAAGGGAATCACAACATACACATCATCAAAATATCGAACACATATCAAGTTCACTTGATTACTTGCAACAAGATTTCTCCCGTGAACTCAAGAACAAAAGTAACTACTCACAAATGATAATCATGCTCAAGATCAGAGGGGTATTAAATAGCATAATGGATCTGAACATATAATCTTCCACCAAATAAACCATATAGTAATCAACTACAAGATGTAATCAACACTACTAGTTACCCACAAGCACCAATCTAAGGTTTCGGTACAAAGATTGAACACAAGAGATGAACTAGGGTTTGAGAGGGGATGGTGCTGTTGAAGATGTTGATGGAGATTGCCCTCCCCAAGATGGGAGAGTTGTTGGTGAAGATGATGACGATGATTCCCCCCTCCGGGAGGGAAGTTCCCCCGGCGGAATCGCTCCGCCGGAGGGCAAAAGTGCTCCTGCCCAAGTTCCACCTCGAGACGGCGGCGCTTCGTCCCGAAAGTCCTCTCCTGATTTTTTCTAGGTCAAAATGACTTATATACCGGATGATGGGCACCGGAGGTGGGCCGAGGGGAGCACAATCCACCAGGGCGCGCCTGGGCTCCCTGGCGCGCCCAGGTGGGTTGTGCCCACCTGGTGGGCCCCCTCTGGTACTTATTGGCTCCAATAATTCTTATATATTCCATCAAAATTCTCCGTGATTTTTCAGCTCATTTGGAGTTGTGCAGAATAGGTGGCCTGACATAGCTTTTTCAGGTCTAGAATTCCAGCTGCCGGTATACTCCCTCTTTGTGTGAACCTTGCATATTATGAGAGAAAAGGCATTAGAATTACTCCAAAAAGCATTATTATATCTAAAAACAATATAAATAACAAGTGGAAAACATGATGCAAAATGGACGTATCAACTCCCCCAAGCTTAGACCTCGCTTGTCCTCAAGCGAAAACCGAAATCGAAAAACATGTCCACATGCTTAGAGGGAGAGGTGTCGATAAAAACAAAATACGTACATAGAAGCATCATGTAAATTATTATAACAGCAGCAAACTTTAACATAAAACTTTATTATAGAACTTTTATCATATAACTTCTATCATAGACTTCTCATGAACAAGTAACAATTCAGCACAACATCGAAGTATAAACCAAAAACTCTATTGAAAACTAACAAACTATGTTCTCAGTCAACTTTGCAACTACAATTCATCATCTTTCCAGGAAGGGTCACGTATCGGAGCCTTTTTGGCAAGTCCACATACTCAACCATCATATAGTCTTCTATGATTGCTAACACTCACCGCATACACATGAGCAAAAAGTTTCAACCGAACACATAGAAAGATAGGGGCTTATAGTTTCGCCTCCCAACATGCTCACCTCAAGGGGGATGTCAACAATAATAACTCATGCTACTCATATCCAACTAGATATATGTGCCTAGATCTTTCCTCACCACATGATGCTTTCCAAAAGAGAAAATAAAAAGGAATAGAGAGAAATACTTTGACTCTTGCATAAAAGTAAATACATAAAAGTAAAATATAGGACCTTCGCAGAGGGAAGCAGAGATTGCCATGCGCTTATCTGTTTGTATGCTCAATCTCTTAGTGCAAAAGAACGTCATGTTATATTGCCCCTTATGATAGCAACCTTTATTATGCAGTCTGTCGCTTTTATTCTTTGCCATCACAAGTTTGTACAACGCTCAATTTTCTCTTACACTAAATGATCCAACACTTTTAGAAGCAATTTTTATTGCCTTTTTGCACCGATGACAACTTACTTGAAGGATCTTACTCAATCCATAGGTAGGTATGGTGGACTCTCAAAACAAGATTTGGGTTTAAGGGTTTTGGATGCACAAGTAGTATCTCTACTTAGTGCGGAATTTTTGGCTAGCAAAGATGGGGGGCAAGCACCGCATGTTAAATGATCTATGACATTATAACTTTTATGTGAATATGAACAAACATAAATCATTACGTTGTCTTCCTTGTCCAACGTCAACAATTTTGGCATATAATATTTTGATGGGGGCTCACAATCACAAAAGATGTCCAAGATAGTATATTTGCATGTGAATCTTCTCTTCCCTTATTAATTCTTTCATGAATTGCATTATTGACCAATTCTATGTTTGTAAATCTCCAATAAAATTTTCTACTTATACTCTTCCTTATGTGATGTCATTACTTTCCATAATATTAGCATATGATCCTTTTTTATTTATTTCCTTTCTTTTATTGAACATGAAAATAAAAAGAACAAAACTTCAAAATAAACTTTATTATATATAACTTGCACACGATTACAAGGATAGAATATTAAGCAAACTCTCGAAAAGAAAGGATCGAACTAAATTTTTATTCATCTAAAACAAAAGATAACTATGGATCGAACTAAGATAAGTAAAGGCAAAAGATAGTGGAGGTGATACGATACCGGGGCACCTCCCCCAAGCTTGGCACAAGCCAAGGGGAGTGCCCATACCTGATACTCAAGTTTCCTTTGGTGATGAAGAAGGAGCCGGTGGTGATGAAGTAGAAGGTTTGTCTGCCTTTTTCTCCAACTTATTTCGAAGGTAAAAATTATCTATCCTTAACTCTTCATTCTCCATCTCAAGCTTTATTATCCTCTTGCATAATGCCTCCATGCTTTCATGCTCGAAATGTGGAGGGACTGGTTCATCTTCATCTTCTTCATCGGAGAACCATATATAGGGATAGGTATCCTTGAAGATATTTTTATCTAAAGGCTGATGAGAAACTGGGCACTCCTCCTCAGAATCTTGAGATGACATATTTTCAGATCTGTCAGAAAATAGCAAGGGAAAGAAAACAGTAGATTTCTCCATGATACGGTGGTCAATAGGTACGGGGGGTGTAGAAAGATTTTTTATCTTGGGAAACAAGCAAACGGAAGAAAAACGGAGTCCGGAAGGTACCCGTGATGGGCACAACCCACCTGGGCATCTTGTGCCCACCAGGGGTGCCTTCCTGGTTGTTTCTTATTTTCCAAATTTTTGATATATTCCTAAACTGACAGAAAATATTTTTGCGGGTTTTTCGGGGTCCGTTTACTTATCGTATCACGAACCTCCTCTTTTTTTGTGATTCTAGAGTATTCCGAAAGGTTTCCTTTATGTGTTCTTCCAGTGTCAAAGTTTGGATAATATTGCTTTCAACATTAATGGGAGAACCTGAGATATAATGTTTTATTCTTTGCCCATTGACAACCTTCGGGTTAGTACCCTCGGCATTATTTATTTTGATGGCTCCAGATCGATAAACCTCCTCGATAACATAAGGTCCTTCCCATTTGGGGAGGAGTTTTCCTGCAAAGAATATGAAACTAGAGTTGTACATAAGAACATATTCTCCAACTTTGAACTCACGCTTTTGGATTCTCTTGTCATGCCATCTTTTAAGTTTTTCTTTAAATAACTTGGCATTTTCATAAGCTTGGGTTTTCCATTCATCTAGTGAGCAAATATCAAATAACCTCTTTTCACCGGCAAGATTGAAATCATAGTTGAGTTCTTTAATTGCCCAATATGCTTTATGTTCTAACTCAAGAGGCAAATGACAAGCTTTTCCATAGACCATTTTATAAGGAGACAAACCCATAGGATTTTTATATGCTGTTCTATAAGCCCAAAGTGCATCATCTAATTTCTTAGACCAATTCTTTCGAGACCTATTGACAGTTTTCTGTAATATTAATTTTATTTCTCTATTGCTAAGTTCAACTTGACCACTAGACTGAGGATGATAGGGTGATGCAATTCTATGGTTAACATCATACTTAGCAAGCATTTTACGGAAAGCACCATGAATAAAATGTGCACCACCATCAGTTATAAAAAATCTAGGGACTCCAAACCTTGGGAAAATTACTTCCTTAAGCATTTTAATAGAGATGTTGTGATCAGCACTACTAGTTGGAATAGCTTCTACCCACTTAGTGACATAATCAACAACAACCAAAATATGAGTATGCCCATTAGAGGAAGGAAATGGTCCCACGTAATCAAATCCCCAAACATCAAATGGTTCAACAGCAAGTGAACAATTGAAGAGAGTAGGCCAATAAAAACCAGATTGCAATACCTTGTGAGCAGTTCTATCTCCCGCATGATGCCCTCCATAAGCTTCGGAGTGACATTTTCATAGGATTTGTCCCTGTTCATGCTCAGGTACACAACGTCTAATAATACCATCTACTCCTTCTTTATAAAGATGTGGGTCATCCCAAAAGTAAAGTCTTAAATCGTAAAAGAATTTTTTTCTTTTGTTGGTATGTGAAGCTAGGTGGTATGTATTTAGCAACAATGTAATTAGCATAGTCAGCATACCAAGGAGTGTTATGAGAAACATTTATTGCAGCTAATTGTTCATCAGGAAAACTAACATTAATAGGTTGTGGGTCATCAAGAATATTTTCTAACCTAGACAAGTTATCAGCCACGGGGTTCTCAGTTCCTTTTCTACCAGTGATATGTAAGTCAAATTCTTGTAGCAAAAGAACCCACCTAATGAGTCTAGGTTTAGCATCTTTCTTTTCCATAAGATATTTTATAGCAGCATGATCGGTGTGAACAATAACTTTAGAATCAACAATGTAAGATCTAAATTTGTCACAAGCAAACACAACTACTAAGAATTCTATTTTAGTAGTAGCATAATTGCGTTGAGCACAGTCTAGAGTTTTACTAGCATAATGAATAACATTTAACTTCTTATCAACTCTTTGTCCTAGAACAGCACCAACAGCATAATCACTAGCGTCACACATAATCTCAAAGGGCAAGTTCCAATTAGGTGGTTGAACAATAGGTGCAGAGATTAAGGCTTTCTTAAGTGTTTCAAAGGCTTCTACACAATCATCATAAAAACAAATGGAACATCCTTTTGCAAAAGATTTGTAAGAGGCATAGAAATTTTAGAGAAGTCTTTAATAAATCTCCTATAGAAACCAGCATGACCAAGGAAACCGCGAATACCTTTGATAACTTTAGGACATGGCATTTTCTCGATTGCATCAACTTTAGCTTTATCCACCTCAATATCTCGTTCAGAAATTTTATGTCCCAAGACAATACCTTCATTAACCATAAAGTGGCACTTCTCCCATTTCAAGACAAGATTAGTTTGCTCGCATCTCTGCAAAACTCGATCAAGGTTGCTTAAGCAATCATCAAAAGAAGTTCCGTAAACGGAAAAGTCATCCATGAAAACCTCAACAATCTTTTCACAAAAATTAGAGAATATAGTAGTCATACATCTTTGAAAGGTAGCTGGTGCATTACATAAACCAAAAGGCATACGTCTATAAGCATAAGTTCCAAAAGGACAAGTGAAGGTGGTTTTTTCTTGATCAGGTTGTGACACAGGTATTTGAGAAAATCCAGAGTATCCATTAAGGAAAGAAAAGTGTGTGTGTGTAGATAGTCTTTCAAGCATTTGATCAATAAAAGGTAGAGGGTAGTGATTCTTTCTACTAGCTTTATTTAATTTTCTAAAATCAATTACAATTCTGTAGCCAGTGACAATTCTTTGTGGAATAAGTTCATTTTTATCCTTAGGAACAACAGTAATACCTCCCTTCTTAGGGACAAAATGAACAGGACTTACCCATCTACTATCAGCTATAGGATAGATTATACCTGCTTCCAGAAGCTTCAATATTTCAGTCTTTACCACTTTTTCATTTTGGGATTCAACCGTCGTTGGTGATCAACAACGTGTTTAGCATCAGGTTCCATATTAATTTTATGCTGACAGAGAGTGGGACTAATGCCCTTTAAATCATCCAGAGTGTATCCAATAGCAGCTCGGTGCTTCTTCAGAACATTCAATAATCTTTCTTCTTCATGTTCTGAAAGGTTAGCACTAATAATAACAGGATATATCTTTTTGTCATCAAGATAAGCATATTTCAAAGTGTCTGGTAATTGTTTTAATTCAAACACAGGATCATCTTTAGGTGGAGGAGGACCTCCAAGAGTTTCAATAGGCAAATTATGTTTAAGCAGATGTCGTTATTCAAAGAAATTTTTATCTATTTCATTTCTTTCATGCATATGCATATCATTTTCATGGTCTAGCAAATATTGTTCTAGTGGATCAGTAGGAGGCACAGCAATAGAAGCAAGGCAATTTATTTCATCCTTACTAGGCAATTCTTTTTTATAATGTTTTCTACTAAACTTAGAAAAATTAAACTCATGAGACACATCACCAAAACTAACACCAACAGTTTGTTTCTCACAATGTATTTTAGCACTAACGGTGTTCAAGAAAGGTCTACCAAAGATAATGGGACAAAAGTCATCTTGTGGGGAACCAAGAACTAGAAAATCAGCAGGATGTTTTATTTTTTCACACAAGACTTCAACATCTCTAACAATCCCAAGTGGTGTGATGGTGTCTCTATTAGCAAGTTTAATAGTAACATCTATGTCTTCTATTTCAGCTGGTGCTATATCATTCATAATCTCTTGATATAAGGTAAAAGGAATAGCACTCACGCTAGCACCTATGTCACATAAACCATGATAACAGTGATCTCCTATTTTAACTGAGACAATAGGCATGCCAACAACAGGTCTATCTTTATCTTTTTCATCAGGTTTGGCAATTCAAGCAGCTTCATCACAGAATTAGATAACATGCCCATCTAAATTTTCTACCAGGAGATCTTTAACCATAGCAACACTAGGTTCTGCTTTGATTTGTCCAGCAGGCTTGGGTGCTCTAATATAACTCTTATTGGCCACAGTTGAAACTTTAGCATGCTCCTTTATCCTAATAGGGAAAGGTGGTTTTTCAATACAAGCAGTAGGAACAACTGGATCAACATTACAAATAATAGTTTCATCTTTAGCTATTACCGATCCTCTTTAATTTCTTCTTTAATAGGTGGGTGATATTTAAACCACTTCTCCTTAGGGAGATCAACATGAGTAGCAAATAATTCACAAAAGGATTCTACTATCTCAGAGTCAAGTCCATATTTAGTGCTAAACTTTTGAAAAGCATCGGTATTCATAAAAGATTTAACACAATCATACTTAAGCTTAATACCTGACTCTTTACCTTCGTCCAGTTCCCAATCTTCAGAGTTGTGTTTAATTCTTTTTAAAGGTCCCACCTGAATTCAATAGTCTTCTTCATAAAGGAACCAGTACAAGAAGTATCAAGCATGGATTGATCATCACGAGAAAGCCGAGCATAAAAATTCCGAATGATAATTTCTCTTGAGAGCTCATGATTGGGGCATGAATATAACATTGACTTAAGCCTCCCCCAAGCTAGAGCGATACTTTCTCCTTCACAAGGCCAAAAATTATATATATAATTCTGATCACGATGAACTAGATGCATAGGATAATTTTTGGGGTGAAATTCCAATTTCAATCGATTCCAAGTCCAAGATCCAATATCATTGCATAGCCTATACCATGCCAATGCTTTTCCCTTCAAAGATAAAGGGAAAACCTTCTTCTTAGCTTCATCTGCGGGTAAACCTGCAAGCTTAAATAATCCACAAATTTCATCCACATATATTAAGTGCATATCAGGATGTTTAGTTCCATCTCCTGCATAAGGATTAGCTAGCAGTTGTTCTATCATACCCGAAGGAATTTCATAACCGATATTTTCAGTAGGTGCAGTAGGTTGAGGGGTAACTAATTGTGGTTCCGGTCGAGGTGAAGATACCCCGAACAAACCCCTCAAAGTATTGTTATCCATAGTAACAAGTGACAATAAATTTCAGCACGTAGTAATAATTTTTCCTTACCGATTTCCACTTACCAAGAGCGATTCACACCCTGGCAACGGCCCCACAAAAGAGCCTTGATGATCCACAAGTATAGGGGATCAATCGTAGTCCTTTCAATAAGTAAGAGTGTCGAACCAAACGAGGAGCAGAAGGAAATGACAAGTAGTTTTCAGCAAGGTATTCTCTACAAGCACTGAAATTATAAGTAACGAGTAGTTTGATAGAAAGGTAATTTGTAACAAGCAAGCAACGGTAACGGTAACAAAAGTGCAGCAAGGTAGCCCAATCCTTTTGAGGCGAAGGACAGGCCAAAACGGTCTCTTATGATTAGCAAAGCGTTCTTGAGGATACACGGGAATTTCATCTAGTCTCTTTCATCTTGTTGGTTTGATTTGTGTTCGCTACTTTGATAATTTGATATGTGGGTGGATAAACTAGGGTTTAAGCTTCTGTCACTCTCGCAACCCATCATCTAATAACTACTCCACAATGCATTCCCTTAGGCCCTAATAAGGTGAAGTGCCATGTAGTCGACGTTCACCTGACACCATTAAGGGAATCACAACATACATATCATCAAAATATCGAACACATATCAAGTTCACATGATTACTTGCAACAAGATTTCTCCCATGACCTCAAGAACAAAAGTAACTACTCACAAATGATAATCATGCTCAAGATCAGAGGGGTATTAAATAGCAAAATGGATCTGAACATATAATCTTCCACCAAATAAACCATATAGTAATCAACTACAAGATGTAATCAACACTACTAGTCACCCACAAGCACCAATCTAAGGTTCCGGTACAAAGATTGAACACAAGAGATGAACTAGGATTTGAGAGGGGATGGTGCTGTTGAAGATGTTGATGGAGATTGCCCTCCCCAAGATGGGAGACTTGTTGGTGAAGATGATGACGATGATTTCCCCCTCCGGGAGGGAAGTTCCCCCGGCGGAATCGCTCTACCGGAGGGAAAAAGTGATCCTGCCCAAGTTCCGCCTCGAGACGGCGGCGCTTCGTCCCGAAAGTCCTCTCCTGATTTTCTCTAGGTCAAAATGACTTATATACCAGAAGATGGGCACCGGAGGTGGGCCGAGGGGAGCACAACCCACCAGGGCGCGCTTGGGCTCCCTGGCGCGCCCAGGTGGGTTGTGCCCACCTGGTGGGCCCCCTCTGGTACTTATTGGCTCCAATAATTCTTATATATTCCATAAAAATTATCTGTGAAGTTTCAGCTCATTTGGAGTTGTGTAGAATAGGTGGCCTGACATAGCTTTTTCAGGTCCAGAATTCCAGCTGCCGGTATTCTCCCTCATTGTGTGAACCTTGCATATTATGAGAGAAAAGGCATTAGAATTACTCCAAAAAGCATTATTATATCTAAAAACAATATAAATAACAGTAGGAAAACATGATGCAAAATGGACGTATCAACTCCCCCAAGCTTAGACCTTGCTTGTCCTCAAGCGAAAACCGAAATCGAAAAACATGTCCACATGCTTAGAGAGAGAGGTGTCGATAAAAAAAAATACGGACATAGAAGCATCATGTAAATTATTATAACAGCAACAAACTTTAACATAAAACTTTATTATAGAACTTTTGTCATACACTTCTATCATAGACTTCTCATGAACAAGTAACAATTCATCACAACATCAAAGTATAAAGCAGAAACTCTATTGAAAACCAACAAACTATGTTCTCAGTCAACTTTGCAACTACAATTCATCATCTTTTCAGGAAGGGTCATGTATCGGAGCCTTTTTGGCAAGTCCACATACTCAACCATCATATAGTCCTCTATGATTGCTAACACTCACCGCATACACATGAGCAAAAAGTTTCAACCGGACACATAGAAAGATAGGGGCTTATAGTTTCGCCTCCCAACATGCTCACCTCAAGGGTGATGTCAACAATAATAACTCATGCTACTCATATCCAACTGGATATATGTGCCTAGATCTTTCCTCATGATGCTTGCCAAAAGAGAAAATAAAAAGGAATAGAGAGAAATACTTTGACTCTTGCATAAAAGTAAATACAAAAAAGTAAAAGATAGGCCCTTCGCAGAGGGAAGCAGAGGTTGCCATGCGGTTATTTGTTTGTATGCTCACTCTCTTAGTGCAAAAGAACGTCACGTTATATCACCCCTTATGATAGCAACCTTTATTATGCAGTATGTCGCCTTTATTCTTTGCCATCACAAGTTCGTACAACGCTCAATTTTCTCTTACACTAAAGATCCAACACTTTTAGAAGCAATTTTTATTGCCTTTTTGCACCGATGACAACTTACTTAAAGGATCTTACTCAATCCATAGGTAGGTATGGTGGACTCTCAAAACAAGATTTGGGTTTAAGGGTTTTGGATGCACAAGTAGTATCTCTACTTAGTGCGGAATTTTTGGCTAGCAAAGATGGGGGGCAAGCACCACATGTTAAAGGATCTATGACAATATAACTTCTATGTGAATATGAACAAACATAAATCATTACATTGTCTTCCTTGTCCAACGTCAACAATTTTGGCATATAATATTTTGATGGGGGCTCACAATCACAAAAGATGTCCAAGATAGTATATTTGCATGTGAATCTTCTCTTCCCTTATTAATTCTTTCATGAAATGCATTATTGACCAATGCTATGTTTGTAAATCTCCAATAAAATTTTCTACTTATACTATTCCTTATGTGATGTCATTACTTACCATAAGATTAGCATATGATCCTTTTTTTATTTATTTCCTTTCTTTTATTGAACATGAAAATAAAGAGAACAAAACTTCAAACTAAACTTTATTATATATAACTTGCACACGATTACAAGGATAGAATATTAAGCAAACTCTCGAAAAGAAAGGATCGAACTAAATTTTTATTCATCTAAAGCAAAAGATAACTATGGATCGAACTAAGATAAGTAAAGGCAAAAGATAGTGGAGGTGATACGATACCGGGGCACCTCCCCCAAGCTTGGCACAAGCCAAGGGGAGTGCCCATACCTGATACTCAAGTTTCCTTTGGTGATCAAGAAGGAGGCGGTGGTGATGAAGTAGAAGGTTTGTCTGCCTTTTTCTCAAACTTATTTCGAAGGTAAAAATTATCTATCCTTAACTCTTCATTCTCCATCTCAAGCTTTATTATCCTCTTGCATAACGCCTCCATACTTTCATGCTTGAAACAAGGAGGGACTGGTTCATCTTCATCTTCTTCATCGGAGAACCATATATAGGGATAGGTATCCTTGAAGATATTTTTATCTAAAGGCTGATGAGAAACTGGGCACTCCTCCTTGGACTCTTGAGACGACATATTTTCAGATCTGTCAGAAAACAACAAGGGAAAGAAAACAGATGATTTCTCCGTGATACGGTGGTTAATAGGTACGGGGGGTATATAAAGATTTTTTATCTTGGGAAACAAGCAACCGGAAGAAAAACGGAGTCCGGAAGGTACCCGAGGTGGGCACAACCCACCTAGGCATGCCTGGCAAGCCACGCACGCCCTGGTGTCTTGTGCCCGCCAGGGGTGCCTTCCTGGTTGTTTCTTATTTTCCAAATTTTTGATATATTCCAAAACTGTCAGAAAATATTTTTGCGGATTTTTCGGTGTCCGTTTGTTTACTGTATCACGTACCTCCTCTTTTTCATGATTCTGGAATATCCCGGAAGGTTTCCTTTATGTGTTCTTCTGGTGTCAAAGTTTGGATAATATTGCTTTCAACATTAATGGGCGTACCTGAGATATAATGTTTTATTCTTTGCCCATTGACAACCTTCGGGTTAGTACCCTCGGCATTATTTATTTTGACGGTTCCAGATCGATAAACCTCCTCGATAACATAGGGTCCTTCCCATTTGGAGAGGAGTTTTCCTGCAAAGAATCTGAAACGAGAGTTGTACAAAAGAACATATTCTCCAACTTTGAACTCACGCTTTTGGATTCTTTTGTCATGCCATCTTTTAACTTTTTCTTTAAATAACTTGGCATTTTCATAAGCTTGGGTTCTCCATTCATCTAGTGAGCTAATATCAAATAACCTATTTTCACCGGCAAGTTTGAAATCATAGTTGAGTTCTTTAATTGCCCAATATGCTTTATGTTCTAACTCAAGAGGCAAATGACAAGCTTTTCCATAGACCATTTTATAAGGAGACATAGCATAGGATTTTTATATGCTGTTCTATAAGCCCAAAGTGCATCATCTAATTTCTTAGACCAATTCTTTCGAGACCTATTGACAGTTTTCTGTAATATTAATTTTATTTCTCTATTGCTAAGTTCAACTTGACCACTAGACTGAGGATGATAGGGTGATGCAATTCTATGGTTAACATCATACTTAGCAAGCATTTTACGGAAAGCACCATGAATAAAATGTGAACCAGCATCAGTCATTAAAAATCTAGGGACTCCAAACCTTGGGAAAATTACTTCCTTAAGCATTTTAATAGAGGTGTTGTGATCAGCACTACTAGTTGGAATAGCTTCTACACACTTAGTGACATAATCAACAGCAACCGAAATATGAGTATACCCATTAGAGGGAGGAAAAGGTCCCACGTAATCAAATCCCCAAACATCAAATGGTTCAACAGCAAGTGAATAATTCATAGGCATTTCTTGACGCTTACCAATATTTCCAATCCTTTGACATTCATCACAAGATAAGACAAACTTACGGGAATCCTTGAAGAGAGTAGGCCAATAAAAACCAGATTGCAATACCTTGTGAGCAGTTCTATCTCCCGCATGATGCCCTCCATAAGCTTCGGAGTGACATTTTTGTAGGATTTGTCCCTGTTCATGCTCAGGTACACAACGTCTAATAATACCATCTACTCCTTCTTTATAAAGATGTGGGTCATCCCAAAAGTAATGTCTTAAATCATAAAAGAATTTTTTTTCTTTTGTTGGTATGTGAAGCTAGGTTGTATGTATTTAGCAACAATGTAATTAGCATAGTCAGCATACCAAGGAGTGTTATGAGAAACATTTATTGCAGCTAATTGTTCATCAGGAAAACTATCATTAATAGGTTGTGGGTTATCAAGAATATTTTCTTACCTAGACAAGTTATCAGCCACGGGGTTCTCAGTTCCTTTTCTACCAGTGATATGTAAGTCAAATTCTTGTAGCAAAAGAACCCACCTAATGAGTCTAGGTTTAGCATCTTTCTTTTCCATAAGATATTTTATAGCAGCATGATCGGTGTGAACAGTAACTGTAGAATCAACAATGTAAGATCTAAATTTGTCACAAGCAAACACAACTGCTAAGAATTCTTTTTCAGTAGTAGCATAATTGCGTTGAGCACTGTCTAGCGTTTTACTAGCATAATGAATAACATTTAACTTCTTATCAACTCTTTGTCCTAGAACAGCACCAACAGCATAATCACTAGCGTCACATATAATCTCAAAGGGCAAGTTCCATCAGGTGGTTGAACAATAGGTGCAGAGATTAAGGCTTTCTTAAGTATTTCAAAGGCTTCTACACAATCATCATAAAAAACAAATGGAACATCCTTTTGCAAAAGATTTGTAAGAGGCCTAGAAATTTTAGAGAAGTCTTTAATAAATCTCCTATAGAAACCAGCATGACCGAGGAAACTACGAATACCTTTGATATCTTTAGGACATGGCATTTTCTCGATTGCATCAACTTTAGCTTTATCCACCTAAATACCTCGTTAAGAAATTTTATGTCCCAAGACAATACCTTCATTAACCATAAAGTGGCACTTCTCCCAATTCAAGACAAGATTAGTTTGCTCGCATCTCTGCAAAACTCGATCAAGGTTGCTTATGCAATCATCAAAAGAAGTTCCGTAAATGGAAAAGTCATCCATGAAAACCTCAACAATCTTTTCACAAAAATCAGAGAATATAGCAGTCATACATCTTTGAAAGGTAGCAGGTGCATTACATAAACCAAAAGGCATACGTCTATAAGCATAAGTTCCGAAAGGACAAGTGAAGGTGGTTTTTTCTTGATCAGGTTGTGTCACAGGTATTTGAGAAAATCCAGAGTATACATCAAGGAAACAAAAGTGTGTGTGTGTAGATAGTCTTTCAAGCATTTGATCAATAAAAGGTAGAGGGTAGTGATCCTTTCTAGTAGCTTTATTTAATTTTCTAATATCAATTACCATTCTGTAGCCACTGACAATTCTTTGCGGAATAAGTTCATTTTTTTCATTAGGAACAACAGTAATACCTCCCTTCTTAGGGACACAATGAACATGACTTACCCATCTACTATCAGCTATAGGATAGATTATACCTGCTTCCAGAAGCTTCAATATTTTAGTTCTTACCACTTCTTTCATTTTGGGATTCAACCGTCGTTGGTTATCAACAGTGGGTTTAGCATCAGGTTCCTTATTAATTTTATGCTGACAGAGAGTGGGGTTAATGCCCTCTAAATCATCCAGAGTATATCCAATAGCAGCTCGGTGCTTCTTCAGAACCTTCAATAATCTTTCTTCTTCATGTTCTGAAAGGTTAGCACAAATAATAACAGCATATATCTTTTTCTCATCAAGATAAGCATATTTCAAAGTGTCTGGTAATTGTTTTAATTCAAACACAGGATCACCTTTAGGTGGAGGAGGACCTCCTAGAGTTGCAATAGGCAAATTGTGTTTAAGCAGAGGTCGTTGTTCAAAGAAAATTTTATCTATTTCATTTCTTTCATGCATATGCATATCATTTTCATGGTCTAGCAAATATTGTTCTAGTGGATCAGTAGGAGGCACAGCAATAGAAGCAAGACAATTTATTTCATCGTTACTAGGCAATTCTTTTTTATGATGTTTTCTACTAAACTTAGAAAAATTAAACTCATGAGACTCATCACCAAAACTAACACCAACAGTTTGTTTCTCACAATCTATTTTAGCATTAACGGTGTTCAAGAAAGGTCTACCAAGGATAATGGGACAAGAGTCATCTTGTGGGGAACCAAGAACTTGAAAATCAGTAGGATATTTTATTTCCCCACACAAGACTTCAACATCTCTAACAATCCCAAGTGGTGTGATGGTGTCTCTATCAGCAAGTTTAATAGTAACATCTATGTCTTCTATTTCAGCTGGTGCTATATCATTCATAATCTCTTGATATAAGGTAAAAGGAATAGCACTCACGCTAGCACCTATGTCACATAAACCATGATAACAGTGATCTCCTATTTTAACTGAGACAACAGGCATGCCAACAATAGGTCTATGTTTATCTTTTTCATCAGGTTTGGCAATTCTAGCAGCTTCATCACAGAATTAGATAACATGCCCATCTAAATTTTCTACCAGGAGTTCTTTAACCATAGCAACACTAGGTTCTACTTTGATTTGTTCAGCAGGCTTGGGTGCTCTAATATAACTCTTATTGACCACAGTTGAAACTTTAGCATGCTCCTTTATCCTCACAGGGAAAGGTGGTTTTTCAATATAAGCAGTAGGAACAACTGGATCAACATTATAAATAATAGTTTCATCTTTAGCTATTACCGGTTCTTTAATTTCTTCTTTAATAGGTGAGTGATATTTAAACCACTTCTCCTTAGGGAGATCAACATGAGTAGCAAATAATTCACAAAAGGAGGCTACTATCTCAAAGTCGAGTCCATATTTAGTGCTAAACTTTTGAAAAGCATCGGTATTCATAAAAGATTTAACACAATCATACTTAAGCTTAATACCTGACTCTTTACCTTCATCAAGTTCCCAATCTTCAGAGTTGCATTTAATTCTTTCTAAAAGGTCCCACCTGAATTCAATAGTCTTCTTCATAAAGGAACCAGTACAAGAAGTATCAAGCATGGATTGATCATCACAAGAAAGCCGAGCATAAAAATTCTGAATGATAATTTCTCTTGAGAGCTCGTGATTGGGGCATGAATATAACATTGACTTAAGCCTCCCCCAAGCTATAGCGATACTTTCTCCTTCACGAGGCCAAAAATTATATATATAATTCCGATCACGATGAACTAGATGCATAGGATAAATTTTTTGGTGAAATTCCAATTTCAATCGATTCCAAGTCCAAGATCCAATATCATCGCATAGCCTATACCATGCCAATGCTTTTCCCTTCAAAGATAAAGGGAAAACCTTCTTCTTAGCTTCATCTCCGGGTAAACCTGCAAGCTTAAATAATCCTCAAATTTCATCCAGATTTATTAAGTGCATATCAGGATGTTCAGTTCCATCTCCAGCATAAGGATTAGCTAGCAGTTGTTCTATCATACCCGAAGGAATTTCATAACCGATATTTTCAGTAGGTGCAGTAGGTTGAGGGGTAACTAATTGTGGTTCCGGTCGAGGTGAAGATACCCCGAACAAACCCCTCAAAGGATTGTTCTCCATAGTAACAAGTGACAATAAATTTCAGCACGTAGTAATAATTTTTCCTTACCGATTTCCACTTACCAAGAGCGCTTCACTCCCCGGCAATGGCGCCAGAAAAGAGCCTTGATGACCCACAAGTATAGGGGATCAATCGTAGTCCTTTCGATAAGTAAGAGTGTCGAACCCAACGAGGAGCAGAAGGAAATGACAAGTAGTTTTCAGCAAGGTATTCTCTGCAAGCACTGAAATTATAAGTAATGAGTAGTTTAATAGCAAGGTAATTTGTAACAAGCAAGCAATGGTAACGGTAACAAAAGTGCAGCAAGGTAGCCCAATCCTTTTGAGGCAAAGGACAGGCCAAAACGGTCTCTTATGATAAGCAAAGCGTTCTTGAGGGTACACGGGAATTTCATCTAGTCACTTTCATCATGTTGGTTTGATTTGTGTTCGCTTCTTTGATAATTTGATATGTTGGTGGATCGGTGCTTAGGTGCTGTTCTTACTTGAACAAACCTCCTACTTATGATTAACCCCCTCGCAAGCATTCGCAAATACGAGAAAAGTATTAAGAATAAATCTAACCATAGCATTAAACTTTTGGATCCAAATCAGTCCCTTACGGAATAGCGCATAAACTAGGGTTTAAGCTTCTGTCACTCTCGCAACCCATCATCTAATAACTACTCCACAATGCATTCCCTTAGGCCCTAATAAGGTGAAGTGCCATGTAGTCGACGTTCACATGACACCACTAAGGGAATCACAATGTGACGCCCCCGGCTCAATCGTGCACTAATCATACACGCAAATGCACACGATCAAGCCTAAGGACTCACTTGAAGGTATCACAACACAACTCTAAAACATAAATAAAGTCATACATGCTTTATATTACAAGCCAGGGGTCTTGAGGGCTCGAATACATAAGCTCGCATACAAGCGTCAGCGGAAGCATCAGATATCTGAGTACAGATATAAAAGAAAACACAGACAATCCTTTAAGAAGGCGGGGCAAAAGAAAACACTACGATCGAAAAGGCGCAGGCCTCCTGCCTGGGACCCTCCGATCCTACTCCTGGTCGTCGGCAAGCTCGTAGAAGTAACCACCCTCGGGGTGGTAGTAGTAGTCGTCGGCGGGGTAGCTATCTCCTGGGCTCTGTCATTTGGTTGCATCAAACGGATATGGGGAAAAGAGGAAGCAAAGCAACCGTGAGTACTCATCCGAAGTACTCAGCAAGCAAGGACCTACACTACATATGCAACATTATCAAAGAAAGGCTGTATATGTGGACTGGGCTGCAGAAATGCCAGAATAGAGAGAAGGCCTAGTCCTATCGAAGACTAGCATCTTCAGCGGTCTTGCAGCATTAGAAGAGTGTAGATTAGTACAACATAAAGTAGTAGCAACAATCAGTATCAACCTCGCCCAGAGATCCTTTCTCGACTACCTGCGAGAAAGCAATCCTAGAGCCCTACTATCCATTTCTCATCACAAGTATCCATTTCTAGTTGTATCGATCGGGATACCACTCCAAGCGGCTGTTACCAAGGATCCGGCTATGCATAGATTAGTTCTTCCCTGCAGGGGTGCACCAACTTACCCACCACGCTTGCTTAACTCCGGCCGGACACACTTTTCTGGGTCATGCCCGACCTCGGCCAAATGACACACCGCAGCCCTACCTTGAGCTCAGCAGAGAGGTCCCCGCCGGTCTATATCCTAAGCACTCAGGGGCCTTGGGCCATCGCCCTGTGCACTCCGGGTCGTTGTGCGCAGGGTGGATACCAGGGTCGCCTCGGATGGCCAACACGATCCGATCGTTCCACAATGCTGAACTGGACGTCTGACTGAACTTTCGGCTGATGCCACGATGCAGAGTACACATATTTAATCCCGCATGATGGTTAGTGTTATCGGGCCAGAGGCCCACTCATATCACATATCCAAATCGTTAGTGTATTGGTGGTGCGGTAACGAGCAGAGACTCACGATCGATGTGACCCCGTCGCCCCATCTCAAGGACTTGCGGCAAGGGCTAAGAATGCCCGGCCACGCCTCGTATTTATCTCTCGAGCACCCTCCAGGTCAACCCGTCTCCACATCACTCGCGGGTACCCCTCAGGGTCGACCCGCCTTTCCAAGTAATAGTAGTAAAGTCCAAGTATCCTTGTGTCCATAACATCAGGGAATCCGAGGTATCACCCTCGTTGGATTCCTACTCGATGTATCCGTCAAGGTGAACTTAGGAGGAATCACCCTCGAGGTTCACACTTGAGGTGTTGCACGACAGCGTCGTTACCGGAAGTAGTGAAGGAGGAATCACCCTCGATGACCATGACCGATTAACTACTCCACAGAGTTAACATCGGAATTGATGACGAGGTATCACCCTCGGCACTCGATAGTAATGCTGCATTGTCGTACAGATAAAGGGACTGTGATGTGCGGTGCTGGGGCCTGGTTGTTGAGTCTTCTGATAATCCAGCGGGGCAATCGGGTTAAGTGGGGTCACTGGGGTCTCTAACCATCCTATTCTAAGCAGTTTAGGATAAGCAGGTAACTGTCAAAAGCAGGTTACAAAAATCAGGCTATGCATCAGAATAGGTAAACTAGTAGCAGCAGCAATTCTAATGCAAGCACAAGAGAGAAGAGAATAGGCGATATAGGCATGCTCAAAAAGGGGGGTGCTTGCCTGGTTGCTCTGCGGCAAAGGCAGGGTCATCAGTGGGGTCGTCGATCTCCGGATCTGCGTCGGTCTCGGGGAATACGTCGGTATCGGGATCTACCGAGAGAGAAGAGGGGGAGGAAACAAATAAATACACAGTAAACATAAGCAACACAGAGCATGCTATGCTAACGTGCAGTGCAGGGTTGCGTAAAGACATGTCTAAATCATATTAGTTATTTTAGGATTTAAGTTGGAATTAATAACCGGTGTATATGCACTATTCACCTACCAGAAATAGGCTAAAAGTTGCGGGTTCACCTCCATAGAGGGTCCCGACACGGAAACATATGGCACGGTTGGATTTGTCTCGTCATTCTGAGCAACTTTCATGTATAAATTTTTCGATCCGAGCTACGGTTTATTTTCTACGATTTTCCAAAGTTTTAAGCAATTTCCGAAATTTCTGGAGTTAAATTAATTCGAATTATGCATAGTGCAGAAAAGGCTAGGTGCACCCAGTGCACTGTACCCAGTGTGCACCAGAGACTAACCAGTGGGCCAGTCAACTACCTAGTCAGTAGTTGACTGGTCCACAGTTGACTAGTCAAAGGGGCCTAGGGGTCCCACATGTCATAGACTGGGCACTGCCGAGTCAGCAAATTGACTAGTCAACTGGGTCTAGTGGGGCCCAGTTGACACTGGCTGCTTAATCTAAACGTGTTTATTTAATCTAACCAGATAATTAGTGAGGTTGGGCCCGGTTGTCAATGACCCAGCTTAGTTAATAGGTTAGTTAAATTAAACCTAATGCTACAGTAAGTTCGGCCCAGTGTCAGTGGGGTTTAGCCTCGGTGTTAGTGGTTCATGATGGTGGGGGCCACTCGTCAGCACGTCACCGCCGTGTTTTAAACGCGGGTGCGCATCAGGGCATCGCCGGCGACCTCCTGAACGGCGGCGACGCACCGGAGACAGCCGAAATCGTGCTACAGGCCATGGCTTCGAGCGTGGTTTGGCCCTACGGGTAGCTGGCGGAGTGCTGCATCCAGTGGAGCCAGTGGTAGGGGCGGGGGTGACCGGAGGAGGCGTCGACGACGAGGTAGGTGGCAGACGGAGCTCGAGTGAGCTCGGTCCAGGTGTTAGGAGGCGCGGGGAAACGAGCTAGCAACACGGGCGGCACCTGGGTGACGCCCTGAGTGCGTACGCATGCTCGGTTGGGCACGCCATCAACGGCAGTGGCGGCAGCGAGTGCGGTGGCCATGATGAGTTCATGCGGCAATGGCGGCGACCGCAGCAGGCACCACAGCGAGCTAAGGGGAGAAGGGGAGCGTGCGCGTGTGCTCACAGCGTTGACGAGGAGGCCCGGGGACGCCGGAGGAGCTCGAGGTGGCACGAATCGATGCGGTGGCCGCCGGAGCCCGAGGAGGAAGTCGAGGTTGGGGTGGCGTCACTGGGCCGTCCGGCGCCGTGTGGCTTGACGTAGATGATGAGGACGACGCTACGGTGCTCCTGGACTCGTCGGCGAGGCAAGGGGTGGACGGTGACGGCGGGCTTCACCGGAGCGAGCCCATGGCGGTGTCGGGCGAGGTGGGGAACAAGGGAGAGGGGGCGAATGGTGCGGCTAGGGTTTGTCCGAGGGGTCGGGGAGGGGTCTTTGTAGCCCTCTGCGGCGCGCGTTGTCGACCAGAGGAGAGGGGGGCCGGGCGCGCGCACGCACGCTGCGTGCTCGACAGCGGGCGAGGGTGAGCAGTGCGGGAGGTGGGGGAAGAGGCTAGGCGGGCTAGGCCGGCACTGTGGCCACTTAGGCCCAGTAGCATGGGCCGTTTTCCTTTTTCTTCCTTTCTTTTCTGTTTTCATTTATTCTTTTCTGTTGCATTTTCTTTTAGCTAGCAATTGTATTTTGTAAAATATGGGACTTGCCAAATCTAATACTAGGCAATGACTGGCACTGCCACAAAAGGTTTGGAGGCAAAAAGAAAAGGTTAGGTATTATTAGAAATTGGAAAGACCAGTTTAATTGCTGTTGGACCTCTGAATTAATTTCCAGGGGCCATTAGGGAACTTTCTTAATGTTGGTTTTATTTTTATAATTGCCTTCGGAATATTTGCCACATGATGAACTATTTTGTTTTGGCAGTTTGAAGAAATAATTATATGACTTTATTTTAAATTTTGAACTTGAGGTAGAAATATTTCTTAATGTTTTTCTTATGGCATACTGATGATGACTTGGCATGATTAAGAGGAGATTACTGTGGTTGAAACAGGGGGGTGTTACAAATCTCCTCCACTACAAGAAATCTCGTCCCGAGATTTAACTGGCGAAGTAAAGAGTAACTTCGGGAGAACTGACCCTTATAGGGATAGTTATCTGGTGAACAATGGAGGGAGTGTGGCAGAAGTATCTCTCGAGTTGAAACTTCAGAAAACATCGAGAGCAAGGTATGAAGGTACAATAGGAAGTTTCAAGCGAATGGACGAACGATCGATACCTGAACAGAGTGTGAGAAGGGGGTTCAGAGCATCAGGAATAGATCATCTCTCGGAGGGTGGCTTGGGTTAACACACAAAGCCAAGAGCAAAGGATACTTCGGAATCAAGGATGTACAGTAGAGTCAGGTTACGATCCTGTGGAACTGTGGGGGTGTCGATCGAAAGTAGGGAAAACGGTGGCATCTTACCAGTCACGATAACAAGGTATGTCGGAGGATAGCCTGTCAGTTATGTCGGCGACAACATCGGTACCAAGGACGAGGGACGAAGAGAACCATTTTCCTGCTCATTGAATGAGGCGGACCACTAAGGCAAAGTTCTCATCCGTCGGGGGTTACCGGATTGTCATCAACAATAGTAACAGGGTCACACTGACAAGGTTGTGCATCGAGGTGTTTTCATAAGCACGGAATTATTTCTACTTATATCATATAGATCACAACAAAGGTTAAACAAACCAATGGAAAGGAAAAAAGAAATGATTAATTGATTATTCAAATTACTCAATGGGAAGGAAGATGTGTTTACACACAAGAATTAGTAGTGTAACTTTTCCCAAGGAAAAGTAGAGCATGATATACAGGTCGGATCAACAAGTACATCATCATTCGGATAAAGGGGCAAGGGAATTCATGATGTTATCCATACAACAGTGTTTGGATAATTGATCAAGAAACATTTAGCGTTGTGCTTCCAATGTTCTTTTTGATATTCAGGATGCCACAATCATGCTTCGAGGTAGCGATGATATGGTGTTTCAAGAAAAGGTTGGCTCTAAAGGCCACAAGAATTCACAGGGAATAACTTTAGTAATAGAAAGAAAACAAGGTATGAGCAAAACATAACCAAATCTATGTTGGCAGGGATACAAGGAGGTTGTCGATGATATCACAAATCATCGATGGGCAAGGATGGTATTTCTAGCCATGAGTTCAATTGACATCTCTGAAGAAGCCAAAGTGTTGACGGTGATCACGACAAATTTTGTCGAGAGACTCTATGAAGATGCCATCGAGCAGTGACGACATCAAGCAAAAGGAAGGATGAAGTGAAAGGCTATGAGAACCACGGGTTCGACACCAGCTCGATGTCAAGCTTGATGTTCGAGGTGAAATGATAAGATGAGGAAAATCATCATAAGCTTAGCTCATCGTCTGAAGTTGCTCTAGGCATAAGGACCAGGTAGCACAGTTAAAAGTTGGCACGATAAAGATATAGCCGATCAGGCTAGGAATGACGTGATGGGGTATTTAAACTTCCCAGTAACAAGTACTAGGGGTAATACCGGAAGGTAAATTGGAGTAGAGGTTGGACGGGTGAAATGATCTGCAGAGGACAAGTATTTTAACTTATCCGGGAAATGGAATCAAGGAGGAATTATGGTCGGAACCACAATTGCGAAGGATCAATTCATAGATACAAGATGAACTTGTACCAAGGAAATAATTATTTTACGAGCAGCTTCCATGATAAGTTCTACATCGGGTCCATGGGCATGAACACAAGGCTTCAAGGTCGACTCCCACTTATCCAATGCATAACCTTTCATTCACTTCTCGTCTTTGAAGAAGTTGTAGAGTTGAAAATTTATCCGACGAAACGCGAGTAGATATAACCCGCATAACTTCCAATTTACACAGGTTAAGGAAAGCATATGTTCAACCCATCCGGCCATCTTAGGCACATACACCACAAATTGCAGGAGTAATAAACTCAAGCTCGGAAGCAGAGCATGGTTGACAGAAGGAGATGATACATTTTACCAAAGACATTCTGTATCCGAGGAAGGTCTCGCAAGGTTATTGAATATGATCAATGCTGTCGGATAGCAGCCCAACAAAAGATCAAATGGTCGGCAAGGATCCGATGTGAGTATCGGTACTCAAACAGAAGAATAAAGAATGCAAGGCATCGGATTGTAGAAACAACTAAATAATTCAACGCTGAAATACAAAGGAATTATGGTTTCCAAATCGAGGGATCAGAAGCAGACGCTCTGATCAAGGATGGACATCTTGAGTAGGCCTGAGGGTACAGTCGACGACAAATAGATTGGTCGAGAACCAGTTCATGTTCAAAATGAGGTCTGAGCCGGAAAGATAATTTAAAAGGATCAACTGATGATTGCGTGCATTCGCACTCATGTTGAATCAATAAGACCAAAATGACGGTGTCAAAGGATACAAATGAATATTGCCAGACATATGGAATTAACCATAATGCAGGCAGGCAAGACTTTCCAAAGCAATAGATTGTAGTGGATTTTCGGAACATTAGATAGTATTATGAAGTATTTGCCAAAACACAAGATCAACTAGGGATGAACGAATCCCCGAAAAGTGTGAGGAATTATCTGCAGTGCGAAAGAAGCTGCAAAGCAGTAGGCACTAAGGATTCTCGGAACAACGAAGAGGATTCCGGGGTACCTAGGAATAAAAATGACAACCAGAAAAGAAGGTACAAACGGCAAGGATGCATAGTTATCCACGGGGGTTTATCGATGGTAGGGAACTGCAAAAGCAGTGGGCACAAGGGTCTCGGGAAACATCGAGGAGTATCTTCAGAGTCTTCTGATGAAGCAGACGATCTTCTGTTTTGAAGGAGCTCTCCGGGAGGAAGCGGTTATGAGAACCTAGTGTTAGAGTTAGCAAAATCTTTAACCGAATAGAAGAGAGATCAGAGTCCCAGAGTAAAGACGAGGAATAAAATATCCTAATACCACCCAATTGGCGACGTGGGCCCGTAAGCCACACAGCCATGTTAGTAAAATAGTTTTCATTGACTAGACTCAACTTCGGCCAAGGAGTTCGAAGGGGAGTTCCTACAGGCAGTCGGCTCTGATACCAACCTCTGACGCCCCCGGCTCAATCGTGCACTAATCATACACGCAAATGCACAGATCAAGCCTAAGGACTCACTTGAAGATATCACAACACAACTCTAAAACATAAATAAAGTCATACAAGCTTTATATTACAAGCCAGGGGCCTCGAGGGCTCGAATACATAAGCTCGCATACAAGCATCAGCGGAAGCATCAGATATCTAAGTACATATATAAAAGAAAACACAGACAAGCCTTTAAGAAGGCGGGGCAAAAGAAAACACTACGATCGAAAAGGCATAGGCCTCCTGCCTGGGACCCTCCGATCCTACTCCTGGTCGTCGGCAAGCTTGTAGTTGTAACCACCCTCGGGGTGGTAGTAGTAGTCGTCAGTGGGGTAGCTATCTCCTGGGCTCCGTCATCTGGTTGCATCAAACAGATATGGGGAAAAGAGGAAGCAAAGCAACCATGAGTACTCATCCAAAGTACTCAGCAAGCAAGGATCTACACTACATATGCAACATTATAAAAGAAAGGCTGTATATGTGGACTGGGCTGCAGAAATGCCAGAATAGAGGGAAGGCCTAGTCCTATCGAACACTTGCAGCATTAGAAGAGTGTAGATTAGTACAGCATAAAGTAGTAGCACCAGTTAGTATGAACCTCGCCCAGAGATCCTTTCTCGACTACCTGCGAGAAAGCAATCCTAGAGCCCTACTATCCATTTCTCATCACAAGTATCCATTTCTAGTTGTATCGATCGGGATACAACTCCGAGCGTCCGTTACCGAGGATTCGGCTATGCATAGATTAGTTCTTCCCTGCAGGGGCGCACCAACTTACCCACCACGCTCGCTTAACTCCGGCCGGACACACTTTTCTAGGTCATGCCCGGCCTCGGCCAAACGACACACCGTAGCCCTAGCTTGAGCTCAGCAGAGAGGTCCCCGCCGGTCTATATCCTAAGCACTTAGGGGTCTTGGGCCATCGCCCTGTGAACTCCGGGTCGTTGTGCGCAGGGTGGATACCAGCGTCGCCTCGGATGGCCGACACGATCCGACCATGCCACAATGCTGAACTGGACATCTGACAGAACTTTCGGCTGATGCCATGATGTAGAGTACCCATATTTATTCCCGCGTGATGGTTAGTGCTATCGGGCCAGAGGCCCACTCAGATCACATATTCAAATCGTTAGTGTATTGGTGGTGCGGTAACGAGCAGAGACCCACGATCGATGTGACCATATCGCCCCGTATCGAGGACTTGTGGTAAGGGCTAAGAATGCCCAGCCACGCCTCATATTTATCTCTCGGGCACCCTCCAGGTCAACCCGTCTCCACATCACTCGCGGGTACCCCTCAGGGTCGACCCGCCTTTCCAAGTAACAGTAGTAAAGTCCAAGTATCCTTGTGTCCATAACATCAGGGAATCCGAGGTATCACCCTCGTTGGATTCCTACTCGATGTATCTGTCAAGGTGAACTTAGGAGGAATCACCCTCGAGGTTCACACTTGAGGTGTTGCACGACAGCGTCGTTACCGGAAGTAGTGAAGGAGGAATCACCCTCGATGACCACGACCGAGTAACTACTCCACAGAGTTAACATCGGAATTGATGACGAGGTATCACCCTCGGCACTCGATAGTAACGCTGCATTGTCGTACAGATAAATGGACTATGATGTGCGGTGCCGGGGCCTGGTAGTTGAGTTTTCTGATAATCCAGCGGGGCCATCGGGACAAGTGGGGTCACTGGGGTCTCTAACCATCCTATTCTAAGCAGTTTAGGATAAGCTGGTAACCGTCAAAAGTAGGTTACAAAAATCAGGCTATGCATCAGAATAGGTAAAGTAGTAGCAGCAGCAATTCTAATGCTAGCACAAGATAGAAGAGAATAGGCGATATAGGCATGCTCAAAATGGGGGGTGCTTGCCTGGTTGCTCTGCGGCAAAGGCAGGGTCGTCGATCTCCGGAGCTGCGTCGGTCTCAGGGAATACGTCGGTGTCGGGATCTACCGAGAGAGAAGAGCTGGAGGAAACAAATAAATACACAGCAAACATAAGCAACAAAGAGCATGCTATGCTAACGTTAAGTGCAGGGTTGCCTAAAGACATGTCTAAATCATATTAGTTATTTTAGGATTTAAGTTGGAATTAATAACCGGTGTATATGCACTATTCACCTACCAGAAACAGGTTAAAAGTTGTGGGTTCACCTCCGTAGAGGGTCCCAACACGGAAACAGATGGCACGGTTGGATTTGTCTCGTCGTTCTGAGCAACTTTCATGTATAAAGTTTTTCGATCCGAGCTACGGTTTATTTTCTACGATTTTCCAAAGTTTTAAGCAATTTCTGAAATTTCTTGAGTTAAATTAATTTGAATTATGCACAGTGCAGAAAAGGCTAGGTGCACCTGGTGCACTGCACCCAGTGTGCGCCAGAGACTGACCAGTGGGGCCAGTCAACTGCCAAGTCAGCAGTTGACTGGTCCACAGTTGACTAGTCAAAGGGGCCCAGGGGTCCCACATGTCATAGACTGGGCACTGCCCAGTCAGAAATTGACTAGTGAACTGGGTCCAGTGGGGCCCAGTTGACAGTGGTTGCTTAATCTAAACGTGTTTATTTAATCTAACCAGATAATTAGTGAGGTGGGGCCCGGTTGTCAATGACCCAGCTTAGTTAATAGGTTAGTTAAATTAAACCTAATGTTACAATAAGTTGGGCCCAGTGTCAGTGGGGTTTAGCCCCGGTGTTAGTGGTTAATGATGGTGGGGGCCACTCGTCAGCGCCTCACCGGCGCGTTTTAAACACGGGCGCGCATTAGGGCATCGCCAGCGACCTCCCGAACGGCGGCGACGCACCGGAGACGGCCGGAATCGTGCAACGGGCCACGGCTTCGAGCGTGGTTTGGCACTATGGGTAGCTGGCGGAGTGCCGCATACAGTGGAGCAAGCGGGAGGGGCGGGGGTGACCGGAGGAGGTGTCGGCGACGAGGTAGGTGGCGGCCGGAGCTCGGGTGAGCTCGGTCCCGGTGTTAGGAGGCGCGGGGAAACGAGCTAGCAACACGGGCGGCACCAGGGTGACGCCCTGAGCGCGTACGCGTGCTCGGTTGGGCACGCCATCAACGGCAGTGACAGCAGCGAGTGTGGTGGCCGTGACGAGTTCGGGCGGCAATGGCGGCGACCGGAGTAGGCACCACAGCGAGCTAAGGGGAGAAGGGGAGCGTGCGCGTGTGCTCACAGCGTTGACGAGGAGGCCCGGGGACGCCGGAGGAGCTCGAGGTGGCGCGGATCGACGCGGTGGCCGCCTGAGCCCGAGGAGGAAGTCGAGGTTGGGGTGGCGTCACGGGGCCGTCCGGCGCCATGTGGCTCGACGTAGATGATGAGGACGACGCTACGGTGCCCTGGACTCGTCGGCGTGGCAAGGGGTGGACGGTGACCGCGGGCTTCACCGGAGCGAGCCCATGGCGGCGTCGGGCGAGGTGGGGAATGAGGGAGAGGGGGCGAACGGGGCGGCTAGGGTTTGTCCGAGGGGTAAGGGAGGGGTCTTTGTAGCCCTCTGCAGCGCGCGTTGTCGACCAGAGGGGAGGAGGGCCAGGCGCGCGCACGCACGCTGCGTGCTCGACAGCGGGCGAGGGTGAGTAGTGCGGGAGGTGAGGGAAGAGGCTTGGCGGGCTGGGCCGGCACTGTGGCCACTTAGGCCCAGTAGCACGGGCCATTTTCCTTTTTCTTCCTTTCTTTTCTGTTTTCATTTATTCTTTTCTGTTGCATTTTCTTTTAGCTAGCAATTGTATTTTGTAAAATATGGGACTTGCCAAATCTAATACTAGGCAATGACTGGCACTGCCACAAAAAGTTTGGAGGCAAAAAGAAAAGGTTAGGTATTATTAGAAATTGGAAAGACCAGTTTAATTGCTGTTGGACCTCTGAATTAATTTCCAGGGGCAATTTGGGAATTTTCTTAATGTTGGTTTTATTTTTATAATTGCCTTAGGAATATTTGCCACATGATGAACTATTTTGTTTTGGCAGTTTGAAGAAATAATTATATGACTTTATTTAAATTTTGAACTTGAGGTAGAAATATTTCTTAATGATTTTTCTTATGGCAAAATGATGATGACTTGGCATGATTAAGAGGAGATCACTGTGGTTGAAACAGGGGGGTGTTACAAATCTCCTCTACTAAAAGAAATCTCGTCCTGAGATTTAAGTGGGGAAGTAAAGAGTAACTTTGGGAGAACTGACCCTTATAGGGATAATTATCTGGTGAAAAATGGAGGGAGTGTGGCAGAAGTATCTCTCGAGTTGACACTTCAGAAAACATCGAGAGCAAGGTATGAAGGTACAATAGGAAGTTTCAAGCGAATGGACGAACGATCGATACCTGAACAGAGTGTGAGAAGGGGGTTCAGAGCATCGGGAATAGATAATCTTTCGGAGGGTGGCTTGGGTTAACACACAAAGACAAGAGCAAAGGATACTTCGGAATCAAGGATGTACAGTAGAGTCAGGTTACGATCCTGTGGAACTGTGGGGGTGTCGATCGAAAGTAGGGAAAACGGTGGCATCTTACCAATCACGATAATAAGGTATGTCGGAGGATAGCCTGTCAGTTATGTCGGCGACAACATCGGTACCAAGGACGAGGGACGAAGAGAACCATTTTCCTGCTCGTTGAACGAGGCGGACCACTAAGGCAAAGTTCTTGTCCGTCGGGGGTTACCGAATTGTCATCAACAATAGTAACAGGGTCGCACTGACAAGGTTGTGCATCGAGGTGTTTTCATAAGCACGGAATTATTTCTGCTTATATCATATAGATCACAACAAAGGTTAAACAAACCAATGGAAAGGAAAAAAGAAATGATTAATTGATTATTCAAATTACTCAATGGGAAGGAAGATGTGTTTACACACAAGAATCAGGAGTGTAACTTTTCCCAAGGAAAAGTAGAGCATGATATACAGGTCGGATTAACAAGTACATCACCATTCGGATAAAGGGGCAAGGGAATTCATGATGTTATCCATACAACAGTGTTTGGATAATTGATCAAGAAACATTTAGCGTTGCGCTTCCAATGTTCTTTTTGATATTCGGGATGCCACAATCATGCTTCGAGCTAGCGATGATATTGTGTTTCAAGAAAAGGTTGGCTTTGAAGGCCACAAGAATACACAGGGAGTAACTTCAGTAAAAGAAAGAAAACAAGGTATGAGCAAAACATAACCAAGTCTATGTTGGCAAGGATACAAGGAGGTTGTCGATGATATCACAAATCATCGAGGGGCAAGGATGGTATTTCTAGCCATGAGTTCAATTGACATCTCTGAAGAAGCCAAAGTGTTGACGGTGATCACGAAAAATTTTGTCGAGAGACTCTATGAAGATGCCATCGAGCAGTGACGACATCAAGCAAAAGGAAGGATGAAGTGAAAGGCTATGAGAACCACGGGTTCGACACCAGCTCGATGTCAAGCTTGATGTTCGAGGTGAAATGATAAGATGAGGAAAATCATCGTAAGCTTAGCTCATCGTCGGAAGTTGCTCTGGGCATAAGGACCAGGTTGCACAGTTAAAAGTTGGCACGATAAAGATATAGCCGATCAGGCTAGGAATGATGTGATGGGGTATTTAAACTTCCCAGTAACAAGTACTAGGGGTAATACCGGAAGGTAAATCGGAGTAGAGGTTGGACGGGTGAAATGATCTACAGAGGACAAGTATTTTAACTTATCCGGGAAATGGAATCAAGGAGGAATTACGGTCGGAACCACAATTGCGAAGGATCAATTCATAGATACAAGATGAACTTGTACCAAGGAAATAATTATTTTTACGAGCAGCTTCCATGATAAGTTCTACATCGGGTCCATGGGCATGAACACAAGGGTGCAAGGTCGACTCCCACTTATCCAATGCATAACCTTTCATTCACTTCTCGTCTTTGAAGAAGTTGTAGAGTTGAAAATTTATCCGACGAAACGCGAGTAGATATAACCCGCATAACTTTCAATTTACACAGGTTAAGGAAAGCATATGTTCAACCCATCCGGGCATCTTAGGCACATACACCACAAATTGCAGGAGTAATAAACTCAAGCTCGGAAGCAGAGCATGGTTGACAGAAGGAGATGATACATTTTACCAAAGACATTCTGTATCCGAGGAAGGACTCACAAGGTTATTGAATATGATCAATGCTGTCGGATAGCAACCCAACAAAAGATCAGATGGTCGGCAAGGATCCGATGTGAGTATCGGTACTCAAACAGAAGAATAAAGAATGCAAGGCATCGGATTGTAGAAACAACTGAATAATTCAACGCTGAAATACAAAGGAATTGTGGTTTCCAAATGGAGGGATCCGAAGCAGACGCTCTGATCAAGGATGGACATCTTGAGTAGGCCTGAGGGTACAGTCGACGACAAATAGATTGGTCAAGAACCAGTTCATGTTCAAAATGAGGTCTGAGCCGGAAATATAATTTAAAAGGATCAACTGATGATTGCGTGCATTCGCACTCATGTTGAATCAATAAGACCAAAATGACGGTGTCAAAGGATACTAATGAATATTGCCAGACATATGGAATTAACCATAATGCAGGCAGGCAAGACTTTCCAAAGCAATAGATTGCAGTGGATTTTCGGAACATTAGATAGTATTATGAAGTATTTGCCAAAACACCTGATCAACTGGGGATGAACGAATCCCCGGAAAGTGTGAGGAATTATCTGCAGTGCGAAAGAAGCTGCAAAGAAGTGGGCACTAAGGATTCTTGGAACAACGAAGAGGATTCCGGGGTATCTAGGAATAAAAAGGGCAACCAGAAAAGAAGGTACAAACGGCAAGGATGCAAAGTTCTCCACGGGGGTTTATCGATGGTAGGGAACTGCAAAAGCAGTGGGCACAAGGGTCTCGGGAAACATCGAGGAGTATCTTCAGAGTCTTCTGATGAAGCAGATGATCTTCTGTGGTGAAGGAGCTCTCCGGGAGGAAGCGGTTACGAGAACCTAGTGTTAGAGTTAGCAAAATCTTTAACCGAATAGAAGGGAGATCAGAGTCCCATAGTAAAGACGAGGAATAAAATATCCTAATACCACCCAATTGGCGACGTGGGCCCGTAAGCCACACAACCATGTTAGTAAAACAGTTTTCATTGACTAGACTCAACTTCGGCCAAGGAGTTGGAAGGGGAGTTCCTACAGGCAGTCGGCTCTGATACCAATCTGTGACGCCCTCGGCTCAATCATGCACTAATCATACATGCAAATGCACACGATCAAGCCTAAGGACTCACTTGAAGATATCACAACACAACTATAAAACATAAATAAAGTCATACAAGCTTTATATTACAAGCCAGGGGCCTCGAGGGCTCGAATACATAAGCTCGCATACAAGCGTCAGCGGAAGCATCAGATATCTGAGTACAGATATAAAAGAAAACACAGACAAGCCTTTAAGAAGGCGGGGAAAAAGAAAACACTACGATCGAAAAGGCACAGGCCTCCTGCCTGGGACCCTCCGATCCTACTCCTGGTCATCTCCAAGCTCGTAGTAGTAACCACCCTCGGGGTGGTAGTAGTAGTCGTCAGCGGGGTAGCTGACTCCTGGGCTCCGTCATCTGGTTGCATCAAACGGATATGGGGAAAAAGAGGAAGCAAAGAAACCGTGAGTACTCATCCGAAGTACTCAGCAAGCAAGGATCTACACTACATATGCAACATTATCAAAGAAAGGCTGTATATGTGGACCGGTCTGCAGAAATGCCAGAATAGATAGAACTCCTAGTCCTATCGAAGACTAGCATCTTCAGCGGTCTTGCAGCATTAGAAGAGTGTAGATTAGTACAGCATAAAGTAGTAGCAGCAATCAGTATCAACCTCGCCAAGAGATCCTTTCTCGAATACCTGCGAGAAAGCAATCCTAGAGCCCTACTATCCATTTCTCATCACAAGTATCCATTTCTAGTTGTATCGATCGGGATACAACTCCGAGCGTCCGTTACCGAGGATTCGGTTATGCATAGATTAGTTCTTCCCTGCAGGGGCGCACCAACTTACCCACCACACTCGCTTAACTCCGGCCGGACACACTTTTCTGGGTCATGCCCGGCCTCGGCCAAACGAAACACCGCAGCCCTACCTTGAGCTCAACAGAGAGGTCCCCGCTGGTCTATATCCTAAGCACTCAGGGGTCTTGGGCCATCGCCCTGTGCACTCCGGGTCGGTGTGCGCAGGGTGGATACCAGCGTCGCCTCGGATGGCCGACATGATCCGACCATGCCACAATGCTGAACTGGATGTCTGACAGAACTTTTAGCTGATGCCACAATGCAGAGTACCCATATTTATTCCCGCGTGATGGTTAGTGCTATCGGGCCAGAGTCCCACTCAGATCACGTATCCAAATTGTTAGTGTATTGGTGGTGCGGTAATGAGCAGAGACTCATGATCGATGTGACCCCGTCGCCCCATATCGAGGACTTGCGGCAAGGGCTAAGAATGCCCGGCCATGCCTCGTATTTATCTCTCGGGCACCCTCCAGGTCAACCCATCTCCACATCACTCGTGGGTACCCCTCAGGGTCGACCCGCCTTTCCAAGTAACAGTAGTAAAGTCCAAGTATCCTTGTGTCCATAACATCAGGGAATCCGAGGTATCACCCTCGTTGGATTCCTACTTGATGTATCTGTCATGGTGAACTTAGGAGGAATCACCCTCGAGGTTCACACTTGAGGTATTGCACGACAGCGTCGTTACCGGAAGTAGTGAAGGAGGAATCACCCTCGATGACCACGACCGAGTAACTACTCCACAGAGTTAACATCGAAATTGATGACGAGGTATCACCCTCGGCACTCGATAGTAACGCTGCATTGTCGTACAGATAAAGGGACTGTGATGTGCGGTGCTGGGGCCTGGTTGTTGAGTCTTCTGATAATCCAGCGGGGCAATCGGGACAAGTGGGGTCACTGGGGTCTCTAGCCATCCTATTCTAAGCAGTTTAGGATAAGCAGGTAACCGTCAAAAGCAGGTTACAAACATCAGGCTATGCATCAGAATAGGTAAAGCAGTAGCAGCAGCAATTCTAAAGCTAGCACAAGAGAGAAGAGAATAGGCGATATAGGCATGCTCAAAAAGGGGGGTGCTTGCCTGTTGCTCTACGGCAAAGGCAGGGTCGTCAGTGGAGTCGTCGATCTCCGGAGCTACGTCGGTCTCGGGGAATACGTCGGTGTCAGGATCTACCGAGAGAGAAGAGGGGGAGGAAACAAATAAATACATAGCAAACATATGCAACAGAGAGCATGCTATGCTAACGTTAAGTGCATGGTTGCCTAAAGACATGTCTAAATCATATTAGTTATTTTAGGATTTAAGTTGGAATTAATAACCGGTGTATATGCACTATTCACCTACCGGAAACAGGCTAAAAGTTGTGGGTTCACCTCTGTAGAGGGTCCCGACACGGAAACAGATGGCACGATTGGATTCGTCTCGTCGTTCTGAGCAACTTTCATGTATAAAGTTTTTCGATCCGAGCTATGGTTTATTTTCTACGATTTTCCAAAGTTTTAAGCAATTTTTGAAATTTCTGGAGTTAAATTAATTCAAATTATGCACAGTGCAGAAAAGGCTAGGTGCACCCGGTGCACTGCACCCAGTGTGCACCAGAGACTGACCAGTGGGGCCAGTCAACTGCCCAGTCAGCAGTTGACTGGTCCACAGTTGACTAGTCAAAGCGGCCTAGGGGTCCCACATGTCATAGACTAGGCACTGCCCAGTCAGCAAATTGACTAGTCAACTGGGTCTGGTGGGGCCCAGTTGACAGTGGTTGCTTAATCTAAACATGTTTATTTAATCTAACCAGATAATTAGTGAGGTGGGGCCCGGTTGTCAATGACCCAGCTTAGTTAATAGGTTAGTTAAATTAAACCTAATGTTACAGTAAGTTGGGCCCAGTGTCAGTGGGGTTTAGCCCTGGTGTTAGTGGTTAATGACGGTGGGGGCCACTCGTCAGCGCCTCACCGCCACGTTTTAAACGAGGGCGCGCGTCAGGGCATCGCCGGCGACCTCCCGAACGGCGGCGACGCACCGGAGACGGCCGGAATCATGCAACGGGCCACGGCTTCGAGCGTGGTTTGGCCCCACGGGTAGCTGGCGGAGAGCCGCATACAGTGGAGCAAGCGGTAGGGGCAGGGGTGACCGGAGGAGGGGTCAGCGACGAGGTAGGCGGCAGCTGGAGCTCGGGTGAGCTCGGTCCAGGTGTTAGGAGGCGCGGGGAAATGAGCTAGCAACACGGGCGGCACCAGGGTGACGCCCTGAGCGCGTACTCGTGCTCGGTTGCGCACGCCATCAACGGCAGTGACGGCAGCGAGTGTGGTGGCCGTGACGAGTTTGGGCGGCAATGGCGGCGACCGCAGCAGGCACCACAGCGAGCTAAGGGGAGAAGGGGAGCATGCGCGTGTGCTCACAACGTTGACGAGGAGGCCCGGGGACGCCGGAGGAGCTCGAGGTGGCGCGGATCGACGCGGTGGCCGCCAGAGCCCGAGGAGGAAGTCAAGGTTGGGGTGGCGTCACGGGGCCGTCCGGCACCGTGTGGCTCGACGTAGATGATGAGGACGACGCTACGGTGCTCCTGGACTCGTCGGCGTGGCAAGGGGTGGACGGTGACCGCAGGCTTCACCGGAGCGAGCCCATGGCGGCGTCGGGCGAGGTGGGGAACGAGGGAGAGGGGGTGAACGGGGCGGCTAGGGTTTGTCCGAGGGGTCAGGCAGGGGTCTTTGTAGCCCTATGTGGCGCGCGTTGTCGACCAGAGGGGAGGGGGGCCAGGCGCGCGCACACACGCTGCGTGCTCGACAGTGGGCGAGGGTGAGCAGTGCGAGAGGTGGGAGAAGAGGCTAGGAGGGCTGGGCCGGCACTGTGGCCACTTAGGCCCAGTAGCACGGGCCGTTTTCCTTTTTCTTCCTTTCTTTTCTGTTTTCATTTTTCTTTTCTGTTGCATTTTCTTTTAGCAAGCAATTGTATTTTGTAAAGTATGGGACTTGCCAAACCTAATACTAGGCAATGACTGGCACTGCCACAAAAAGTTTGGAGGCAAAAAGAAAAGGTTAGGTATTATTAGAAACTGGAAAGACCAGTTTAACTACTATTGGACCTCTAAATTAATTTCCAGGGGCAATTTGGGAATTTTCTTAATGTTGGTTTTATTTTTATAATTGCCTTAGGAATATTTGCCACATGATGAACTATTTTGTTTTGGCAGTTTGAAGAAATAATTATCTGACTTTATTTTAAATTTTGAAATTGAGGTAGAAATATTTCTTAATGGTTTTTCTTATGGCATAATGATGATGACTTGGCATGATTAAGAGGAGATCACTGTGGTTGAAACAGGGGGGTGTTTCACACAACATACATATCATCAAAATATCGAACACATATCAAGTTCACATGATTACTTGCAACAAGATTTCTCCTGCGACCTCAAAAACAAAAGTAACTACTCACAAATGATAATCATGCTCAAGATCAGAGGGGTATTAAATAGCATAATGGATCTGAACATATAATCTTCCACCAAATAAACCATATAGTAATCAACTACAAGATGTAATCAACACTACTAGTCACCCACAAGCACCAATCTAAGGTTCCGATACAAAGATTGAACACAAGAGATGAACTAGGGTTTGAGAGGGGATGGTGCTGTTGAAGATGTTGATGGAGATTGCCCTCCCCAAGATGGGAGAGTTGTTGGTGAAGATGATGACGATGATTTCCCCCTCCGGGAGGGAAGTTCCCTCGGCGGAATCGCTCCGCCAGAGGGCAAAAGTGCTCCTGCCCAAGTTCCACCTCGAGACGGCAACGCTTCATCCCGAAAGTCCTCTCCTGATTTTTTTCTAGGTCAAAATGACTTATATACCAGAAGATGGGCACTGGAGGTGGGCCGAGGGTAGCACAACCCACCAGGGGCGCGCCTGGGCTCCCTGGCGCGTCCAGGTGGGTTGTGCCCACCTGGTGGGCCCCCTCTGGTACTTATTGGCTCCAATAATTCTTATATATTCCATCAAAATTCTCCGTGAAGTTTCAGCTTATTTCGAGTTGTGCAGAAGAGGTGGCCTGACGTAGCCTTTTCAAGTCCAGAATTCCAGCTGCCGGTATTCTCCCTCTTTGTGAGAACCTTGCATATTATGAGAGAAAAGGCATTAGAATTACTCCAAAAAGCATTATTATATTTAAAAACAATATAAATACAGTAGGAAAACATGATGCAAAATGGACGTATCAGCTCCCCCAAGCTTAGACCTCGCTTGTCCTCAAGCGAAAACCGAAATCGAAAAACATATCCACATGCTTAGAGAGAGAGGTGTCGATAAAAACAAAATACGGACATAGAAGCATCATGTAAATTATTATAACAGCAACAAACTTTAACATAAAACTTTATTATAGAACTTTTATCATATAACTTCTATCATAGACTTCTCATGAACAAGTAACAATTCATCACAACATCGAAGTATAAAGCATAAACTCCGTTGAAAACCAACAAACTATGTTCTCAGTCAACTTTGCAACTACAATTCATCATCTTTTCAGGAAGGGTCACGTATCGGAGCCTTTTTGGCAAGTCCACATACTCAACCATCATATAGTCTTCTATGATTGCTAACACAAACCGCATACACATGAGCAAAAAGTTTCAAATGGACATATAGAAAGATAGGGGCTTATAGTTTCGCCTCCCAACATGCTCACCTCAAGGGTGATGTCAACAATAATAACTCAAGCTACTCATATCCAACTGGATATATGTGCCTAGATCTTTCCTCACCACATGATGCTTGCCAAAAGAGAAAATAAAAAGGAATAGAGAGAAATACTTTGACTCTTGCATAAAAGTAAATACATAAAAGTAAATGATAGGCCCTTCGCACAGGGAAGCAGAGGTTGCCATGCGGTTATTTGTTTGTATGCTCAATCTCTTAGTGCAAAAGAACGTCACGTTATATTGCCCCTTATGATAGCAACCTTTATTATGCAGTCTGTTGCTTTTATTCTTTGCGATCACAAGTTCGTACAACGCTCAATTTTCTCTTACACTAAATGATCCAACACTTTTAGAAGCAATTTTTATTGCCTTTTTGCACCGATGACAACTTACTTGAAGGATCTTACTCAATCCATAGGTAGGTATGGTGGACTCTTAAAACAAGATTTGGGTTTAAGGGTTTTGGATGCACAAGTAGTATCTCCACTTAGTGCGGAATTTTTGGCTAGCAAAGATGGGGGGGCAAGCACCACATGTTAAAGGATCTATGACAATATAACTTCTATGTGAATATGAACAAACATAAATCATTATGTTGTCTTCCTTGTCCAACGTCAACAATTTGGGCATATAATATTTTGATGGGGGCTCACAATCACAAAACATGTCCAAGATAGTATATTTGCATGTGAATCTTCTCTTCCCTTATTAATTCTTTCATGAATTGCATTATTGACCAATGCTATGTTTGTAAATCTCCAATAAAATTTTCTACTTATACTCTTCCTTATGTAATGTCATTACTTACCATAAGATTAGCATATGATCTTTTTTTATTTATTTCCTTTCTTTTATTAAACATGAAAACAAAGAGAACAAAACTTCAAACTTAAGTTTATTATATATAACTTGCACATGATTACAAGGATAGAATATTAAGCAAACTCTCGAAAAGAAAGGATCGAACTAAATTTTTATTCATCTAAAGCAAAAGATAACTATGGATCGAACTAAGATAAGTAAAGGCAAAAGATAGTGGAGGTGATACGATACCGGGGCACCTCCCCCAAGCTTGGCACAAGCCAAGGGGAGTGCCCATACCTGATACTCAAGTTTCCTTTGGTGATGAAGAAGGAGCCGGTGGTGATGAAGTAGAAGGTTTGTCTGCCTTTTTCTCCAACTTATTTCGAAGGTAAAAATTATCTATCCTTAACTCTTCATTCTCCATCTCAAGCTTTATTATCCTCTTGCATAACGCCTCCATGCTTTCATGCTTGAAACGAGGAGGGACTGGTTCATCTTCATCTTCTTCATCGGAGAACCATATATAGGGATAGGTATCCTTGAAGATATTTTTATCTAAAGGCTGATGAGAAACTGGGCACTCCTCCTCGGAATCTTGAGACGACATATTTTCAGATATGTCAGAAAACAGCAAGGGAAAGAAAATAGAAGATTTTTCCGTGATACGGTGGTCAATAGGTACGGGGGGTATATAAAGATTTTTTATCTTGGGAAACAAGCAAACGGAAGAAAAACGGAGTTCGGAAGGTACCCGAGGAGGGCACAACCCACTTGGGCGCGGCTGGCAAGCCAGGCACGCCCTAGTGTCTTGTGTCCACCAGGGGTTCCTTCCTGGGTGGTTCATATTTTCCTAATTTTTGATATATTCAAAAACTGACAGAAAATATTTTTGCGGATTTTTCGCGGTCTATTTACTTACCGTATCACGTACCTCCTCTTTTTTCATGATTCTGGAGTATTCCGGAAGGTTTCCTTTATGTGTTCTTCCGGTGTCAAAGTTTGGATAATATTGCTTTCAACATTAATAGGCGTACCTGAGATATAATGTTTTATTCTTTGCCCATTGACAACCTTCAGGTTAGTACCCTCGGGATTATTTATTTTTATGGCTCTAGATCGATAAACCTCCTGGATAACATAGGGTCCTTCCCATTTGGAGAGGAGTTTTCCTGCAAAGAATCTGAAACAAGAGTTGTACAAAAGAACATATTCTCCAACTTTGAACTCACGCTTTTGGATTCTTTTGTCATGCCATCTTTTAACATTTTCTTTAAATAACTTGGCATTTTCATAAGCTTGGGTTCTCCATTCCTCTAGTGAGCTAATATCAAATAACCTCTTTTCACCGGCAAGTTTGAAATCATAGTTGAGTTCTTTAATTGCCCAATATGCTTTATGTTCTAACTCAAGAGGCAAATGACAAGCTTTTCCATAGACCATTTTATAAGGAGACATACCCATAGGATTTTTATATGCTGTTCTATAAGCCCAAAGTGCATCATCTAATTTCTTAGACCAATTCTTTCGAGACCTATTGACAGTTTTCTATAATATTAATTTTATTTCTCTATTGCTAAGTTCAACTTGACCACTAGACTGAGGATGATAGGGTGATGCAATTCTATGGTTAACATCATACTTAGCAAGCATTTTACGGAAAGCACCATGAATGAAATGTGAACCACCATCAGTCATTAAATATCTAGGGACTCCAAACCTTGGGAAAATTACTTCCTTAAGCATTTTAATAGAGGTGTTGTGATCAGCACTACTAGTTGGAATAGCTTCTACCCACTTAGTGACATAATCAACATCAACCAAAATATGAGTATACCCATTAGAGGAAGGAAAAGGTCCAATGTAATCAAATCCCCAAACATCAAATGGTTCAACAGCAAGTGAATAATTCATAGGCATTTCTTGACGCTTACCAATATTTCCAATCGTTTGACATTCATAACAAGATAAGACAAACTTACGGGCATCCTTGAAGAGAGTAGGCCAATAAAAACCAGATTACAATACCTTGTGAGCAGTTCTATCTCCCGCATGATGCCCTCCATAAGCTTCGGAGTGACATTTTCGTAGGATTTGTCCCTGTTCATGCTCAAGTACACAACGTCTAATAATACCATCTAGTCCTTCTTTATAAAGATGTGGGTCATCCCAAAAGTAATGTCTTAAATCATAGAAGAATTTTTTCTTTTGTTGGTATGTGAAGCTAGGTGGTATGTATTTAGCAACAATGTAATTAGCATAGTCAGCATACCAAGGAGTGTTATGAGAAACATTTATTGCAGCTAATTGTTCATCGGGAAAACTATCATTAATAGGTTGTGGGTCATCAAGAATATTTTCTAACCTAGACAAGTTATCAGCCACGGGGTTCTCAGCTCCTTTTCCATCAGTGATATGTAAGTCAAATTCTTGTAGCAAAAGAACCCACCTAATGAGTCTAGGTTTAGCATCTTTCTTTTCCATAAGATATTTTATAGCAGCATGATCGGTGTGAACAGTAACTTTAGAATCAACAATGTAAGATCTAAATTTGTCACAAGCAAACACAACTGCTAAGAATTCTTTTTCAGTAGTAGCATAATTGCATTAAGCACTGTCTAGAGTTTTACTAGCATAATGAATAACATTTAACTTCTTATCAACTCTTTGTCCTAGAACAGCACCAACAGCATAATCACTAGCGTCACACATAATCTCAAAGGGCAAGTTCCAATCAGGTGGTTGAACAATAGGTGCAGAGATTAAGGCTTTCTAAAGTGTTTCAAAGGCTTCTACACAATCATCATAAAAAACGAACGAAACATCCTTTTGCAAAAGATTTGTAAGAGGCCTAGAAATTTTAGAGAAGTCTTTAATAAATCTCCTATAGAAACCAGCATGACCGAGGAAACTACGAATACCTTTGATATCTTTAGGACATGGCATTTTCTCGATTGCATCAACTTTAGCGTTATCCAGCTCAATACCTCATTCAGAAATTTTATGTCCCAAGTCAATACCTTCATTAACCATAAAATGGCATTTCTCCCAATTCAAGACAAGATTAGTTTGCTCGCATCTCTGCAAAACTCGATCAAGGTTGCTTAAGCAATCATCAAAAGAAGTTCCGTAAACGGAAAAGCCATCCATGAAAACCTCAACAATCTTTTCACAAAAATCAGAGAATATAGCAGTCATACATCTTTGAAGGGTAGCAGGTGCATTACATAAACCAAAAGGCATACGTCTATAAGCATAAGTTCCAAAAGGACAAGTGAAGGTGGTTTTTTCTTGATCAGGTTGTGACACAGGTATTTGAGAAAATCCAGAGTATCCATCAAGGAAACAAAAGTGTGTGTGTTTAAATAGTCTTTCAAGCATTTGATCAATTAAAGGTAGAGGGTAGTGATCCTTTCTAGTAGCTTTATTTAATTTTCTAAAATCAATTACCATTCTGTAGCCAGTGACAATTCTTTGTGGAATAAGTTCATTTTTATCATTAGGAACAACAGTAATACCTCCCTTCTTAGGGACAAAATGAACAGGACTTACCCATCTACTATCAGCTATAGGATAGATTATACCTACTTCCAGAAGCTTCAATATTTCAGTTCTTACCACTTCTTTCATTTTGGGATTCAACCGTCGTTGGTGATCAACAACGGGTTTAGCATCAGGTTCCATATTAATTTTAAGTCATTGAACAAAGGGTTTTCGTTCATGTCTATGGTTTACCGAACCTACGGGGTCACAGGCTTAAAGTTATCATGATCTGCTGAGTGTTAGTGGGACAGGAGTGATGAGAATATATTTGTGAAATTATTTCATTAATATCTGAAATAGTTCCGAGAGGTTTCGGAAGCGTTTCGGAGTCACTGGAAGGGTTTCGGTGAATATCGGGTAATACATGGTATTACCGATTAATTACATATAGGTGAAAAATATTTCCGGTGATGTTAAATTATATATATATAATGTTCTAGAAGTGTTTAGAACATTTTATATTTAATTTAAATATCAACGGGCCTTAAAAGGCCAAGAGGTGGAAGGCAACTTGGGCCACAAGGGCCCAAGTGGAGTTGGCGCCCCCTTTCCTTGTGGGTGGGGGGGGGGCGAATTGCACTAAGGGAGGGAGTAGGACTCCTCCCCTAGGCCGGTGCACCAAGGGGGCACTTTCCCCCCTTGGTGGCTGCCCTCCCCCTCCCCTCTAACCTATATATACTAGAGGATTTCCACCCTATGTTAACACAAGTTTTGGAGCCTCCTCTAGTTGATCTAGTGCTTGTTCTAGTTGGTCCTAATTTACTAATTAGAGCGAGCCCTATCCACCTCTAATCCTCACAATTAGAAGCCCCGTGTGGTTCTAAACTGCTCTCTCTAATTATCCTACAATGATTAGCTCTGGACTGTGAAGCGCTGCCGGATCTTGAAAACCGTCCGCTTGCAACCAAGTAGAGAGGCCGTGCTTTCGGTATTCCATTCGAGGGATCATTCGTGGGCAGTTCGCAGGATCTTCATCGACGTTCGAGAGAATCCAAGTACGATCTACACCGACTCGTCTACTTCCGCTGCACTCCCGGAGTTGGTAACGATCGTTGATCAGAACCCGTTATGCATCTTCATATTGTTCCTGGGTGATCGTAGGGTGAATTTTTTTTTTGTTTTCTACTATGTTTCCCAGTAGGAAGGGCCTCGTCATCATATCTGAGTCCTCCTCCTGTGACGATGATGACCATGACTTCAGCACTGATGATGACGACCTTGACTTTGGCTCCGACGATTCACCAGCTGCCACGAAAGCCTACAACTGCGTCGGTGACTGGAATGGCAAAGGGCCGGCAAGGAAGTGGTGAAGAAGCTCTGCCCATCCATTTTTTTATTTTCGTTTTTATTTGTTTTTACTTTAGAACCTGTCCAGCGATGAACTGTGGTGATCTTTTTGATGATGTAAAGTGGATTATGTGCATTTCGGTGTCTGTTTGGTGTCGATTTGTATGTCTGTTGTTTGAATGTCCCTCTGTTTCGTTGATGATCTACGTAGACTAGTTTCACGTTGCATGCGTAGTATGAATTTAGGGTGCCCGATATGAGGCACGCGGCTATGGGCGAGAATTTGAGGTCTGGCCGGTCATTGTCCGCGGATGCGCCCGGGCATGTCCACGGACGTATAGGGCGCGAGATTTGGTAATTGTGACTATATATGCTCTTAGCGAGAAATCTTTCAATCTATTCATTTTTAATTATGGCAGTACAACGAACACCAGAAATAATAAAATTACATCCAGATCCGTAGACCACCTAGCGACGACTACAAGCACTGAAGCGAGCCAAAGGCGCACCGCCGTCATCGCCCCTCCCTTGACAGAGCCGGGCAAAACTTGTTGTAGTAGTCAGTCAAGAAGTCATCGTGCTATGGCCCCATAAGACAAGCTCATAGGAACAACAACTACCGTTGATCAAGAGATGCATAGATCGGAAGGATCCAACCTGAAGACATAAGAATATAGATGAACAAAGACCGGATCCGAGTAGATCCACCAAAGACAACCATCGACCGCAACCCGCAAGATCCGCCGAAGACACACCTCTGCATGCTCTTCGACGATGCTAGATGCACCACCGGGAAGGGGGCTAGGCGGGGAGAAACTTATTCCAACTTTAGGGAGTCGCCACCATCTTATCTTCCTGAATCAGACACAAACCCTAACAAAACTCAGAAAACATCTAAAAATGGAGCCCTCCCATTGGTAAGTGTCGGGATCCACCATGCCTTCATGGCCCTAGGACAATCGGAGATGAGGCGGATCGGCATTGGCACCGACGGGAGGGAGAGAAACCTTAGGATTTTTTCTAGAGGTGGCAGCTAGGTGTGTGTTGCTTACAGTTGTTCACGAGGAAATTTCCTGGAATCACGTTTCAGGCTTTGAGAATCCCAGAGTATTCTTTAGGGCATGTTCAAATCCTCTCCAGCTTCACAAAAATTGACATATTCAACTTCTCCTCCTTGCTTCTAGCTTCAAGTAGCGATCCAAGGAGTGTTCGGCTCCATCGGCAGCTTCTCCCACAGCTGCAGCCCAGTCGGGAGGGTTGTGGCCTGTTAGGCGTTGATACGTCTCAAACATATCTATAATTATTGATTGTTTCATGCTATTATATTATCATTTCTATATACGTTTATAGCGATTTATATTATTTTTCTGGACTAACCTATTAATTTAGTGCACAACGTCAATTACTGTTTTCGACTTGCTCTTGGTTTCGCAGGAAATCAATATCTACGGAGGTCAAAATACATTGCCCGACTTAATATGATTTTTTGGGCAACAAGAAACACGCGAAGCTTCGGGACACCTCCAGAGGAGCTGCCAGGGGGCCACACGGGTGCCCGACGCGACCAATGGGGGTGGTTGTGCCCCCTACACATGTGGGTCCCCTCGCAGCACCTTGACCCGATTCCACCACCATAATCCCCTATAAATACTGATACTATCCGTCGTGCCTCAAGATGAACTTTATTGCCGCCACAAGCTACTGTTCCACGGAAATCCCACCTGGAGGCCTTTTCCGAAGCCCTGCCTAAGGGGGAAGCCATTGCCAGAGCCATCTTCATCAACCTTGCTGCCTCCATCGCCGTGTGTGAGTAGTTCCACAAGACCTACGCGTCCATAATAGTAGCTAGATGGTTGTCTCTCTTTTTGGATCTTCAATACCATATTCTTGTTCTTGATTGAGATAAATCCGATGTAATTTTATGGTGTGTTTGTTGGGACATGATGAATTGTCACTTTATGACCAGATTACTTATTAAAATCAATTGAATATATTGAGGTTTTGTTGCTGCATAATTAAATAGCTTTGTATGTTGTCCGATCTATCTATCTTATTTGGCCAAGTTCGATGGGTTTATCTTCTTAGGGAGTTGTGCTTTGTAGTGGGTTCAATCTTGTGGTGCTCTAACCCAGTTACAATAAGGGCCAAGACGCATATTGTATTGTTGCCACTAAGCATAAAATGACGGGGTTTTGTCATATTGATTGACTTCTTCCTTTCTATATTATGCCATCTTGCTTATTGCAATACTCTGTTTCTTGTAAACTTAATACCTTGAGATGCATGCTGGATAGTGTTTTTTGGTGTGGAGTATTAATAGTAGAGGTAGTTGGATTAACTGTCTACTTATCATGGACGTAATGCCTAGATGAGATTGTGACATAAATAATCATAGTCTTAAATAAAATTCACTCAATTACCAAACTGTAATTTGTTTACCATTCTACTTGTTGTTTTTGAGAGAGATGCCACTAGTGAAAATATGGCCCCGAGTCTATTCTACATTAATAAATTCTTCTACACAATTTGCTCTTTTATTGGCCATACTATTTTACCACTACCTATCTCTATTTTATTTTAATCTTGCTAGGTGGATGCCCATCCTCTGGGTTGGGCCGTTGATCCCCCCAATCCTGTCACGGGTGAGCCTCGTTCGTCGGATCCAGAATGTTCAAGGAGAAATCACCTAAAGACTTGGCGTGCACCCCAAGATGTAGAAGTATTCCTTGGCACGCTATGAAACCGACCTTATGTAAACCCTAGGTACCCTCGGTGTCTATATAAACTGAGGGACCAGGGATGTAGAGGCACAAATCATTCACATCGGATCTCGTTGTAGATCACCTGTACTTTGCACTCCTCCACAGTCTATACAACAAAGCAGGACGTAGGATTGCAGCCGCGTCGCCATAGAGGCCCTCCAAGCCACCATCAGGACTGCATAAGTGCATCAGAAGTGCAGCCCCGCCTTGACTGCTCGCCCTGCACCTTAGCTCGCGCGGTTAATATCAAAGCAACATACCTGCACACATTGAGGCGTCAAAGAAAATTGAGGGGGGCAGAACTACGGGAGCAGGGGAGTGATACGTCTCCAACGTATCTATAATTTATAAGGTATTCATGCCATGTTTACAACAATTTTATATGGTTTTGCTATGATTTGATTAGAACTAACCCGGACTGGCGCTGTTTTCAGTAGAACTACCGTGGTGTCATTTTTGTGCAGAAATAAAAGTTCTCAGAATGGGCTGAAAATTTACGGAGAATATTTTTGGAAAATATAAAAAATACTGGAATGAAAAGATATCGGATAGTACCAAAGTGAATGATTTATTTTATCAAACTAACCCATCTCATGAAGTTCCGTTAAGTTTTGTGTGATTGAAGTTTTCAAGTTTTGGGTGAGATATCGACATCAGGAGAACAAGGAGTGGCAAGACACTAAGCTTGGGGATTCCCAAGGCACCCCAAGGTAATATTCAATGAAGATCCAAGCAACTAAGCTTGGGGATGCCCCGGAAGGCATCCCCTCTTTCGTCTCCAACATTATCGGTAACCTTACTTGGAGCTATATTTTTATTCCTCACATGATATGAGTTTTGCTTGGAGCATCATTTTATTTTATTAGTATTTGCTTGCTGTTATTTAGAATAATGTTTTTCATCTTTAAGTTTAATAAAAATGTCAAGTATAGCCTTTACCATGCTTATTTTGCAAGTCTATATGTTGCTGATTTGAAACCAGAAAGTTTTCTATCATTGTCGGAATTCTTATGGAAAGTCATAACATGGTAAAATCTTTAAAAAATTTACACAATGAGTAACAAGAAATTTTCTACAGTGTGGTTATTTTTGAGAATTTTTGGAGTTAGGTAAGTATGAGTACAATTGCACTCTTTACACACTGTCCTGTTTTGATAGATTGCTGTTATGTTTGCATTGTTTGCATATGTTTGCTTGTTTAATGATTCTTTTTGAGGATAGGAGTATTAAATATGCAGAGGCATTTAGTATTCAATGTTAAATAATAATTTTAGCAATTTGCTACAGTAGAGAATGATAAGGTTTTGCATTTGATTTATACTAACTTTTCTCACAAGTTCTTGTTGAGTTTTGTGTGGATGAAGTTTTTAAGATTTAGGGAAACCGTGATATAAAAGGAATTAAGGAGACACAAAAGCTCAAGCTTGGGGATGCCCAAGGCATCCCTAGTTAATATTTCAAGAAGTCTCAAGCATCTAAGCTTGGGGATGCCCCGGTAGGCATCCCACCTTTCTTTTTCAGCAATGATCGGTCAATTTTGGTTGAGACTAAGTTTTTGCTTCTGCACATGCTATGTGCTATCCTTTGAATGTCATTTTATTTTGTTTTGCTTGTTGTTTGAATAAAATACTTAAGATCAAATTTTTCTTTATGAGAGAGAGTCTTCACATAGCTACTTAATTATTCGACTACTCATTGATGTTCACTTATATCCTTTTTGGAGTAGTTTGTCATTTACTCGTGTGCTTCACTTATATCCTATGAGTAAATGGTTGAATGAATTGAATATCATAAATCTGAAATTATATATGTTTCATATGCTTATCCCATGGGGAGTAATGACTTCATATATAAGAAGTAGAGGTGGTAAACTTATTAAAAGTTAGCAAACATAGTATTGGTCACTTGAACAATTCATGAAAGAATATTGAAGGAAGAGAGATTTCACATATAAATATACTATCTTGGACATCTTCTATGATTGTGAGCCCCATTAATTATTTTCAAACTTGAGCAAATTAGTTGAAGTTGGACAAGGAAGACAACATAATGAGTTATGCTTGGGTATATTTGTATAGAAGTTATATTGTTATGGATCCTCCAACATGTGGTGCTTGCTATTTAGAATATTTTGCTAGCCAAAATTTCTGTACTAAGCGGGAATACTGCTTGTGCATCCAAAATCCTTGAACCAAGTTTCTTCCATGAGTGTCCACCATATCTACCTATATGCGGTATTTACCTGCCATTCCAAGTAAATTTGCATGTGCGAAACTCTAAACCTTCAAATAATAATCTGTTTTGTATGCCTGAATCGCTCATGTAGCGACTAGGGGCTGTCAGTATCTTCCATGCTAGGTGGGTTATTCTCACAATGACTGTTAATTCACTTGTCATTCACGAGAAAGTGGCTGGTAATCAGGATGCCCAGTCCCGTGATCAAAAGATCAAAAACAAAATTTCAAATAATTAAACAAAACTCCCCCAGGACTGTTGTTGGTATGGACGGTACCCGTTGTTTCGGATCAGCCGTGGAGTGTGATTGTTGGTGGAGGGGGAGTAAAAACTTTACCATTCTATTTGGGAACCGCCTATAATGTATCTAGCATGGAAGATAGTGAGAACTCTTGGTTGTTATGTTGACAATGAAAGCATACCTCTCAAAATTATGTTCATCTCTATTTTAAAAGCTTCGAGCTCTAGCACCCCTGCAAATCCCTGCTTCCCTCTGCGAAGGGCCTATCTTTTACTTTTATTTTTGTTGAGTCAATTTCTTATTCCAATCTATTCTTTAGTTGGCAAGCAATGTGGTGGGGAAAGATCTAAGCATATATGGCCATTCAAATATATTTGATCTTGAAATATTATTGTTGACAATTATCTATATGATAAATAAGTTGGGAGGCGAAACACTAAGCCCCTATCTTTCTCTGTGTTCGATGGATGCTATTTGTTCTAAAAATATGCTTTTAGTGGTAGCAATCATGGAAGACTATATGATAGTTGAGTATGTGGAATTTGCTAAATCAAACCTCTTACATAGACCCTTCCTGAAAATAAGATGAATTGCAATTGTTTGATGACTGAGAACATAGTTTGTTAGTTTTCAAGAAAGTTTATGGTCTATGCTTTAACATGTGAATAGCTTGCTACTTGATCATGAGAAGTTTTATGATATGAGCTACTGTTATGATATATAATGATGCTAGAAAAAGTGGTTGAAATTATTATTGATCAAACTTGTGCACTTGCTAGCATTCACACTTCATAAATTATTTCTTTTATCATTTACCTACTCGAGGACGAGTAGGAATTAAGCTTGGGGATGCTGATACGTCTCCAACATATCTATAATTTATGAAGTATTCATGCCATGTTTACAACAATTTTATATGGTTTTGGTATGATTTGATTAGAACTAACCCGGACTGACGCTGTTTTCAGCAGAACTACCGTGGTGTCATTTTTGTGCAGAAATAAAAGTTCTCGGAATGGGCTGAAAATTTACGGAGAATGTTTTTGGAAAATATAAAAAATACTGGAACGAAAAGATATCGGAGAGGAGTCCCAAGGCAACCACAAGGGTGGAGGGCGCGCCCCCTGTGACGCCCCCGGCTCAATCGTGCACTAATCATACACGCAAATGCACACGATCAAGCCTAAGGACTCACGGGAAGATATCACAACACAACTCTAAAATATAAATAAAGTCATACAAGCTTTATATTACAAGCCAGGGCCTCGAGGGCTCGAATACATAGCTCGATGGCATACAAGCATCAGCGGAAACATCAGATATCTGAGTATAGATATTAAAAGAGAAACAGAAATGCCTTTAGATAGGCGGGGCAAAATAAAACACTACGATCGAAAGGCGCATGCCTCCTGCCTGGGACCCTCCGATCCTACTCCTGGTCGTCGGCCAGCTCGTAGTAGTAGCCACCCTCGGGGTAGAAGTGGTAGCTGAAGTCGTCAACCAGGGCAGCGGTCTCAGGGGCTCCATCATCTGGTTGCACCAAAAGGGTATGTGGGAAAAAGAAAGCAAAGCAACCGTGAGTACTCATCCGAAGTACTTAGCAAGCAAGGATCTACACTACATATGCAACACTATCAAAGAGTGGCTGTATATGTGGACTGGGCTGCAGAAATGCCAGAATAGAGAGGAAAGCCTAGTCCTATCGAAGACTAGCATCTTCAGCGGTCTTGCAGCAATAGAAGAGAGTAGAATAGTACAATATAATGTAGCAGTATCATTAAGTCTCAACCTCACCCAGAGATCCTTTCTCGACTCCCTGCGAGAAAGCAATCCCAGAGCCATACAGTCATCAACCTCGTCCTGAGATCCCTTCTCGACTCCCTGTGAGAAGCAATCCCAGAGCCATATATCCAGGTATCATCTCAAGGTCTAGTTGTGTCGATCCGGATACAACTCCGAGTGTCCTTTACCGTAGGACCAGCTATCGATAGATGTTTTCTTTCCTGCAAGGGTGCACCAACTTACCCACCACGCTCGCTTAACTCCGGCCGGACACACTTTTTCGGGTCATGACCAGCCTCGGCCAAACGATACACCGCAACCCTACCTAGAGCTCAGCAGAGAGGTCCCCGTCGGTCTATATCCTAAGCGCTCAGGGGTCTTGGGCCATCGCCCTGTGCACTTCGAGTCGGTGTGTGCAGGGTCGGGACGAGCACCACCTCAGTCCCGGATGGTACTGGCCCGGCCTGGCCACGAGGCTGAACTAGACGTCTGACAGAGCTTTCGGCTGATGCATACGATGCAGAGTGCCCATAACTCTTCCCACGTGATGGTTAGTGCTATCAGGCCAGAGGCCTGCTCGGATCAAATATCCAAATCGTTAGTGGACTAGGGGCTTGCGATAACGAGCAGAGACTCACGATCGATGTGACCCCGTCGCCCCGTCATGAGGACTTGCTGCAAGGGCTAAGAATGCCCGACCGCGCCTCGTATTCATATCTCGGGCAACCTCCAGGTCAACCCATCTCCACAACACTCGCCACTTAGGCTCACGCGGGTACCCCTCAGGGTCGACCCGCCTTTCCAAGTAACAGTGTAAAGTCCAAGTATCCGTGTGTCCATAACATCAGGGGAATCCGAGGTATCACCCTCGTTGGATTCCTACTTGATGTATCCGTCAAGGTGAACTCGGAGGAATCACCCTCGAGGTTCACACTTGAAGTGTTGCGTGACAGGGTCGTATCAGCAGTGTAGAAGAAGGAATCACCCTCGATGACCATGACCAATTATCTACCCTACAAGGTTAACATCAGAAGTTCTGACGAGGTATCACCCTCGGCACTCGATAGTAACCCAGTAGTGTCGTACAACTAAGGGGGGGGTGATGTGCGGTGCCAGGGCCTGGTCTTCAATCCCGTTGATCGGGTCTTCTGTTAATCCAGCGGGGCAACAAGGGACCAGGTGAGGTTCTCTAGTGGGTCTCCACCCAGCCTATACTAAGCAGTTTAGGATAAGCAGGTAAGGTATCAATAGCAGGTTACAATAAACAGGCTATGCATCAGAATAGGTAAAGCAGTAGCAGCAGCAATTCTAATGCAAGCATGAGAAAATAGAATTGGGCGATATCGGGATGATCAAAAGGGGGGGGGTGCTTGCCTGGTTGCTCGGCAGCAAAGGCAAGGTCGTCAACGGTGGCGTCAGGCTCCCGAGCTGCGTCGATACTGGGAACTGCGTTGGGGTCTAACGAGAGAGAAGAGGGAGAGGAAACAGTATAAATACACAGCAAACATGAGCAACACAATGTACGACATGACAATATGCAGTGCCGGGTGTGTCCTAACGTATGGTTGCACGTCACCGAGGAAGGGGGAATCCATCCGGGAATGTTTTCCTGGTTCCGGACATATGTCAGACAGATGACCGGAGGGGAACGGTTCCATGTTCGGATAGTTAGGGATGGTGGCAGATGAACGGACCGCTTATTCGGATTCGTCTCGTTGTTCTGAGCAACTTTCATGTACAAAGTTTTTTGATCCGAGCTACGGATTATTTTCTATGATTTTCTAAAGTTTTTAGCATTTTCTGGAATTAATTTAACTATTAAATTTGAATTATCCAGAATAGTAGCAGCTGACATCAGCATGATGTAGAGCTGACGTCAGCGGTCAACAGAGGCTGACCAGGTCAAACTTGACCAGTGGGTCCCACTGGTCAGTGACTGGACTAATTAACAGAGTTAAATTAACTAATCTATCGTGCCCATTCAGCGCGCTGACTGGTCAACGGGGCCCAGTGGGGCCCGTGGTCAGTGACACTGGGGCTGGGGCCCGCGTGCCACGTCGGAGCCGGCCGCCGGAGTTGCTCCGGCGAGCCCGAATGCGGCGGAGCGCGCCGGCGAGGCTCGGGATTCGCCCATAGGGCATCCCCGGGGCTGTGGTTTGGCCTGTTAGAACGGGCGAGCGAGCCGCATCGCGTGGTGGTGGTGGTCGGACTCGGGGGTGGCCGGAACGACGGCAACGGCGAGCGATGGCGGCGGACCAAAAGCGGCGAGCTCGGGATCGAGTCTAGTGGCTCGCCCGAGTCAAAAAGAAGAGCGCGCGCGCTGACTGGGGTTCCCAGAAGCACGGCGGAGCCCGTGGCTAGGCGCGGAGTGGATGAGGACGACGGCTGCGACGACGACAAGCGGCGGCCGGAGCAGGGTTGCGCCGGCAGGGCGACTACAGAACCTAGAGGGGGAACGGACGGGCGCCAACGGTGCAGTGGCTCACCGCGGGAGCATAGGGACTAGGCAACGGGCTCGGGGAGGTCCGGCGACGGTGGAGATCGACGGAGATGGCGGCGGCGTTCGACGGAGAAGACGGCTCGATCCCGCGGCTGTGCTGCTCCCTGAGTCGATGCAGGGCTCCCGCTAGATGGAGACGAGGACGGCGGCTCGATCGGGCACAGTGGTGAGGTGAGGCGGCGATGGTGGACGCGCATGTCAGAAGGCCGAGGCCATGGCGGCGCTCGGAGGGAGGAGGCAGGGAGGAAGGAGAGGGGGAAAGTGAGCGAGGGAGACGCCAGGGGGGTCGCGAGGCCTCGACCTTATCCCCCACGCACGTGCGGCAACGCGCTGTCGAGCCAGCGAGCAGGGGGGCCAGGGCGCGGCGTGCACGCGCTGTGTTCGTCAGCGGTGCGAGGAGGAGCAGTGCGGGGGTGAGGGAAGGCGCTACGCGGACTGGGCCTCCCTGTGCACTCGAGGCCCAGGCACCGTGGCCTTTTCTTTTTCTCTCCTTTTCTGTTTCTGTTTTCTTTTTAGTTTCTGCTTACAAAAATGTTAGGCCACTTATGGACTTTTGTAAAATATGCAACTTAGCTTATTAAATATGGTGCATTATTTGCCACTGCCAGAAAATGGTTTGAAGCCAAATGAATTTTATTTGGACTTTAATTAAATAAAATTGGATTAAACATCTCTGTTTTGTTGCTGTTTGAGTCACTTAATATATTTAGTATATGTTGATTATAGCTTTAGAATAGTCTCTGGATTATTTACAATATTATGAACATTTTAGTTTCTGGATTTGAACAACTTTTATTTTCCACTTTGAATTTAATTGAAGTTTGAATTTCCATTTGAATTTGAACTAAAAAGGGATATGATCCAAATGATGTCTAGGCACTGTTGATCATGATGACATGGCATTATCAAAAGGGAATTACTGTAGCTAACCACTGGGGGTGTTACAAGTCTCCTCCACTAATAAGAATTCTCGTCCCGAGAATTAAGAGGTAGAAGGAAAAAGATCGGGGTATTCAGCACGGAGGTTATCCTCGCGTTCCCAAGTGGCTTCATCTTCAGTATGATTTGACCACTGCACTTTGAGGAACTTGGTAACCTTCTCGCGGGTTCGACGTTCAGCTTCATCGAGGATGCGGATCGGATGCTCCTTATAAGAAAGATCATCATGCAATTCGAGCATCTCGTGATCCACTGCTCGGTGTGGAGATTCTTTGAAGCATTTACGAAGTTGCGACACATGAAATACGTCGTGGATATGGGAGAATAGCGGTGGCAACTCCAATTTATATGCCACCTGACCACGTCTAGCAACAATGCGGAAAGGACCAATGTAGCGTGGAGCTAACTTGCCCTTGATTCCAAAACAGTGAGTGCCCTTCATAGGAGTGACACGCAGATAAGCTTGATCACCAGGTTGATAAGTCAAACCCCATTGTTTGTGATCATAGTTGCTCTTATGGCGATCCTGAGCCGCCTTGAGGTTTTCTCGAACGATACGGACTTGTTCTTCTTCATGTTGAATAATATCCGGACCCACGAGCAGTCCTTCCCCAGTTTCTGACCAATTCAGAGGGGTTCGACACTTACGTCCATAAAGTACTTCGAAGGGAGCCATTTTCAAGCTGGCTTGATAGCTGTTGTTATATGAGAATTCCACATAAGGAAGAGATTCTTCCCACTTCTTACCGAACGATATAACACAAGCTCGAAGCATGTCTTCAAGCACTTGATTGACTCGCTCAACTTGGCATTGGGACTGGGGGTGATAAGCTGAACTCCAGGTAATATGAGTTCCCATAGCTTCTTGGAAACTTTCCCAGAACTTGGAGGTGAAAAGACCGCCACGGTCCGAACTGATCTCCTTCGGAATACCGTGGAGTGATACAATTCTGGAGATATACAACTTTGCTAACTGACTAGCAGTGATAGTTTCCTTGACGGGTAGAAAGTGTGCAACTTTAGAGAGTTGGTCGACGACGACAAGAATAGCATCGTGACCCTTCTGTGACCTGGGAAGTCCTGTAATGAAATCCATCTGAACCTCATCCCATTTCCATAGAGGAATAGGAAGTGGTTGTAGAATTCCAGCAGGCTTCTGATGTTCTGCTTTAACGCGACGACACACATCACATTCAGCAACATATCGAGCAATATCCTGCGTCATTTTAGACCAGCAATACCTTTGACGGAGATCACGATACATCTTGGTGCTACCCGGATGAATAGACAGGGGTGTATCATGTGCCTCCTTCATGACCTTGTCGGTCATAATCTCGAAGCGAGGTACGACAATGCGGTTTCTGAAATACAAGGTTCCATCTTCAGACAGTGAAAAATCGCTGTACTTTTCAAGGTGAAGATCTTTCTTCATCAGATCAATTTCAGCATCTTTAGCTTGTGCATTCTTAACAGCTTTCTCAAGATCTGGTTGTATCACAAGGTTATTAAGAGAACCCTGTGGAACAATACGCAAATTCAGCTTGCATAGTTCTTCAAAAAGACGAGGTTGAGCTCGCCTAACCATGAGGTTGTCGCAATAGGACTTGCGGCTTAAGGCATCAGCCATCACGTTAGCCTTGCCAGGGGTATAGGAAATACCCAAATCATAGTCCGCAATGGCCTCCATCCATCTTTGCTGACGGAGGTTTAGAGATGGCAGGGTGAACAAGTACTTTAGACTTTTATGATCCGTGTAGATCTCGCAACGATTACCGAGAAGGTAATGTCGCCACAACTGCAATGCATACATCACAGCAGCTAGCTCTAGATCATGTATCGGATAATTCTCTTCATGTGGGCGCAACTGACGAGAGCCATAAGCAATCGCATTACGCTCTTGCATTAGGACACAGCCTAATCCTTCAAGGGATGCGTCACAATAGATCACAAAATCTTTGTGAGAATCTGGTGGAGCAAGTACTGGGGCAGATGTTAGCTTGTCTTTGAGTGTTTGAAAACTTTCTTGACATTTGTCTGTCCATTCAAACTTAATGCCCTTGTGAAGCAGATCAGTCAAAGGCTTAGCAATCTTAGAAAAGTTCTCGACAAATCGACGGCAATAGCTTGCAAGGCCGAGAAAACTTCTCACTTGCTTGACGTTCTTCGGAGGAGTCCAGTCAAGAATAGCCTGAACTCATTTTGGGTTAACAGCAATTCCATCCTTGGAAATCACATGACCAAGGTAAGTTACTTCAGAAAGCCAAAATTCACATTTGGAATACTTGGCATACAACTGGTGTTCTCGGAGCCTTTCCAGTACCAGATGGAGGTGTTCAGCATGTTCTTCTTTATTCTTTGAATAAACCAGAATATCATCCAGATATACCACGACAAATTTGTCGAGGTAATCCATGAAGATGTAATTCATTAGACGGGAGAAAGTTGCTGGAGCATTGGTTAAGCCGAAGGACATGACCGTGTACTCGTAGGAGCCATAGCGAGTAACAAATGCAGTCTTGGGAATATCCTCTTCACGAACACGGATCTGATGATAACCCAACCTCAAGTCGAGTTTAGAAAACACCGATGACCCAGCAAGTTGATCATACAAATCATTGATCCGAGGAAGCGGATATTTGTTCTGGATTGTGGCTTGGTTAATGGGCCGGTAATCCTGAACCAATCGGTTAGTTCCATCCTTCTTCTTAACGAAGAGTGAAGGTGCTCCCCAAGCAGAGGAACTGGGGCGGATGAAACCCTTCTTAAGTGACTTGTCGATTTCCTCCTTAAGCTCGAGAAGATGGTGCAGAGGCATCTTATAAGGGCGCTTTGCAATAGGGGTAGTGGCAGGCTTCAAGTCGATGACAAACTCGACAGCTCTAGCAGGGGGTATTCCTGGAAGTTCTTCTGGAAAGACGTCTTGAAAATCACGAACAACGGGAACGTTCTCGATGCCTTCAAGAGGTGAAGCATTCAACGCATTCAGAGTATAAATCTGGCTCTCAGCATTCTGTATTATCTTGGCTGAGTAGTTGATCACCTGACCAGAAGGGTGTGTGAGCTGGACTGTCTTAGTAGCACAGTCAATACCAGTCCATACCGAGAATAATGTCTACGTCGGAAGGTCCAAGAGCAATAAGGGAAGCAGAGAACATCAACCCTTCAATTTTGATCTGATTGTTGTGACTTACCATCTTGGTTTGACACATGGAACGGGGAGTGATAATCTCTAATGGTGTGGGTAACAGCTCTAGATGTAGTTCATGCAGCTGAGCAAATTGTTGAGACACAAAGGAATGTGATGCTCCCGAGTCGAAAAGGATAGAAGCTGCAACTGAATTAATCGGGAGGGTACCCATCACAATGGTTGGTTCTTTCTGAGCCTCTTCTATATTGACATGGTTAGCATGGCCCAGTACAACAGCAGAAGATCTGGCATTGGGATTCCTGGGCTGACGAGCTCGGGCATCTCGATTTTGGTTCGGGCGGCAATTGGTAGCACGGTGCCCTGGTTGACCACACTTGAAGCAATTCCCATCATTATGGGGAGGAGCTACAGCATTGGACTATCCACCCTGAGTCACTAGCTGTCTCGGCGGCGGAGGCAGACGAGGTGCAACATAAGACGGCCTTGGTGTTGGAGCAGGTTGGTGATGAATGTTGTGTGGGATTCAGACTCGACGTTTCTGAGCAGACTGACTCGAAGATGGACCAACATCTCGGGTACGCCTGAGCGACTCCTGGCATTTAGTCAGTGCAGTTTCAACTCAGAAAGATTGGCTGACAAGCGTTGCAAAATCTGTGCAAGCATGGACAGCAAGTGCAAGGTTTATATCAGTATGCAGTCCTTCACGGAATTTCTCCTGCTTGCGTGCATCAGTGCAGACATCATCTTCAGCATAGCGGGACAATTCAAGAAATTTCCTCTGATATTCATCCACAGTCATTGTGCCATGTGTAAGTTTGCGGAACTCCTGCTTCTTCTGGTCGAGCAGACCTGGAGGGATGTACCTTGCACGAAAAGCTGACTGAAATTCCTGCCAAGTGGTTACTGTTTCAGCAGGCAACATATCCTTGTGGCTTTCCCACCATTGAGCAGCGGGACCCTTCAAGTGAAATGTCGCAAAGGCGACGTAACTGTCAGGGGCCACATTAGCTGACTCCATCTCAAATAGGATGTCACGAAGCCAATCATCAACATCCATAGGATTGGTGGAGTTGCGGAAAACAGATGGATTTAGGCGCACAAATTCTGACAGTGAGATCGGTCCAGGCTCCTGACGAGCATCGTTGCGTTCCAAACGCTTTACCAGACTCTTGTTGAGCTGACGGTTCAATTCAAACTGCTGTATCATTGCGGCAATATAGGGTGGAGGTGGAGGATCGTCAGCCATCCTGCCAAATCAACAGGGGCAGTTTAGCAAGCAAAATTGCTGGTGTAAGAGGTCATTCATGATGTAGCATGAGTAATGAACAAGGAGGCATCAGGTGCATATTAGTAGTCATTAAAGACATACAGAACGATGCACGGAGTTGGACACAAACGGCGGTAGGAGTTCGACAATGCACGCAGCTAGACAAGCTAGGCGGCACGCAGGCATGCGGCAAGGAAGTACACAACGAGACATAGCCAAGGCTACATCAACGTCGGAGAAAACTGTTGGAGCGAGGAATCTGCAAGTGAGAACACAGGGTGCCCTCGATAAAAGGATCCTGTAAGCAGAACCTGGCCCACAATCTTGAAGCAAGGGGGTAATTTCAGAACTCCGGGTGGATGTGATCACGAGAACCTAAGGTTGGAGTTAGTAAAATTTTAACCCAAATAGAAGAGAGAGCAGAGTCCCAGAGTAAAGACGAGGAATAAAAGATCCTAATACCACCCAGTTGGCGACGTGGGCCCGTAAGCCACACAGCCAAGTTAGTAAAACAGTTTTCGGTTACTAGACTCAACTTCGGCCAAGGAGTTGGAAAGGGGATTCCTAGAGGCAGTCGGCTCTGATACCAACTTGTGACGCCTCCGGCTCAATCGTGCAGTAATCATACACGCAAATGCACACGATCAAGCCTAAGGACTCACGGGAAGATATCACAACACAACTCTAAAATATAAATAAAGTCATACAAGCTTTATATTACAAGCCAGGGCCTCGAGGGCTCGAATACATAGCTCGATGGCATACAAGCGTCAGCGGAAGCATCAGATATCTGAGTACAGATATTAAAAGAGAAACAGAAATGCCTTTAGATAGGCGGGGCAAAATAAAACACTACGATCGAAAGGCGTAGGCCTCCTGCCTGGGACCCTCCGATCCTACTCCTGGTCGTCGGCCAGCTCGTAGTAGTAGCCACCCTCGGGGTAGATGTGGTAGCTGAAGTCGTCAACCGGGGCAGCGGTCTCAGGGGCTCCGTCATCTGGTTGCACCAAAAGGATATGGGGGAAAAATAAAGCAAAGCAACCGTGAGTACTCATCTGAAGTACTCAGCAAGCAAGGATCTACACTACATATGCAACATTATGAAAGAGTGGCTGTATATGTGGACTGGGCTGCAGAAATGCCAGAATAGAGAGGAAAGCCTAGTCCTATCGAAGACTAGCATCTTCAGCGGTCTTGCAGCAATAGAAGAGAGTAGAACAGTACAATATAATGTAGCAGTATCATTAAGTCTCAACCTCACCCAGAGATCCTTTCTCGACTCCCTGTGAGAAAGCAATCCCAGAGCCATACAGTCATCAACCTCGTCCTGAGATCCCTTCTCGACTCCCTGCGAGAAGCAATCCCAGAGCCATATATCCAGGTATCATCTCAAGGTCTAGTTGTGTCGATCGGGATACAACTTTGAGTGTCCTTTACCATAGGACCGGCTATCGATAGATGTTTTCTTCCCTGCAGGGGTGCACCAACTTACCCACCACGCTCGCTTAACTCCGGCCGGACACACTTTTTCAGGTCATGACCGGCCTCGGCCAAACGATACACCGCAACCCTACCTAGAGCTCAGCAGAGAGGTCCCCATCAGTCTATATCCTAAGCGCACAGGGGTCTTGGGCCATCGCCCTGTGCACTCCGAGTCGGTGTGTACGGGGTCGGGACGAGCACCACCTCAGTCCTGCAAGGTACTGGCCCGGCCCGGCCACGAGGCTGAACTGGACGTTTGACAGAGCTTTCGGCTGATGCATACGATGCAGAGTGCCCATAACTCTTCCCACGTGATGGTTAGTGCTATCAGGCCAGAGGCCTGCTCGGATCAAATATCCAAATCGTTAGTGGACTAGGGGCTTGCGGTAACGAGCAGAGACTCACGATCGATGTGACCCCGTCGCCCTGTCTCGAGGACTTGCTGCAAGGGCTAAGAATGCCCGGCCGCGCCTCGTATTCATATCTCGGGCAACCTCCAGGTCAACCCGTCTCCACAACACTCACCACTTAGGCTCATGCGGGTACCCCTCAGGGTCAACACACCTTTCCAATTAACATTGTAAAGTCCAAGTATCCGTGTGTCCATAACATCAGGGGAATCCGAGGTATCACCCTCGTTGGATTCCTACTTGATGTATCCGTCAAGGTGAACTCGGAGGAATCACCCTCGAGGTTCACACTTGAAGTGTTGCGTGACAGGGTCGTATCAGAAGTGGAGAAGGAGGAATCACCCTCGATGACCACGACCAATTATCTACCCTACAAGGTTAACATCAGAAGTGCTGACGAGGTATCACCCTTGGCACTCGATAGTAACCCAGTAGTGTCATACAACTAAGGGAGGGTGATGTGCGGTGCCGGGGCCTGGTCTTCAATCCCGTTGATCGGGTCTTCTGTTAATCCAGCGGGGCAACAAGGGACCAGGTGGGGTTCTCTAGTGGGTCTCCACCCAGCCTATACTAAGCAGTTTAGGATAAGCAGGTAAGGTATCAATAGCAGGTTACAATAAACAGGCTATGCATCAGAATAGGTAAAGCAGTAGCAGCAGCAATTCTAATGCAAGCATGAGAAAATAGAATTGGGCGATATCGGGACGATCAAAAGGGGGGGTGCTTGCCTGGTTGCTCGGCGGCAAAGGCAAGGTCGTCAACGGTGGCATTGGGCTCCCGAGCTGCGTCGGTACCGGGAACTGCGTCGGGGTCTAACAAGAGAGAAGAGGGTGAGGAAACAGTATAAATACACAGCAGACATGAGCAACACAATGTACGACATGACAATATGTAGTTCCGAGTGTGTCCAAACGTATGGTTGCACGTCACCGAGGAAGGGGGAATCCATCCGGGAATGTTTTCCCGGTTCCGAACATATGTCAGACAGATGACCGGAGGGGAACGGTTCCATGTTCGGATAGTTAGGGACGTGTGGCGGATGAACGGACCGCATATTCGGATTCGTCTCGTCGTTCTGAGCAACTTTCATGTACAAAGTTTTCCGATCCGAGCTACGGATTATTTTCTATGATTTTCTAAAGTTTTTAGCATTTTCTAGAATTAATTTAATTATTAAATTCGAATTATCCAGAATAGTAGCAGCTGACTTCAGCATGACGTAGAGGTGATGTCTGCGGTCAACAGAGGCTGACCAGGTCAAACCTGACCAGTGGGTCCCACTGGTCAGTGACTGGACTAATTAACAGAGTTAAATTAACTAATCTAATCCTAATCAACTAGCGGGACCCACCTATCAGTGTCTTATACTAATTACAATTAGTTTAAATTTGAATTAGGGTTAATTAGGCGCTGGGGCCCGCATGTCAGTGGGCCATCGTGCCCAGTCAGCGCGCTGACTGGTCAACGGGGCCCAGTGGGGCCCGTGGTCAGTGACACTGGGGCTGGGGCCCACGTGCCAGGTCGGAGCCGGCCGCCGGAGTTGCTCCGGCGAGCCCGAATGCGGCGGAGCGCGCCGGCGAGGCTCGGGATTCGCCCACAGGGCATCCCCGGGGCTGTGGTTTGGCCCGTTAGAACGGGCGCGGCGAGCCGCATCGCGTGGTGGTGGTGGTCGGACTCGGGGGTGGCCGGAACGACGGCAACGGCGAGCGATGGCGGCGGACCAAAAGCGGCGAGCTCGGGATCGAGTCTAGTGGCTCGCCCGAGTCGAAAATAAGAGCGCGCGCGCTGACTGGGGTTCCCAGAAGCACGGCGGAGCCCGTGGCTAGGCGCGGAGTGGACGAGGACGACGGCTGCGACGACGACAAGCGACGGCCAGAGCAGGGTTGCGCCGGCAGGGCGACTACAGAACCTAGAGGGGGAACGGACGGGCGCCAACGGCGCAGTGGCTCACCGCGGGAGCGTAGGGACTAGGCAACGGGCTCGGGGAGGTCCGGTGACGGCGGAGATCGACGGAGACGGCGGCGGCGTCCGACGGAGAAGACGGCTCGATCCCGTGGCTGTGCTGCTCCCTGAGTCGATGCAGGGCTCCCGCTCGATGGAGACGAGGACGGCGGCTCGATCGGGCACAATGGTGAGGCGAGGCGGCGACGGTGGACGCGCGTGTCAGAAGGCCAAGGCCATGGCGGCGCTCGGAGGGAGGAGGCAGGGAGGAAGGAGAGGGGGAAAGTGAGCGAGGGAGACGCCAGGGGGGTCGCGAGGCCTCGACCTTATCCCCCACGCACGCGCGGCGACGCGCTGTCGAGCCAGCGAGCAGGGGGGCCAGGGCGTGGCGTGCACGCGTTGTGTTCGACAGCGGTGCGATGAGGAGCAGTGCGGGGGTGAGGGAAGGCGCTGCGCGGGCTGGGCCTCCCTGTGCACTCGAGGCCTAGGCACCGTGGCCTTTCCTTTTTCTCTCCTTTTCTGTTTCTGTTTTCTTTTTAGTTTCTGCTTACAAAAATGTTAGGCCACTTATGGACTTTTGTAAAATATGCAACTTAGCTTATTAAATATGGTGCATTATTTGCCACTGCCAGAAAATGGTTTGAAGCCAAATGAATTTTATTTGGACTTTAATTAAATAAAATTGGATTAAACATCTCTGTTTTGTTGCTGTTTGAGTCACTTAATTTATTTAGTATATGTTGATTATAGTTTTAGAATAGTCTCTGGATTATTTACAATATTATGAACATTTTAGTTTCTGGATTTGAACAACTTTTATTTTCCACTTTGAATTTAATTGAAGTTTGAATTTCCATTTGAATTTGAACTAAAAGGGATATGATCCAAATGATGTCTAGGCACTGATGATCATGATGACATGGCATTATCAAAAGGGAATTACTGTAGCTAACCACTGGGGGTGTTACACCCCCCTAGGGCGCGCCCCTTGCCTTGTCGTCGCCTCGTGGGCCCTCTTGACTTGTCCCCGACGCCAACACCTCCTATAAATACCAAAACCTCCAGAAATAAACCTAGATCGGAAGTTCCACCGCCGCAAGCCTCTGTAGCCACCAAAAACCAATCGGGAGCCCGTTTCGGCACCCTGCCGGAGGGGGAAACCATCACCGGTGGCCATCTTCATCATCCCGGCGGTCTCCATGACGAGGAGGGAGTAGTTCACCCTCGGGGCTGAGGGTATGTACCAGTAGCTATGTGTTTGATCTCTCTCTCTCGTGTTCTTGATTTGGCACGATCTTGATGTACCACGAGCTTTGTTATTATAGTTGGATCATATGGTGTTTCTTCCCTCTCTATCTCTTGTTTTGATGAATTGAGTCTTGCTCTTTGAGGTTTCGTGATGTTGGATTGAGTATTGGATTTGAGAACACTTGATGTATGTCTTGCGATGGGATATCTGTGGTGACAATGGGATGTTCTATTGATTCACTTGATGTATGTTTTGGCACTCAACTCGTGGATTCCCGAGGTGACATTGGGGTAATCTATGCATAGGGGTTGATGCACGTTTTCGTCCTACGTTCTCCGATAGAAACTTTGGAGTGATTCTTTGTTGCACGTTGAGGGATTGTTATATGATCCAATTATGTTATCATTGTTGAGAGAACTTGCACTGGTGAAAGTATGAACCCTAGGCCTTGTTTTCAAGCATTGCAATACAGTTTTTGCTCACTTTTGTTACTAGTTACCTTGCTGTTTTTATATTTTCAAATTACAAAAACCTATATCTACCATCCATATTACACTTGTATCACCATCTCTTCGCCGAAATAGTGCACTTATACAATTTACCATTGTATTGGGTGTGTTGGGCACACAAGAGACTCTTTGTTATTTGGTTGCAGGGTTGTTTGAGAGAGACCATCTTCATCCTACGCCTCACACGGATTGATAAACCTTAGGTCATCCACTTGAGGGAAATTTGCTACTGTCCTACAAAACTCTGCACTTGGAGGCTCAACAACGTCTACAAGAAGAAGGTTGCGTAGTAGACATCAGGGAGCATCGGGCGGGACCCCGCCGCCGTGTTGTACCTGAAGGACATGAAGGAGGATGCGAAATCGGTGTCTATAGTTTCCAGCAGGGCGGTGTGGCCTCGAGCTATGGAGTGTGGTAGTGCTGGTTTTTTGACATGGGAATTGGGGGCTACGTTATTCATAAAAAAAAAGAATTGAAGGCTTGGAGTGCTTGTTAGTCAGATCTGTGAATTGCCAGCCATGGCTGCTAAGCTTACAAAACTATGGGAGAGACCCGTTCCACGATATTGTAGATGGATACATATCAATTAGAGTGAGAAATCTAACCAACTTGTGGTTGGATGGTTAGAAGGACAGTGCTATCCCGGGCCCACTTTTACTTCTTGACCTTGCGTTGGTTTTTCCCTTGAAGAGGAAAGGGTGATGCAGCAAAGTAGAGATAAGTATTTCCCTCAGTGAAGAACCAAGGTATCAATCCAGTAGGAGGAACACGCAAGTCTCCAATGATAGCACCTACACAAACAATCAAATACTTGCACCCAACGCGATAAAGGGGTTGTCAATCCCTTCACGGTTACGTGCAACGATGAGATCTTATAGAGATAGATATAAAAGATAAGTAAAAGTGCAAAATAAGATAAAAGTAAATAAATTGCAGCAAGGTATTTTTGTGTTTTTGGTTCTATAGATCTCAAAATAATATGATAAAAGATAGACCCGGGGGCCATAGTTTTCACTAGAGGCTTCTCTCTTGAAAGAAAGCATACGGTGGGTAAACAAATTATTGTTGAGCAACTGATAGAAAAGCAAATAATTATGTAGACATCTAAGGCAATGATCATGTATATACACATCATGTCCGAGACAAGTAGACCGACTCCTGCCTGCATCTACTACTATTACTCCACACATCAACCGCTATCCAGCATGCATCTAGTGTATTAAGTTAACTAGCTATGGACCCATAGGTCCTTGGTAAACTACTCACACATCATCGAAAGGGCAGCAAGGTTGATGTAGAAGCCCTCCGTGATCGATTCCCCCTCCGGCGGAGTGCCGGAAAAGGCCCGAAGATGGGATCTCACAAGAACAGAAGCTTGCGGCGGTGGAAAAGTATTTTTGGTGTGCCCTCTGGTCTTCGAGGAATATTTGGATATTTATAGAAGAATAATTAGGGTTAGAGGAGCCACAGGGGGGCTACAAGCCTGGGGATGCGCCCCCCTGGGGCGCGCCTCCTGAGCTTGTCGCCAATCTGTGGCCCTTCTGGCCCCCTCCCGAAGCTTCCAGGGTATCTTGTGGTCCAAGAAATTCGTCAAAAAGTTTCGTTCCATTTGGACTCCGTTTGATATTGATTTTCTGTAAAGGCAAAAACAAGGGAAAACAGCAACTGGCACTGGGCACTAAGTTAATAGGTTAGTCCCAAAAAATGACATAAAATAGTATAATAATGCATATAAAACATCCAAGATGGATAATATAATAGCATGGAACAATCAAAAATTATAGATACGTTGGAGATGTATCAAGCATCCCCCAAGCTTAATTCCTGGTCGTCCTCGAGTAGGTAAATGATAAAAACAATTTTTTGGATGTGGAATGCTACCTAACATGTTTATCATGTAATCTTTCTTTATGTGGTATGAACATTCAGATCCATAAGATTCAAAACAAAAGTTTAATATTGACATAAAAACAATAATACTTCAAGCATACTTAAAAGCAATCTTGTCTTTTCAAAATATCATGGCTAAAGAAAGTTATCCCTACAAAATCATATAGTCTTGTCATGATCCATCTTCTTAACACAAAGTATTTATCATGCACAACCCCGATGACAAGCCAAGCAATTGGTTCATACTTTTTAACGCGCTTCAGCTATTTCCACTCTCACGCAATACATGAGCGTGAGCCATGGATATAGCACTATAGGTGGAATAGAATATGATGTTGGAGGTTGTGTGGAGAAGACAAAAAAGAAGAAAGACTCACATTGACTAGGCATCAACGGGCTATGGAGATGCCCACCAATTTATATCAATGCAAGGAGTAGGGATTGCCATGCAACGGATGCACTAGAGCTATAAGTGTATGGAAGCTCAAAATAAAACTAAGTGGGTGTGCATCCAACTTGCTTGCTCATGAAGACCTCGGGCATTCGAGGAAGCCCATCATTGGAATATACAAGCCAAGTTCTATAATGAAAAATTCCCACTAGTGATATATGAAAGTGAAAAAATAGGAGACTCTCTATCATGAAGAACATGGTGCTACTTTGAAGCACAAGTGTGGAAAAGGATAGTAACATTGTCCCTTCTCTCTTTTTCTCTCATTCATTTTTTCCTTTCTTTTCTCATTTTTTTCTCTTTTTTTTTCTTTTTGTTGGGCACTTTGGCCTCTATTTTCTTGGGCTCATTTGGCCTTTTTTTTCATTTTTTCCTCACATGGGACAATGCTCTAATAATGCATATGATCATCACACTTCTTTTTACTTAAAATTCAATACTAGAACAAAAATATGACTATATATGAATGCCTTGTGCAATGATCTAGCGTGACATGTATAAAATATATGAATGGTGGCGGAGCCACAAATACTATGCCAACTATATGATCATGCAAATCAATATGACAATGATGATATGTGTCATAATAAAACGGGACGGTGGAAGTTGCATGGCAGTATATCTCGGAATGGCTATGTAAATGCCATAATAGGTTGGTATGGTGGCTGTTTTGAGGAAGATATAAGGAGGTTTATGTGTGATAGAGCGTGTCATATCATGGGGTTTGGATGCACCGGCGAAGTTCACACCACAACTCAAGGTGAGAAAGGGAAATGCACGGTACCGAACAGGCTAGCAAAAGTGGAAGAGTGAGAGTGCGTATAATCCATGGACTCAACATTAGTCATAAAGAACTCACATACTTATTGCAAAAGTTTATTAGCCCTCGAAGCAAAGTACTATTACGCATGCTCCTAGGGGGATAGATTGGTAGGAAAAGACCATCGCTCGTCCCGGACCGCCACTCATAAGGAAGACAATCAATAATAAATCATGCTCCAATTCCATCGCATATGAGAGACCATATGTGCATGCTTTGGGAATCACAAACCTTAACACAAATATTCTTACTAAACCACAATTACTAACTAGCATGACTCTAATATCACCATCTTTGTATCTCAAAACAATTGCAAGGAATCAAACTTCTCATATATTCAATGATCTTCATGAAAGTTTTTATTATATCCCTCTTGAATACCCATCATATTAGGACTAAATTCATAACCCAAGCAAATTGCCATGCTATTTATAAGACTATCAAAATAATATAAGTGAAGCATGAGAGTTCATCAATTTCTTTAAAATATAACCACTGCCGTGCTCCAAAAGATATAAGTGAAGCACTAGAGCAACTGCCTAGCTCAAAAGATATAAGTGAAGCTCAAAGAGTATTCTAATAAATTCATGATTAATGTGTGTCCCTCTCAAAAAGGTGTGTCCTGCAAGGATGATTGTGGAAAACTAAAAAGGAAATAAAGCAAAGACTCATATAATACACGACGCTCCAAGCAAAACACATATCATGTAGTGAATAAAAATATAGCCTCAAGTAATTTACCGATGGATTGTAGACAAAAGAGGGGATGCCATCCAGGGCATCCCCAAGCTTAGATGCTTGGTTCTCCTTGAATATTACCTTGGGGTGCCTTGGGCATCCCCAAGCTTAGGCTCTTGCCACTCCTTATTCCTTAGTCCATCGAAATTTCACCCAAAACTTGAAAACTTCACAACACAAAACTCAACAGAAAACTTGTGAGATCCATTAGTATAATAAAACAAATCACCACTTTTAGGTACTATTGTAAACTCATTCCAATTTCATATTAGCATTATATCTACTGTATTCCAACTTCACCATGGTTCATACCCCCGATACAACCCATAGATTCATCAAAATAAGCAAACAACACAATGAAAACAGGATCTGTGAAAAACAGAACAGTCTGTAATAACATGAATATTGCTCATATTTCTGTAACTCTAAAAATTCTGAAAAATTAGTAAGATGTGGGAAATTTGTACATGAATCTTGTGTAAAACATTCAGAGCAAAAACATGTTTCTGTGAATTTACAAAATTCCAAAACTGGTCGCAAAAGTTTATGTTTTTTCACTGAATCAAATCAACTATCTTCCAAATCATCCCAAAGGTCTTACTTGGCACAAGCACTAATTAAAACATAAATAAATCAATCATAACAGTAGCATAATTGTGTAATTGTATAAAAATAAAAGAAAAACAAAAATAACATTGGGTTGCCTCCCAACAAGCGTTATTGTTTTACGCCCTTAGCTAGGCATATTACATAGATCTAGGTATTGTCATCTTTCATTTCTTTTCCCTTAGGCATATTTTCATTCGGAGGTTTTTCAAACATAACATTAAGGGAGGGACTTCCTTTTCTAGATTTTCATCAAAGATGCGATCATTGCAAAGCAAATGCCTTAACATATAATCACTATTATAAAGGATCTTATCTATTACCGGCTTTTCACGGTTCATACCATAAAAATCAAAGATTTCTCTAGATTCTCGCACTATGTGATCAAATTCATTCATGAGGACAAGGGTAGCTATTTTTTTAGCCCTAGGATTTTTTATGACTGCCAACTCATAAAATAGTCTTTGTAAAGTAGGATGAGTATGGATAAATTTCCTTTCAAGTTTAAGAACAAGTGCGGAAATAGCATCGACATAGCAATTTGTATTATGAAGAATAGATCCCCTTTCTATAGGCATTATTCCTGTGCAATCAAAGAATTCCTGAATAATATTCTTCCCAATAATGTTCCCATCACCCACATGATAGATCTTTGTTTTAAGATGAGTGGAAGTTTCAGTTTCAAAAGGATCATGATTAAGAACACAAGATTCAAATTTTTCCTCAAGCAAACAATCTAGCAAGCAATCTAGCACACAAGCAAACAAGAAGCAAATAGAAATAAGGCAAATATTTTTGTGTTTTTGTGAAAACGTTTTAGAAGTGGGGGAGAGGAAAACGAGAGGCAAATGGCAAATAAAGTAAATGCAAGAGATGAGAGTTTATGATAGGTACTTGGTAGCCTTGATGTAGATCCTCCCCGGCAACGGCGCCAGAAATTCTTCCTGCTACTTCTTGAGCTTGCGTTGGTTTTTCCCTTGGACAGGAAAGGGTGATGCAGTAAAGTAGAGATAAGTATTTCCCTCGGTTAAGAACCAAGGTATCAATCCATTAGGAGGAACATGCAAGTCTCCAACGATAGCACCTACACAAATGTAACACCCCTGTGTATTAGTCACTGTGATCAACTGCTAATAATGCCAAGTCATATCATTTGCAGTGCTTAAACATAGTGGTTAACCAAAGCAATTCAAACTACATTCTGAAAATCAACTCAAATTCAAAAGTGCAAAATAAATTTGCTCAAACACTATTGCAAAAATGTTCACTAAATAGCAAATATTCCAGAAGCACTCATAAAAATATAAATAATGGAATTGGAACTAGTTAAATGACTCCAACAATATGAAACAACACCAAAACAGCAATATTTAATACATTTAAAATCATTCCAAATTCAAACAAACCCCAAATCTGCCCAAACCAATTTTTGGTGAAAGATAATATTGCATTGCAATATATGGGCCAATTCTCATATTCTATAAAAGTGCACAAGTGGCCTAACTAATTCAAAACAGAAAATAAATAAAGAAAATAGAAAACAGAAAAAGGGGAAAAGGGAAAAGGCCACTATGCACAGGCCTAAGTGCACAGTGCCAGGAGGCCCAGCCCACCAGGCCCATTCCTTTTCCCTCCTCCCTGTGTCACTGCACCGGTGGTCGACGCGCGCGCGCACCGGCCGGACGTCGACACGGCGACGGCCTCGAAGCCACCGAAGCTGCGAGGGAATAAGGACGCCCAGTGCCTTCCCCCTGGCCTCTCCATCCATTTCCCCTCCTCCTCTGTCGCTCCATCGCCTCAGATCCGCCGACGCCCGAGCATGGTCGCCGCCGCTAGCCGTCGTCCACGCAGACACAGCCACTGCATCGCCTCACCGTCCTGTCCGTCGCCTCCGCCGACCTCGACTACATCGTCCTCGACCCCGAGCGCAAGCAGTAGAGCCCTGCTACGCCGGGATCGAGCCGTCTTCTTCCTCGGATCGCCAATGCCTCTCCGACGAGCCCCGCTGTTCTGCTGCTCCTAAGTCATCAAGGGCTTTTCGTAGCCGCTTGGTGAGCTCCCATCTCCTTCTCCGTCGCTTTACGCTGTCCATCGTCGCCTGTAGCTATCTGTCGTCGATGCCGTAAGCTCGCCACTGCCGAGCATCTCACTGCCGTGACCACAGTCACTGTCGTGCTCATCCGAGCCCAACATCGAGCTCCTGGAGCTCGTGCGGGTCCTGTGAGCACGCGTGCATGTCACCCCGTTCCTCCTATCTCCATTTCCACCAGAGGCCAAACTCCGACGTCCGCTCCGCCGCTCGCCACCGCCGTCTCCGGCCATTTCCGGTCAAGCCGCCGCCGCAGAACGATGCGCAAACGAAAGCCCGTTCGAATGAACCTAGCTACGCGCGAAACAACCCCCTCTAGCGCGATCCGGACGAGCTCCGGCGACGCGCCGCCGTTGTTTTGGTCGCCGGAGCAGCGCCGGCGCCGGCCGCCGACGTGGCTGGGCGGGCCCCGCCCTGTGCCGCTGACAGTGGGCCCCACGGGCCCCGTTGACTGGTTTGACCAGTCAACGCGCTGATGTGGCGTCCCGGTGACGCTGACATGCGGGCCCCACCACGTTTTAATTAACTAAAATGTTTTTATAAATAAAATTAATTAGTTAAATTAATTAGTCACTGACATGTGGGACCCAGAAGCTAATAATCTCTGATTAGTATTAATTAAACTCTGTTAATCAACAGAGGCTGACATGTGGGCCCCACTGGTCTGGTTTGACCTGGTCAGCCGTCCGTTGACTGCTGACGTCCGCATTCCATCATGCTGACGTCACTCCACACTGTTCTGGATAATGTTGATTTAATAAATAAAAATAATTCTAGAAAATACTAAAATCTTTAGAAAATCTTAGAAAATAAACCGTAGCTCAGATCGAAAAAGTTAAAACATGAAACTTGCTCAGAACGACGAGACGAATCTGATCGTGTCGTCTGTTCCCTTGTCGGAACCCCCTACGTAGGAGAACTCGTAACTCCGAGCCCGATTACGGTAGATGAATAGTGCACACACACCGGGTAATAAATCCCGCGATAATCCTAAAAATAACTAAAATGACTTAAATGCATATTTAGGCAACCCTGCACTGCATCATAGCATAGCACGCACTGTGTTGCATCTGTTTGCATTATGTTTACCTGTTTCTTCCCCCTCTTCTCTTTCGGTAGACCCCGACATTGACGTAGCTCCTGAGGCAGACGCCGCTCCGGAGTGAGACTACGTCCCCGACGACCAGCCACTTGCCCCAGAGCTTGCAGGCAAGCACCCCCTTTTGAGCATTCCGATATCGCCCACTCTCTTCTCTCTTATGCTTGCATTAGAAGTTACTGCTGCTACTGTTATCCTATATCTGCTGCATAGCCTGTTTACTTGTAACCTGCTGTTGATACTTATCTGTTATCCTAAACTGTTTAGAATAGGTTGGGTAGAGACCATCAGAGACCCCATTTATCCCGACTGCCCCGCTGGATGATCAGAAGACCCGAGCAACGGGATTGATGACCAGGTCCCGACACCGCATGTCACTTCCCCCTTAGTTGCCGACACTACTGGGTTACCATCGAGTGCCGAGGGTGGTACCTCGTCAGCACTTCGGATGATAACCTTGTAGGTTAGTTAATCGGTCATGGTAAGCGAGGGTGATTCCTCCTACGCCACCCCTGATACCGACGCCGTCGTGCAACACCTCAAGTGTGGACCTCGTGGGTGATTCCTCCTTCGTTCACCTTGATGATAGCATCGAGTGGGATCCCATCGGGGGTGATTCCTCAGGGTTCCCCTTGGTGTCAGACACACGGAGACTTTGGTTACTATGACTGAACACTGAACCATGATACTAAAGACGGGTCGGCCCTGAGGGGTACCCGCGCGAGCATGAATGCGAAGTGATGTGGAGTCGGGTTGACCTGAGAAGTGCCCGCGAGATAACTACGAGGCGTGGCCGGGCATTCTTAGCCCTTGCCGCAAGTCCTCAAGACGGGACGATGGGGTCACATCGATCATGAGTCTCTGCTCGTTACCGCGCGCTCCTAATCCACTAACGGTTTGGATATTTTATCCGAGGGGCCTCTGGCCTGATAGAACTAACCATCACGTGGGCATAGTATGGGCGTTCTGCGTCGTATACTTCAGCCGAAGCTTAATAGATGTCAGCAACTGAGCGGCACATGCTGGGTTGGACTGGTAACGCAACCGCGCTTGTATTAAGGGGTTGCTAGGTCTGCTCATCGGCGGTGTACGCAACGTGCAGGAGCGTCCGGGGCGATGGCCCAAGACCCCTGGGGGCATAGGTTAGTCCGGCGTGCTGACCTCTCTGTTAAGTATTTGGTCGGGTTGCGGCGTGTTGCTTAGCCGAGGCCGGGCATGACCCAGTAAAGTGTGTCCGGCCGGAGTTAAGCGAGCGTGGTGGGTAAGTTGGTGCACCCCTGCAGGGAAGAACTAATCTATCGATAGCCTGTCCTACGGTAACGGACACTCGGAGTTGTATCCCGATCGATACAACTAGAACTGATGACTTGAGATGAAATGGATAGTATGGCTCTGGGATTGCTTTCTCGCAGGGAGTCGAGGAAGAATCTCTGGCCGAGGTTGATGACACTACTACTACTTTACTTTATGCTGATCTGCACTCTTCTTATGCTGCAAGACTGTTGAAGATGCTGAAGATGCTAGTCTTCGATAGGACTAGGCTCTCCCCCTCTATTCTGGCATTTCTGCAGCCCAGTCCACATATACAGCCTTCCTTTGAAAATGTTGCATATGTAGTGTAGATCCTTGCTTGCTGAGTACTTCGGATGAGTACTCACGTTTGCTTTATTTTCTTTTTCTTCTCATATCCACTTGTCGCATCCAGATGACGGAGCCCCTGAGATAGCTGCCCCTGTCAACGACTACGGCTACTACTACTACCCTCCCGGCGAGTACTACTATGAGGAGCCGTTAGACGACCAGGAGTAGGGTTCGGAGGGTCCTAGGCAGGAGGCCTAAGCCTTTCGATCATAGTGTTTTATTTTGCCCCGCCTTTCTAAAGGCTTATCTCTATTTCTGTAATATATCTGTACTCAGATATCTAATGCTTCCGCTGACGCTTGTATGCCATCGAGCTATGTATTCGAGCCCTCGAGGCCCTGGCTTGTAATATAAAGCTTGTATGACTTTATTTATGTTTTAGAGTTGTGTTGTGATATCTTCAAGTGAGTCCTTAGGCTTGATCGTGCGCATTTGCGTGTATGGTTAGTGCACGATTAAGCCGGGGTCGTCACAACAAACAAACAAATACTTGCACCCAACGCGATAAAGGGGTTGTCAATCCCTTCACGGTTACTTGCAAGGATGGGATCTGATAGAGATAGATATAAAAGATAAGTAAAAGTGCAAAATAAGATAAAAGTAAATAAATTGCAGCAAGGCATTTTTGTGTTTTTGGTTTTATAGATCTAAAAATAATATGATAAAAGATAGAGCCGGGGGCCATAGATTTCACTAGAGCCTTCTCTCTTGAAAGAAAGCATACAGTGGGTAAACAAACTACTGTTGAGCAATTGATAGAAAAGCGATAATTATGTAGACATCTAAGGAAATGATCATGTATATAGGCATCATGTCCGAGACAAGTAGACCGACTCCTACCTACATCTACTACTATTACTCTACACATCGACCGCTATCCAGCATGCATCTAGTGTATTAAGTTAACAAGAACGGAGTAACGCCTTATGCAAGATGACATAATGTAGAGGGATAGATCCAACCAATATGAATAAACCCCAGTTTTTTATCCTTAATGGCAACAATACAATACGTGTCATGTCCCCTTCTGTCACTGGGATTGAGCATCGCAAGATTGAACCCATTACAAAGCACATCTTCCATTGCAAGAAAAATCAATCTAGTTGGCCAAACCAAATCAATAGATCGGAGAGAAATACAATACTATATAAATCATGCATAAAAGAGTTCAGAGAAGACTCAAATAATATTCATAGAGAATCTGAATATAAACCCACAATTCATCGGATCTCAACAAACGCACCGCAAAAAAGATTACATTGAATAGATTTCAAAGAACATCGAGAAGAACATTGTATTGAAGATCAAAGAGAGAGAAGAAGTCATCTAGCTACTAGCTATGGACCCATAGGTCCTTGGTAAAATACTCACACATCATCGGAAGGGCAGCAAGGTTGATGTAGAAGCCCTCCGTGATCGAATCCCCCTCCAGTGGAGTGCCGGAAAAGGCCCCAAGATGGGATCTTATGAGAACAGAAGGTTGCTACGGCGGAAAAGTATTTTTGGTCTGGTCTTCGGTGAATATTTGGGTATTTATAGAAGAAGAATTAGGGTTAGAGGAGTCACAGGGGGCCCAGAAGCCTGGGAGGCGCCCCCCCCCCCCCTCGGGGCGTGCCCCCTGAGCTTGTCGCCAATTTGTGGCCCTTCTGCCCCCCTCCCGAAGCTTCCAGGGTGTCTTGTGGTCCAAGAAAAATTCTCAAAAAGTTTCGTTCCATTTGGACTCCGTTTGATATTGATTTTCTGTAAAGGCAAAACCAAGGAAAAAACAGCAACTGGCACTGGGCTCTAAATTAATAGGTTAGTCCCAAAAGATGATATAAAATAGCATAATAATGCATATAAAACATTCAAGATGGATAATATAATAGCATGGAACAATCAAAAATTATAGATACATTGAAGACGTATCACCCAACAGGGTTCAAATCCTGGTGCTTGTATTATTCTTGGTTTAATTTCAGGATTTCCAGCGATGCGCGTTCAGTGTGAGGAGACGTCCCCGTCGACTACGAGGCGTCTGTGGTGACTTTATCAATCTTAAGATGATATGCCAGTTCAGTCTCTCGGGGTGCTCATAGGGGTAGGGTATCTGTGTGTGTGTTCATATGGATGAGTGTATGCGCGTATAAATGAGCGTCTGCGTTTGTCTTGTGTTCTAAAAAAAACTAAAGTGAAAAATGGATCGGAAACGGACTGCAATATAGGGTACTCCTGTGCTTACGTTTACCAAAACAAGAAGCAAATATGTAAAAACAACAATAGATCCTCGGTTGGATAATGATTCATTTAGGCAAAAAAAAAAAGTAAACTAACCAAATAGTAAGTATCACACTTGTGACACGAAATCCTTCTTCTTCTTCTCCTTCTCCTTCTTCTTCTTCTTTATTATTATTATTATTATTATTATTATTATTATTATTATGACTAATAAAATTAGGCCAACCGACCGAAACTTCCGCCGACTGCACATGAGCAATTGGATCCAGTTTTCACAGTAAAAGGCACTGCGAACGACGATCGCCGCTACCGGAGTTGCGACCGCCGACACGGGGAACTGCAACCACAGGTGCACGCTGTTGCATGAGCGTAGCCGGTGAGAAAGGCATGAGACGATGGCGGTGAGGGCAGCGGTGCTTCGAGGTTGGTCGCCTTGCTCGTCCACGGCGAGTGTCGCGGCCCCGTTGCTCTTTTTCCTGCTTTTTTTTGGAGAAAAACAACACCGACTATGATAGAAACAACACGGGAAGGCCGACTGCGAACGGCACATGCGCACGTATCCAACGTCCGTGCGGCGACCGCCCGAAAACTGGGCCGGTCGACCGGCGGCTAGCGCTGGATCCTCGGTTGTCTCAAACTGCAGTTTCTTTTTCTTGTTTACATAGTACTAGAAGTATATGCGCGCCTTGCCGCGCCTCTTTCTTTTCATTGGTGAGAGATTTATAGGCAACAAAACTGGTGTCGGTCATTAGCAGTCTCATTGGTTGCAGTAGTGTTGAAGCAGTCATGTTCTAAACATAAAAATGTGGGCAGATGACTCATTTGATCATCATAAGAAAATTCAGTAGCTCTGCTCAAGGATTTTGTCCTTTCCTGGCTTGGATGTGCCTGTAAGCATCAAGAGGAACCCTTCTCAAGCAGTACTGAGATTAGAAAGCTTTAAACTGGTCGTTCCTGGGATTCATAGCAATAAAAACAGCGCACAACAGTGTGTGAGCATCAACCACAAAATGAAAATGACACAGATGTCACGCATCACAATCTGAGAAGGAGAAACCATCAAATATACATGCAGACTATCATTTTTCATGCCCACACGTATCTATACTTATAAAAATAAATAAACTCTTAAAATATGAAGGTGTTCCAATGATCAGTATGGCTCATCAATCATCATCATCATAGGCCTAAAGGACAACAAACTTTAAGTTTCTCTAGACTGCTATAACTTTATGACAGCAAAAGGAGAAAATGATTATAAAAATGCAAGTCCTAATAGTAGGAAAAAGAATCTGCTCGCGATAAAAATGAAGAAAATCATTCAGCTACAGTCCAATTCCGTTGGTTCGCGATTTACAACATGGTAAGTGGTACCAACATCTGATGGAGGATGCACTTGCAAGAAGCAAGCTAACAATTTAAGCACATATCAACGGCGCCGATTCAGAATGTATTCTGATGGTAAAGCTTTGAAAACAGAAACAAAGTTGAAGGCTTGGCTTATTGACTTAACAAAGTACTGTAATTTTGCCTAAATAACTTGTTGTGTTCACTGCGACAAATTAAGAAAATGTTTTCTAATTGCAAAGATAAGTCCACACACAACTTGGTTGGCATATATGTAAATATAAAATAAGGAAGCATACATATTTGGAGATGGAACTAATTCACAACCTTATATAGAGAACTGATTACACTTGAACTTGGAAGCAATGAGAAACTCCAATAAAAGCAAAAGCTCACTTTGAAGAAAATAGTGAATTTACAACATTGCATTCACTATAGCTTGTTCACATTAAAAGATATGATACGCCCTGTGCATATACAGTAGGCTCTCTTCTTCTACATAGATATACCAATAATTCTTATACGCACCTATGACCTAGATGGACAACAAGTAAACAAACACCCTGGTTATGGGTTTCACCAAAATATCTTGCACACTACTTTGTACTTTCTCAAAAAATGATATACTATGTATTTAAGCAGTTCAGGACTAAATGACAAGCATAGCATTGAAAAGAATGTCAACCATCCTGCAATAAAAAAATATTACTACGGTCATCCGAGCATTTGAAAGCTCAAGAGTGTGCTACTAATACAATTTAATATATCTCATGGATAAAAGAAACTCTTTACTTTTAATACCTACACATAGCTGGAAGTCTGGAAGTAATTAATCTTTAGATAAGGGCCAAAAAAAATTGTGTTCTCTTCAGAACAACTGAGACAAAAGTTCAGGTGAGAAGTTCCATATCACAACACGACATAATATTGGCACAAATATCTTTTATGGGCCGTCAGAGCAATTTGACATTCCAACAAAATTATGATGTCAGGAGCGACTTGGTTTCTGCCACTTCCAAATGGTACGTCTATCCTGACATCTGGAGCAGACTAAAAAGAAAAGTTAACAATTTCACCATTAAGAATGGGACTCGGTAGCTACAAAGAGTAATTTGATTCTACACAAAGTAATACGGTGCTGCAACCCAGAAACTTAATTCTTACCAATTCAGATTTGCTATGTGTATAATGTAATCCAGACCAAAGCTGATAACAGTTCTAACAGTTGCAGGTCACACACAAAAAATCAATGCATGGGAAATTCACTAAGCATTACATAGATTTGTTTTGCGTGACAAACTCTTATAATCTCAACTGCATGCCATATCTTAATTTCCTATGTCATTCACTTCAAATTTTGGAGCGTTGTTACAAAATCTCATGATGTGGATGCTATCTATAACTCCACGAGCAGTGCGAATAAGAGGTTTTGCACATACCATTTGGATGTGGGCGAGCTCCCAGAGTGCTCACTTGAACTTGGGATTATTTTGAAGTTCTCACCTGAACTTTTGTCTCTGTTAGAACCCCAATGAGCATTAAAATCACATTCAGAAAATGTTACGACACATAAAAGGAAGAAATCATCTTAATGAGCAAAGAACGTAAAAACTAAACATGGATAACATGAGGTAGGATTTAAGAAAAATTGATAAATTTACCCTAATCATCAGGGCAGAGCACAGCTCACAGGCTGCATCCACCGGTATCATGATCACTTTGTCTGTACTGCAACTACTAATCTGCAGTTGCCATTCTTGGCATGGGACTTGAGACATCTAAGATTTTTTTTCAAAAAGGAGGTTATCCCCCGGCCTCTGCATCAAAAAGATGCATGCGGCTATCTTATTAAAAAGCAAATAGTCCAACAAAGTCATGAGGTCTCGAATTACAAAAAGGCTCACAAAGAGCTAATTGTGAGAAAACGGAATAGCCACAACCGGCGGAATAAAGAAAGATAGGAAACTAAACACCTATCCTATTACATGACCGCCATCCAAACCGGTTGAAGATAGCCCGTGCTACCGTCTCCCAACGGATAGACCCAGTAACCATACGCGCCCTGGCATCCGTCGGAGTGAGTAGCGACCACATACGGAGCAGTGTAGTGGCCTGAAAAATAACCTGCAAGAAATGAATATGTGTTGTTCTGTTAAAAACCAAATCGTTCCTGCAATTCCATATAGCCCATAATAAAGCACACACTCCTACACGAATCAGTTTCGCGGTTTCTGATTGTACTCCATCCAGCCACGTCCCGAATAACGTGTGGATGGTATTCGGAGGAGTAATGTTGAAAGCTATGTGCACAGACCGCCATAAATTTTTTGCCATTGGGCAATCGAGAAAGAGGTGTTTGACAGACTCATCATGATCGCAGAAACTACATCTTCGCGATCCTGTCCAGTTACGCTTAGCCAAATTGTCCTTAGTTAGAATGACTTGCTTGTGAACAAACCACATAAACACTTTAATTTTTAAGGGCACTTTGACTTTCCAGATATGCAACGATCGAGGGAGAATGCCAGAATTAATAATATCCACATACATGGATTTTACCGAAAACACTCCAGTCTGAGTAAGTTTCCAGCGCAACTGGTTTGGCTGTTGAGAGAGGTGAACATCCATCAATCTTCTCACAAGATGGAGCCAAGCTTCCCAACGGTTTCCCGCTAAAGTCCGCCTGAATTGAATATTGAGGGGAGTGGACTGTAGTACTGTTGCAACGTAAGCATCTCTACGCTGAACAATATTATAGAGAGAAGGATATTGGATAGCTAGAGGCGTCTCCCCTAACCATGTATCCTCCCAGAATCTCGTGGAAGTACCATTACCAATAATGAATTTTGCCCTATGGAAGAATGCTGATTTAACTCTCATCAGTCCTTTCCAAAACAGTGAGTCGGTCGGCCTGACCGTCACCTGAGACAAAGTTTTAGAATGAAGGTACTTATTACGCAGAATCTGGACCCAAGTGGCCTCGGTCTCTACAGATAGCTTGTACAGCCATTTGCTGAGAAGACATCTAAGATGGAGGAGGGGAATTGATCTGATGCTTCCTGTATAGTATAATTCATACATAAAGGAATGCCAAACTGAAAAATAGCTAGGTAACCAAAAAACAAATAGAGGAATGACCTTTTATTAGCGGATATGCAACAAATCACGCATGAAGATGGAGATTATAATAGTAGTGATTGTAAAATAATGATCTGCATTTTGATTTATTCATTATGCCATTCACACCATAACACTAAGAATCTTAGAACTGCTACTGAGGGCCACGATACATATACCTTTGAGCAAATTAGGAAGATAATTATGTAGCCTGCAGCAGGGAGCGGTTCCAAGAGCTCGCCATGGTGGTCGTTGGGTAGGTGTGCAGCTGAGGCTTGGAGAGCCCTACCACCAGATCGAGCGCATCAATGCTTTGGAATCGATGATCTTCCCACTTCACGACGAAGCACCTCGCCAGTTCAAACTCCCTCGTCACCACCATACTGCTGGGCTAGGCCCGTGGAAACATGCCCCTGCATCGCTGCCGCCGGTCATTGCCTCGCCGTGGAGAGTGAGAGATGAGCCGGGTGGCGTGGTGGTGGGTTAGTGGCGCTGCAGAGGAGGTAAGGAAGAATCTTTTGCGAACGCCGAGCCGAGGCGAACAAGCGCCGCGCGGAACGGGTCCCCGGCGCCAGCACCGTAGACCAGTAGAGGCGAGGCGAGGCGACCGGCACAACGGCGCAGAGGAGAGGGCGCGGGGAGGAGCGAAGGTGAACGGCAGGACGGGGAACTGGGTGTGGCACGACATCGAAGAGGAGGCGGGCGCGATGGCAGAGGCGGCGACACGGTGGAAGGCGGACAAAAAGGGGATCCGGATTCAGGGGAGGGGCTAGCGAATAGGTTGGAAAGGGAAGAGAACCGACGTGGGGTCAAACCGACTAAGAGCCTAATTGGTTTGTTATCAAAAGTTTGCATGCCAAATTTTGGCAACTGCCAAATGTTGGCTACAGATCGGTTGCATACCAATTTCTGTCGCCAATCTCACATAAAGTTGTTAAATGTTGGCAATTTTTGATTTTGCTAAATATTGACTTGTCAAATATTGGTAATGTCAAATGTTGGTAGCAAACCAATCAGCCTTTAAAGCCCATATCCACTTACAAATGGGGCCACGAGCGTGGCTAAAAGTCTCGATCAACCACAGCGCTGTAAATCCTGGGAGCTTAGAAACTGTAGAGATATCAGGACATGATTTACAAGCAACTTGCCAATGAAGGATCCTTTTCGCAGCATTACACCTACAGTACTATTAATTCCTACAAGGCACAATACAGCGCTAGTATGCGTTTATACTAGTGCTTGAGACGCCACCCTGTGGCGCCGCTTGAAAAGAAGTTGTGTGCATGGTTTCATTTAAAAAAATACATAGAATCCTCACCTCCGTCTAAAAAAACATCTCAGAAAAAAATTCTCACCTTCAACTAAAAAAAAGTAAAAAAGAAAATATTTACCACCGCAGCCTACCAGCGAGCGCCATTTTGTATAACCCTTCATTTAGAAAATGCCAGAGGTCCCCACCTCTATCTAAAAAAAAAATACATTTAAAAATAATCCTCACCTTCATCTAAAAAATCCAAAAGATTTCTCACCGCGGCCAACCAACTTGCACCACGTGCCATAGCTGGTTGGCCGCCCTTCACGCGACGCTTAATGGGTTTAATGATCAACACAACGCTAAGTTTGCTTGTGCAGTTGTGAGATATAGTAAGTAGCTTCAAACTTTTACATACAATAATAATAATAATAATAATAATAATAATAATAATAAGAAGAAGAAGAAGAAGAAGAAGAAGTTTGCTTGTGCAGTTACTATATCTTACTATAATAATTAGCTTCTTCAAACTTTTACATATCTCACAACTACACAAGCAAACTTAACGTTTTGGACTTTCGTGCCTAATGGGGTATTGACAAACAATTTTCTACACATATTCTTGTAGGGTGGTAGCCGGGCTCTATAGGTTGCCATGAATGATGTGATTTAAAAGAAAATGTTATCTCCTATCCAGGTTATTCATGTTTGTACATAATGGCTTCGTACTTGGTCACATTTTTATGATGACGTCTACCTGGTTGTAGCATACAATTAAATAGTGTTTCTCCCACTATGGATGACATTGACGTTGTAATCTTCAGATAGTACCTATCCCATCTTAGGCTGGATTTTTCTGTTTGATTGTGTTGGACGTGTTGACTATGTGCATCATATTATGCAGAGGCCAGCCACTCACACACTGCAACTGTATTGTCTCGATATATCGATTGAATGAAAATGCCTATTACCAAGAGAAAAAAAGACTTACCGCTGCGATTCACTTTTGGCATCAGTGTCAGTATAACGCAATGTGACAATATATACATATGGAATGCTAAAGTTACCAACAGGTTCAAGACTGTACAATCTGTTTCACAAGAGAAAAATCCGACAAAGCCGAACACGCTAGTGTTTCAATTACCTACACCACCACAACAAACGAAAACTAAGGACGAGTGCACGACGAGAAAGCATTGTTGCAAGCATCATGCAGCAGGGCATGGAGGAAGGCGAGGACCACCTAGCTAGCTAGCTAGCACTACAAACTTAAACACACAGACTAACAGAAATGCACGCATCATGCCGCGAGCGCTGCTGGCCGGCAGGCGGCTTCATGCCGCGAGCTGCTGCTGGCTGCCGCAGCTGGCGGCATCGTCCTCGGATTCGGAGAGACAGCAGTGCTGCAGCCTCGGCGGCGCAGAAGGAGCCTCCGCGCAGAGCATCTCGGACTGGAGGACGGCACAGTAGTGGCCGAACGTCTCCGGCGTGACATTCAGGTCGAATCCAACGCTGAACAGGAAGTCGACCTCCAGGTAGTTCATCTCGACCAGGCTGATGCCCCCGACCTTGGCGAAGTAGGCGTTGTTGTAGCATCTGCATACAGAGAAACACAGACCTTTCAAGAGGGGAACACCATGCAACTGTACTTCCACATTTTTGTACACATCATTGGTTCAGTTCATTCAGCTGATTTTTTTTTTCCGAGGTTGAATTATGACTGAGTTTGCAGTCCAAGGATCAATCAAGCAGCCCAACAACGCACAACCAGAATTACCAACTAGGCACGAAAGTCCAAAACGTTTCTTTTAAGGATGCCAAGTTGGGCCAATTAAGTATTATCAATCTCAGCAAAGACAACGGGGGAAAACTGAACAGCAAACATCAGCAGAGATGGCAAGTTACCAGTCGCAATCCGCCACAACTGGCACTGGATTAAGTTCCTAACAAAAAGGCGAGTGGGCAGGGCCGGGTTCTAGTCCATGTCCTCGGGTCCACGCTTGATGCGTGTGGTTTGGTGGAAGGAGCAGCCACCACATGTCTTTTCTGCTCCGCGCTCGCTCGACAGGCATAACTTTGGCGTATACTCCATGCTTTAATTCGCAAGGATAAATCACTCTGTGTACCCAGTACATAGCACAAATCCTAGCTTGACACCGTAGTTAAAAGTAGGCACCTACTCACTGATTGCGCTCTCCGGTGCATTATTAGCGCATGACTGCATATGGGCAATGATTACTACTACTGAGATATTTTGTGAATTGAGGTGTGGTTGTATACTGTCTGAACTGAACTGACCGGAAGAAAAACCTTAACTATCTATCTATGCACCGACAGTTACTACCTAGGAGCTGATAATGCTATGTTCAAAGCAAATGGCTGCACAATTCTGAAAATGGAAGTGGAATGATGCTGGAGTTACTTCGAAGGCACTCCCAAGTCTCAACCCATTCCTTTGTCAGAGTAGAAGAGGAGCAAAGCACTTTGTCACAGCTCGCTACTCTTGGCACAAGAATCTCAGGTGTTCGAACCAGCAAGCTAAATCCAAATAACAGAGAACCAAAATTCGGGTGGTCCAAGTAATGCATCCCTTGGCAGTATTACCATCGAGAGGTCTAAATATTAGTCTGAGATTGTTAATCAAGTAGAGCACGACGACTGCCAACAACATGGTGATTATTGAGTTGAGCGCAAAGCGAGCTAATTGGCATAATTCGAATCAGGCCACCAAGACGAAGATGATCATGTACAGTGGTACAGTACAAATTAGCTAGTTGAGCTGTTCGATTAATTTAGCATTAAGGGGAACTCACACGTCATCCATGAACTTGACGGCGGCGAGGACGGTCGTGACGAGGAGACGGTGCACGCTGTAGGAGTCCACGGCGAGGGCGAAGCGGCGGGCGCGGTGCAGCAGCCGGTCGAGGTAGATGTAGGCGATGACGTAGCACGCGGGGCTGCACCCGGCGAACCGCGCGATGCGCGCCACGTACGCGCGCACCGAGATGCCCGGCTTGGTCGTCGCCCGGAACGCCGACGCCGGCGCCGCCTCCGCGGGCGTGGCCACCGCGTCGTTGCGCTCGGCGACGCGCTCCAGGATGCCGGCCAGGGCGGCCACCACCCGTAGCATGTCGTTCTCCTGGGCGCCGCTCACCACCAGCTCCCCGGCCTCGGCCATGGCCTCGTCTTGGCCTCTGGCGTACGGAGGCGGTGCACGTGTCGAACTCCTTGGGCTGATGGAGAACAGGTGGGGAGAAAATGCACGGGGTCCGTTATGTAGGACGGGGAGGGGATGGAGAAGGAAGGCGGTTAATTTATTTTTTCTGTTAGTTAATCTGGTACTCCATTGTTGGGAGATGAGATATGCTCATGTATGCACAGTAAAGAAAGTAGAGAACTTTCGTTGGAGATTTGCGCCATGGAAAACCGTTAGGGTTAAGCGTACTTTAGTGGATAGAAGTTAGGTAGTACTCCATATGAATCAAAATATAAGACATTTTTTTAACACTATGAATAGTATCAGAAGGCGTCATATATTTTTTTTTATACGGAGGGGTAGTATAGCAGTAGGTTAAAGTCAAACGGCTCAAATTTCTAGGAACGTGATCATGCTTACGAGTCATGTATGCACACTATACATCAACATTATACGTGGGCATTTGTCGGGCCGGGCTTTGGGCTGGGCCAAAAAAAAAACCCGATGTTGAAAACCTAGGCCCGAGTCCGGCCCGGCCTGACCGTCGGCCCTAACAAATAGGGCTCAAGCCCAAAAAGCACGGCCCGGTCCGACTACGGCTAAAATATGTTTTTTCGCAAGCTCGAGGCCGGCACAATCTGCGCGTTGTGCTCAATTTTCAGGCCCGAGCCTGGCCTGATGGCACGATCAGGCCCAGTCCGACCCGGGATTTTCGGGCCGGGCTGCACATGCCCAAGTATTCAACATCCTGTGTACTTTTGTAAAACTTACGTGTACACCTCACATCTAAGCTTCATGGCGCAAAGGCCTGGTTACGTACTCCTCTCTTCGCTGCACGTAAGAAAAAGTTCGATGCATTACTCCTTTGAAGGATGACGATGGAGTATTCGTCTTTTCAAGACATCCGTGCTCACGCTCGCGCGCATCTCGTGTCGTTACCTATGTTTCGTCTTCCCCACCATCTGATCGGTACCGACCGTTCCTCTCCGAGCCGGCCGTCTTGGGGTTCGTGACACATGGCCTAGGGGCATGCGCGGGGCCAACTCGTCTGGCGATCGTTGCCCTCGCACTGTGTGTGCCGTTTCGTTCGCTTCTGTGGGGGGCGTCTGATGTTTGGGCTACCCGCTAGAGGAGATCATCATGTGTGGGCCACACCCGGCTATCCCTGTGGGTGCCACCTGATGAATGGGTGGGGGCCTATGATGTTTGGGCCATCGGGCAAAGGCGACCATCATGCCCGGACCCCGGCTAGCTATCGCGCCCAAACCCGGCTGGTTGTTCGTGGCACGGGGACGTTGGAAGACGGTGTGGAGTCGGCATCTTGTCGGGCGGTTGGTGGTGGCGTCTGGTGTTTGGGTCACCAGGCAAAGGCGACCATCGTGCCTGGACCCCATCTGGCTACCGCACCCAATACTCGGCTGGTTGTTGAGGGGGTGTAGGATCGAAAGTATGTCTAGAGGGGGGGTGATTAGACTACTTGACCAAATAAAAATTTATCATTTTCCCAATTTTAGTTGTGGGCATATTTTAGCAGTTATGACAAGTCAAGCAATCAACCTACACATGCAATTCTCATAGTATAGTAGCGGAAAGTAAAATATTACATATGAAGGTAAAGGGAAGGGTTTGGAGAAGGCAAACGCAATGGGGAACACGAAGATTTTTGGCGTGGTTCCGATAGGTGGTGCTATTGTACATCCACGTTGATGGAGACTTCAACCCACGAAGGGTAACGGTTGCGCGAGTCCATGGGGGGCTCCACCCATGAAGGGTCCACGAAGAAGCAACCTTGTCTATCCCACCATGGCCATCGCCCATGAAGGACTTGCCTCAATCGGGTAGATCTTCACGAAGTAAGCGATCTCCTTGCCCTTATAAACTTCTTGGTTGGACTCCACATCATGTCGGAGGCTCCCAAGCGACACTTAACCAATCTAGGAGACACCACTCTCCAACAGGTAATAGACGGTGTGTTGATGATGAACTTCTTGCTCTTGTGCTTCAAATGATAGTCTCCCCAACACTCAACTCTCTCTCATAGACTTGGCTATGGTGGAAGAAGGATTTGAGTGAAAAGCAACTTGGGGAAGGCTAGAAATCAAGGTTCAAATGGTAGGAATGGAATCTCTTGATCTCAACACATGAGTAGGTGGTTCTCTCTCAGAAAATGAATGGTAGAAGTGTAGGCACATTCTGATGGCTCTCTCCTATAAGGAAGAGGGGTGGAGGGGTATATATAGGCTCCACACGAAATCCAACCGTTACACACTTTTGACCCATCTCGGTGGCACCGATCAGAAAACTCGGTGGCACCGATCTGTGTAAAAATATGAACGTTAGGAATCTCGGTGGGACCGATGGGAACAACTCGGTGGGACCGATGTGCAAGGGCTTAGGGAAAACCTCGTCTCGGTGGCATCGATTGCATCATCTCGATGGAACCGAAGTGAAGCAATAAGGCGACAGAGAATTGGTCAATCCATCTCGGTGGGACCGATTGCAACATCTCGATGAGACCGAAGTGATTGCAGCAAGTAACAGAGAGCTAGCAAGACCATCTCGGTGGGACCGAGATCCGTATCGATGGGACCAAACACTACAAAAAAATACACTTCCGTGATGATACGTGTTTGTCACAGTAGGTCACGTTTTCTGTCATGCATGTACATCCATGACAATTTTATGACAGAATCAAGATAGTCATACCTGTGATGTCGTAGAAGTGTTCCATGACAATACCAAAATTATCATCACGGAAGTGTCCACTTCCATGACGATAAATGGCGCGTCATGGAAGTGCTTTCGTCAAGGGTAACCGACACGTGACATCCACCGTAACGGGTCGCTGTTAACCTATCGGGTTCCGGTTTGGATCCGATAACCCGTTAACAGCCCGGACAAATGGGGATTTTTCACGTGTAAATTTCTCATTGGCCGGGTGAACCACGTGTCGGCTCAGCGTTGGGACAGATGGCATCCACTCATTGGACGGGAGGCGCCTATGATACGTCAACACGTGGCACGGCCCAACGAAGGCCCATTCAGATGAAAATGCCGGCCCGTTTGACTTGGTCAAAACGTAGCGGGCTGGCCCATGGAAAGCCTGTTAATGGCCTGTTCGCATATAGCCCATTTACAGCCCGCTAACTCATGACCCGTTATGGCCTATCCAAATTAGGCCCAGTAGCGTCATCTGGGCCGTCCAATATGATTCCAGCCCGTTGTAACTTCCAGCCCATGTAAGGTCCATGACGTCTTTCGACCCATACGAGGCCCTTTGTAACTCTAGGCCCATTAAAGGCCCGTGGTGAAACTGGCCCACAATGAACAGTGATCGCTTTATACCCACTAACGGCCCATTATTCCGTTGGGCCGTTTCCAGCCCGTGTTAACTTTAGGCCTTCTAAGGGCCCATTTATTTTTGAGCTCATTTCCAGCATTCTGTTACCTACGGTCTGTTACTAGCCTGTTCCGCTTGTGGGCCAAATTCAGCCTGTGGTTACAGTCGGCCCGTTTGTGGCCCGTTAACCCGTTGGGCTGTTTTCATAGCGTCATCAAATACGGCCCATTAACGACTCGTGATGCTTGTCGATAGAATTAAGCTCGTTATACATTTTGGCCTATTAACGGCCCATTATGGTCGGGCCATAAATAGATGATTTCGACTCTAGCCCGTTTACGGCCCATTTTGCGGACCGTTATTGGACCATGAATAGTACGACCCATGTTTGGCCAATCGATCATACGGCCCGTAGAAGGCCCATTGACTATACGGCCCGTAGAAGGCCCATGGATCCTACGGCCCGTAGGAGGCCCACGGTCACTACAGCAGGTAGACCATGGTTACAACGGTCCGTATGTTGCCCATGGTTATTGTGGCCTACTTATAAAAAATAGGTTATTGTGGCCACTAGAAAAACGCGGAAAAATAACTGCATTGACTACAAGCAAACAACTAAACAAGACAATAAGGAAATAAATAAGCAAGCAACTAACGCTAGGCTATTACGGCTATTACACATATTACATCCACTGGGCATCAAAGTTCGCCACTAGTGCAAATATAGGGAACAAAGAAGCATATTACATACACTGGCCGTCTAAATTGGCCACCAGTGCAAATAAACGCGGCAGCAAAACAAGTCCATAACTAAAACAACTTCAGAAGAGCTCAAGAAATGTTATCCTGGGTATCCACCATGCTGGCAATAAGCTTAGCAAGCCTATTAGCTTTCTCCTGTTTGGCGCTAAAATCCTCCAATGCTTGCTGTTGCACTAGAAAGTATGCATCTGAATTCTCAAGTGACTTCCGCGGTCCTTCGGCTTCTTGTCGCAGCACAGCTGATCGATGTCTTTCAGCTTGTAGTTGAGACCAGGCCCGGGCCTTAGGGGTGTGCAGCCTGTGCGCTTGCACAGGGCCCCCAGTTTTTAGGGGCCCCGTTTTGGCTAACAGTGGTGCAGCAGTGCGTGGCTATTGCGCAGGAGCAGGCCCAGTTGCCTTCAATCCTGACCTCGCGGGCTCCTGACGGCTTGTGCGTGCGGAGCAGATGCCTCTTGATCGATTCTCAAAAAGAAAAAGATGCCTCCCGATCGGCCGATCCCTGCCTGACACGTACTGTACGACAAAAGGGTCCAGGCTCAAGTCCAGGGCGTGGCGGCATGGGCGACTCGGCGATCAGCGTCGCGTGACTCGCGTCTCTTCCTTTCTTCGACCACGGCGCGGTGATCGCAAATCGAGATCGATCCTTCGGCCTTTACTCGGTACGATAAGAACAGGAGCACGAAGGATGGAACAGTTTGAGCCATCACTAATCGCTCAAGCAGATGGATTGGTGACCTCGTGAGGCCCCGCCTGGACCGTGAGTTCCGTCTTCACTAGCAGATTTGACTTTTGATTTTTGCCAAACCTTTTATATAATTTTCCCTTTTTATATTTTATATAAACTAGGGTTTGGCCCATTGACGATTTCATTTTGAAGAACGCTAAAAGAATGATATTATTTAACAGAAGGCTATGCAATCAAATATATGCGATTTTTATACCGAACATGTCCAGTTTTTTATATAGTTCTATTTATATATTTATATTGATGTATAGATTGTTATAGTTCTACTTATATATTTCTATTCTGTTGTAGGTAGGCCCATTTTTAGAATTTTGCACAGGGCCTCGGATTTTGCCGGCCCGGCCCTGGTTGATACTCAAGAAACCGAACTGATTCAGACAGTGAGTTTGAAGAGCTTGTGCCAGCGGTAGTGGCCAGTAACTCGAACACTACACCAAGACAGGATTTTGGGGTTGTCTCACTGTCTTCAAGATAGTTTTCCTTAGCTATTTTATCAGCTTTGTTGGAGACCAACAAGGATGTCTCACTATCCTGGACCTTATCTGCATTACTTCCTTTACCATTGCTTAATAAGGTACTCTTCCCCAATATTCTGTCAGCATTCTAAAAGAAGAAACAAGCAGACACATAACAGGTTTAGCATGTAGTATATGAAACTCATTTCGGTGAACCAGTTTAGTAGTAAGGTGGACAGGTTTAAACTACCAAGTCTTCTATTACCAAGTAGTACATAATAAAAGCATCAAACAAACATATATCTATGTCCTATGGTCACTGCATTGTCTTGCCAGATCAAAATAGAGACACGGTTGAAATCATATCAGTTCAAGACAAAGCAGCATTGGAAGAATACAAGTGTGCGAAACTACACAACACAACAAGATTTCATATGGGTAACACGGGTATACATATACAACAACACTATTGGCTCTGTTGTGATGCTAGTAATGTGCATGATATGAGAAGTCAACTATATACACAATTGAAATTGAAATCAACAGAGCAATTTAGAAGAGCAAACCTGTTAAAGAAACATGATTAAACATACCTGTTGTGCCATTGGAGTTTCGATTGGATCCTTCAATTTAAAAATAAGTTTGTATGAGTAAATACAGTGATACAAGAGCAAAGCAGTATGCACCATAGCAATGGAATCTTAAATGAGAACAATTCTTCTTTAGGTTTAAGCACTTGTTCTACACGAGCAGAGTACAGTAAGACGCAGGCATATAGTACTTCAAAATAAAAAATGTGCTCATAGACCTTACCACATTCTTGGTTCGGGACCAGTACTGAACAAGGCATTCCCAGTCATCGTGCCGTAAATGTGTCTCAGGAGAATGTAAGGGAATTTGATGAGTTTCTTTGCCAGTGAAGTACATTTTCTTCAGGTAATTCCGATACTACCACCAAGCATTCTTGAAGATAGCAGAGGTATTAGCACAGGTTACCTCATCCCGAGTTTCCAATCGGTCCTTCTCTATAGATAAAAATGGGAACATTTACTGTATTATAACCTGCATGGAGGTAGAATGTATGGGACAAAGCAAAGTATTTGCCATGAATAACATTACTTACACATAACTCCTAGACGAACACCTGCAACTGGCTTTTTCCTTCATCTTCAGTATAATATTTCCATGATGGGAAGATACACACATAGGATTTAACAACATCAAATGCGATAGATGCTAAACTACGAATGGCTGGTTGTGCTTCGTCCACAGGAATAGGTGTACTAACTGGTGGAGTTGGGGTTCGCCGTGGTAGTACTGGCGCTTTGGGCACTGGAGCTGCCATACTAACTACTCTTGTTTGGGAGCTCTATGCTGGAGATGGTGCTGTGTCAACTAGAACTGGGTTACTATCTGTTGTGGTTGGGGTTAGATTGGGTGAAGCTGGTTCTCTGTCCATCCGAGTAGGGGTATAATCTGCGAGAGTCTGGGTTATGTGTGGTAGGGTTGGTTCTCGTGCATGTACAACCGGGGTGCTATCTCCACCAAGAGGTAGCACTATTTTATTTGAAGACCGTGTTTTTACTCCGCTAGATACTGCCATCACCCCCTCCAATTCAAATGGCTGATAAACAAGAAAAGTAGTTGAATGTACAGACCTTGTATGAGAGACAGATGCAATAGATAGTGTGGAAAAAAGAGGGCACGGAATAGTTCACATGTATATTGTTTAACTAAAAAGGATAGCATGACATAATTTCACATATATGATGTCTATCTAAACTGGATAGCATAGCACGACATAATTCAAAGATATGATGACTAACTAAACAGGATGGCATGAGATAATTATATGATGTCTTTAGTAAACAGGTTCGCATGACATAATTCACAGACATGTTATCTAAGTAATCAGGATCGCATGATATAGTTCACACGTGTGATTTATATACTAAGCAGAGGGCATTCACATATATGGTGTCTGAACTAAGAACATGGTGTTGAATATTGTGTATATGATGTCTAAACTATGCAATGCAACACACCATATGCATGATATGAGAAGTATAACCATGCCAAGTTAGAGCATACACCTTGGTGGGGGAATAGGACTGGTCATCTGTCTCTGAATCCATCTCTGAGGAGCTATCGGGACCCAGCAAAAGATCTGCTTCGACAGGTAGCACTGTTTGTTTTGAAGACCTTGTTTTCACTCCAGATTTTTCCATCACCCACTCAAATGGCTGATTCACAGGAAGAGTAGTTGAATGTACAAACATTGTCGACAAATGAAAATGTAATGAAGAAAAGGATTGGCAAGATATAATTCAAATATATGATGCCTGATTAAACAGGATGGCATTGCATATTTCACATATATTATGACTGGCTAAAAGAGATGACATTGCATAATTCACATATATGATATAGAAACTAAACAGGTGGCATTACAGAACATGTCTAAATTAAGCAGATGACATATATGATGTCGAAAGTAGGCATTGCAAGGCAACATATGCATGATATGACCAACATCATCATGCCAAGTTAGAGCAAACACCTCGGGGGGTAAATAGGAGTGGCCAGCTCCGTCTGAATCTGCCTCAGAACAGATATCTTCCTATGGATTACAATCTGGAGGGGAGGAGGAGGGCTTGCCATTGCACCCACCATGGAGCGATGTTTGCATGACATTGTATTGCCGCGCAAAACTCTTCTCTTTTTCTCTACATGTTCAGCATGACTGTGTACAATATCTGACATGCATACGAAAAAAATATAGTGATATTATGTAAGGAGAGCATGCAGAAATCTAGAGTGATGGCAACAACCAGTGGATAGATCCAAAAATAATGATAGTAGGCTCATGATAGCTTTACTTTAATAAAAAGACAGATGATGATTGCTTTACTGTTTGTTTCCCACCCAAGATGAACAACATAGACATACCCTAGGTGAACCATATAATAGACAGAGATAGTATTCATTGCTAACTTAATATGTGCCCCACAAGCATTTTAAAACTCAAGTTTGAATATTAATTCAGACCTAACTTGGAGTCTAAGAGGTGAACAGGACGATAAAGTAGTAGGTAATATTAAGCAATGCATAACATAAGCAGAAACAAAAGAGTGCGACCTCTCTTGTGGACCCGTGTACTTCTCAGGTTCATCTGCTGAGTCGATGATGGTGATGTAGTTGCGGTGGGTGCCGGCGGCAGGGAAGGAGATCTGAGGCGGCGAAAGACGGTCGGGAGTTGTGATGTATGGTATGGTGGATGCTTCGGTTGATGGAGCAGCTCAGGTGAGGTGGACGACGTCGCGGCGGGAGTAGGACAAACCACACAAAGTTTTCTTCGACACCTATCTGTAACTGAAGTAATTCTGTAAGGGCTCCTTTGGCTTGCAGGATTCTAAAAACGCAGGGATAGGAAAAACACCGGAATAGGATAGGAATGCACGTGGGAAATAGAGCATTTGTAAATACAGGGTTTCTGTCAACTTGGGTGTTTGGTTCGCAGGAATTGGAAGAGCAGAGGAATGTAAAGAAACATGGCCAAATTAAAGTGAAACCATATAAAAGTGTGTATAGTTAGAATGTTATTCTGCCACTAATGCACTTAGTCTTGTTTTCATGCATAGGAAAAGTAGGTCCAGGTGGATGTTTTGCTCCATTCCTTTCCACGAAATGCATGAATAATTGAATAGTAGAGTACCATAGGAAAATTTCCTATTGCTATGTTTTTCCTTCACTTTTTCCTTTGAACCAAAATAGCCCTAATGGATCGAACATGAATGTAGATTAATAAGTGATGCGACAAGTGTACAACCTCTTTGGCGTAGCCGTGTCAACCTCAGCATCATTGGGTTGGTTGCTGAAAAAGTTGCGGCAGAGGTGGCTGTCGGAGGTGTGGTGGAAGATCTTAGGCGTCTGTAGACGGCGTCTAGGGTACTGCTCTGTTGTGATGGATGGTTCCGTCATTGGAGTAGCTCCGGCGAGCCGTAAGACGTCGAGGCTGAAGCAGCACAAGATAGACATCGTTAATCTCAAGTGGGATTCTAATAGCATCTCCAATAGATGATGTAAAATACATTACCAAAAAGTGGTAGATGTAAAATTTACATCACCAAAAAACACCTGACTACAACAGATGAGGTAAAAACTATTGACTCTGAACTTAACTATCGAAACTGAAATTTACTGTAGAATCTGAATGTTACTGTCAAAACTGAACGCACTGGTAGCAGAGATGCACTTCACATGTAGTTTAGGCCGGTCGAGCACAAGTAGTAGAGAAACAGTGATCTAAATCAGCAGGCGATCGACAAGGAGCACAGTAGCAGATAGCAGCCGGAGCAGCAGTGCGAAATAGAGCCAGAGCAGAAACTCGTGTAGCTGCAGTAGCCCGTGCAGCAGCATCAGCAGCGCGAGCGAGAGCAAGAGCAGAGTAGCAGCACGAGCGAGGGGAAGAGCAGAGCAGCAGTGCGAGCGAGCGAGAGCCGAAGCAGCAGCAGCAGCAGCTCGAGTGAACAAGAGTCGTAGCAGGAGCAGCAGCAGCAGAGCAACAACGCGAGCGAGCGAGAACCGGAGCAGCAGCAGCTCCGGCTGGTATGGACGCCGCTGCCGAGGGAGCCTCGCACTGGGGGAGAGCCGCCGTGGAGATGTCACCGGTGGTGCTGACTACGAGGTAGCCACGTCATGGGGGAGCGGGATCGAGCACCGGCAGTGCCGGGAGGTCAAGTTAAGGAGAAGGTGCGATGTGATGAGTGTACAACCTCTTTGGTGGCGTCGAGTAGGCCTCGGCTTCATCCGAGGGGTCGGTGAGGATGATGCGGTTCCGGTGGAGCAGGTTAAGGCGGCGCTGTGGGGATGGAGCAGCCGCGATAGACGAGGCGATCGTCGGAGCAGCTCCTTGGAGGTGGAGGACGGGGCGGCTGAACCGGCGGGACGACTAGATCAACGATGGATCCTCATCCGAGGCGGTGGATGAGGGACGTCGAGCTATTGCGGTGGACGACATTGTCGGGGAAGAGGCTCCGGCTGGGCAGTGGTGGGGTGGCGAACTGCGGAGGGTGGGGTTTCGCGACTGGAGCAGAGAGGTTATGGCGGTCTGGGTTTTCGAATGGCGAAAAGGAGGTGATGGGAGTGGGGGGGACCATGACTTAGGGACGCGCTTGTCCAAATGTAGGCTGTGTTACGAAAGTAGCCCCACCGATTTGAACTAGCGGCCGTTTCGGCTCAGGGATAGAAGGAGGATTTCGCGTGTCGGGATTTGGCAGCTGGAGAGAATTTTCGCGCGCGTTGTAATTTCGGGATAGCAAGGCGCGGGTTGTGAAGGCGCGAGTTTTCGGAGCACAAACAGACAAAGCGATATCTCAATTTTCGGGATAACAAGGCGCGGGTTGAAATTTCGGGACAAGCCTACCATGTAATAATGTACGTACCAAATCAATTCGCACTTCCCTCGACGAAAAAAAAACAAAAACTATTCGCACCACACAAAGGGAGAGTCTTGTCCCGTTTTACTGTACAAATGCTATTCAAAACTATGAATCCATGTTATGTCCAATTAAATTTTTTCGCTACCTCTATAATGCATGTAACCCACTCATACGAACATTTTTAGTGCATTCCAAATGTATATACTACCGCTGTAATTCAAACTATATTTGAATTTGTTTCTCTATTTGAATAAGAATCTACAATCATGATTGTTGCCAAGTTAAACCAGCATTTGTATATTATCTTAACAACACACCACATGATTACTATAGAGTTAGATATGGACTATGTGTACTATATATATATATATATATATATATATATATATGAACTCGAATTCAAAATTTTGAATACACTTCATGTTGATTCCAAATAATAGTAATTTGATGTACTAGCTAGATCTTCATAATCTAAACCATGTGGCATATGTACACTGTGTTTATCACACAAAGTATAGTGCCCCGCCCCCTACATTATGACAAGTATTTAGCCCTGAGCTGCAAAAGCCACACATTATCATAATTTCAAAAAATGTTATATATATATATTATATGTAGTATAACATGTTCATAACCACACCATGCGTATCACCATTATATTCATGCATGCGTCAGTTTAAAACATTATGATCTCTTGTTCAAATATCCGAATCCACTTTCAAGATGTATTATGATCTCTGTTAGTCTTTTACACCCACACAATCCTCTTCTCTTTGTAGCTAGTGCTAACTTTCTCTCGTGCATGCACACACCCGCCTCCCTCTCACCCTCCCTTAGCATTCTCCACGCACATTCGTTATATCTCTTTAGGTCATTCACCCACGGTGTGTGTAGGCCCCACAACTCCTTCTTTCATGCACACAACATTGATATACCTCTCTAGCCAGGTGTACCTACCACAAACACACGCTTTCCCTCTTCTCTTCTCACCGTCCATGTCCCCCTCTGTCTAATATGGTTTGACGCACGTGCACGCTCCCGCCACTCTTTTCATCGATCTCATACTTACACTGTTACACACTCCTCCCCCCTTGATATAGTAGGCCTCTCGCACCACCTCCTAGCCGCATCCCTCTATCTCTATCTATCTCTCCGGGCCATATTTGCTTCTAACACATGCATGCATGTATACCGATCGATCTCCCTACACATAGCTAGGTCGACTATAACTCTTTTTCCCAACGCACGATCGACTTACCTCACTAGTTATGTCTCTCCCTTTCTCTGACACGCGACGATTGATCTTCCTATGTAGTTATGTCTGCTTACCACAGCCATATCGTCCCCCCTCATCATCCGTGCATGCCTTTCGGCCCGTCTCTCACACGCACGTGCACAGACAGGCAGGAATCCCCTCTCTTATTGATATTGCAGTCGTACCCTCTGTTTGTCTAGCAGGCCTCTCCCACCATTTGTGAGAAGCAACTCCACCACCAACCCTCCGACACTCTAGCTCTGTCTCTCTCCCAACCTTATTCCTCTCCTACACATATGCATGGATGCCGATAGATCTCCCTCAATACATAGCTAGGTCTCTCTCCTTCTCCACACATATACCATTCGATCTACCTCTCTGCCCCCCCCCCCCCACATACACACCTATATACGAACGTTGTAGGTAGGTATCCATGGCACAGAGACAAACTGCACATCTCCCCTCTCACGTTCCAGTAGGCCAGACGCTCTATATCTTTGACGTGGGCACACAAAAATTCGATGCACTCTGTATCGATCGCGCACCCACACACTTCATCCCTCTCTTCGATTATATCGATATCTCACGCCGATGATCCCTCCACCCTCTTCTCGTGGATTGCCCCCTCAATATATGATATATCCAGGCCTCTGTTTCACACACATTGCATATGTTACATTTTTTGTGCCTCTGCTTCGCGCAAACCATCTCTCTCACACACACCCACGTACGTACCTGCACGTAGAGAAGAGGTGCACGCACGACGCACGTACTCATGTCTCGTTCCCGGCCACACCCATGCAGGGACACGGTGGAGCTCATTTCTGTACGAAAAGGCAGCCCACGTGATGATTTGAAGCGTGTAGCGGTTGTTTACTTGAAGGAGGGTCGTGTACCACACGTACACGGAACAAAGTTATATTCCTCAATGGCACGTACAGAATATAAAATTATTGTTATTGAGAAAAAAGAAATCCACTCCACTATATACAATGGAGCCTGCCTGCCGGGGTTTGTCTCTCGTCACACTATCTTACACAAGGCGGCGGTGGCCTCTCTCTCTCACCGTTGGTCACTGATACGGCCGCATCCCGTCCGCCGGCGGAAAGGGAGGATGTGCATCATTTCTCCTTTTGACAGCGTCGAGGCAGCACATCCCGATTTGTGGTTCCCGCCGTTCTCTCTGACCATGCTCCGGCGCGGTAGGGCCTTTGCCGCTTGCTCGCTTGCTCGCTGCCGCAATATGGGCAGATCCCGCCCGCCGGCGCCCTCCTAGTTACATCTCGATGACCCCCAGGTACAGCTTCCTCCCCTCTGGCCTTGCTCCACTGCCCATCTTCCCACGTCGCTGCATGTGGAAAATCTTGCATGTTGATCTTCCCTAGTTCTTTGCCCAAAACGTAGCTCATCCGACGTACTTTCCATATTGCAATCTCGTCCTCACACCGTTTTAGATAAACAGCCATGCTGTTATCTTCCCTTAGGCCTTGTACAATGCTAGGTGCTTAGGGAGATGCTTAGAAAATAAACCGGGTTTTTCGGAAGCACCGGTGCCTATTTCTACACGAGAGACGCCAAATTAAGCGTCTACGTTGTACAAATAAGCACCGGTGCTTAAGGAAAGCCTGGTTTATTTCTCTAAGCACCTCCCCTAAGCACCTTGCACTGTACAAGGACAAGGAATATGCTTCTTTTTTGTCATTGTATGTGTCATCAACTGTTATTGGCCAGTAATTGTTTCCTTTCTACCTCTTTTTTGCAAACAGGGCTATCTATTTCACCTCGTTGCTATTGCGACCTTTTGGTGAACTGCACAAATCACTTTTTTCTTAAGGGTGTTTTGTGCAGTTCTACTAAAATGTCACACGGGCAACATCTCTACATTTCAGTGCGACTGCACAAAGGGAGATTTGTTTTGCTCTATCCTCCTCATCCAACTCCGAGCCTAATCTTCTCCAACTAGTTAGTCTTAAGAGAGACTGCAAAGGTGATCGGCTTCTATTTGTGTGTTTATTGTTTCATCAACAGTCCTCTATTATTGTAATCACACTTACTCAATATCTTTGGAACAGGGACGCTCAACTCTATTTTAGTGGAACTGCACAAAATGATCGGAATGTTGCATGCTCCTGACAGCTACTTTTTTTCCCAGCTGCCAATGAAAGCATGGATCAATTTTAATTTAACACCTTCTCACAACTTTGTCTTTAGTTGTGATGTAAATATTAGCTCTGATCTACTAATCATTGAGATGCATTAGCAAGGAAGTTAGTTTTTAATTTTTTCCGAAATAGCATGGATTTTAGTTTCCTTTCTAGTATTTGATTGATGTTGTAACGAGACAACCTTCCAGCTGGCAAGACACATGAAAGAAAAGCTGAAAGCTTTAGAGCATTGTACAATTTCATGTCGCTGGAAAATTATTTGTATACGTCAATTATGTAAACAAATGCTGGAAGCTTGATAGCATTGTCAGAAGCCATTCAACATCCAGGTCCATGTGCCATGCACCAAATTAGGGCCTCTTTGATTCGTAGGATTGCAAAATCACAGGAATAGAAAAAACGTAGGATTGAAATGGCATGTCCATTGGATCCCTATAGGATTTGAGTTTGTTTGATTGTGTCATGGAAAAAGCAAATGATTTCTTCCAAGAGGTTGGAGTGGATGTTAGAATTGCTGTGAAATGTAGTACAAATAAATCCTTAGAAAAAAATCCTACAAGATTCAATCCTATGAATCAAACGACCAACATAGGAAAAATTCCTAAGGATTCTAATCCTTAAAAAATCCTATGGAGATCCTTTGAATCAAAGAGACCCTTAGAGTGCACAACCGCATGGGAGACTTATCTCGGTCATTGCGCCGCACTAATAGTGAGTAATGAGCAGTCAAATCATAAGCCCCACCTTTCCCACTGTAAGTTGCTTGGAAGAAGCAACCATCAATACGCTCTTCTTTGAATCCGCTCATACTAGTATGAAGGTGCAAAACCAAGTCCGCGTATGGCCTGTCGGTCAACGCGATTCCTCTTGGCATATCATTGACATGTGGGACCGGAGTGTGAGCAAACCGATCTCAATTGACGGCAAAATGGCCAACCCGCCGCTCCTTGAGAGAGATGAGGAGCAAGAACACAGACGGGCTAGGTGTCGCACGGAGGCCAAGATATATTCGAGCATGGTTGATCCATGTCATCATTACATGTTCGATGTTTTTGAATAGTACTATTGGGCTGCCATTTTCCGCACTTCTCCCGAATAAATGTGTACTTTATCAGAGATTAAAATAAATAAGAGTACATATGCTTCACCATGCGGTTCCTAGTACCTGTATACTAGTAGTACTGTACTACTTGTACTACTAAACCTTGCGCTTGGCTCTTCGCCTCTTCGGGAAGTCGAACAATGATGGTACTACAGTGTATGCCTCTAGCAATCTGACACCGAATGAACTGCTGCACGTCCACCACCTGGGCGAGGGTAGGTTGCACTAGTCAAAAGCTTCTCCTCGTCCTGCGAGCCACCGCACTTGAGGTAGACGGAGAGGGCGTAAGCAAGCTTCACCTTGTCCTGCAAGCTTCTCCTCGTTCTACGAGTTGACGGGGCACACCAAAGTAGTGCTACTAGTCCATACTGCCTCCTTTCCGGTTAATATGGCTTGATCTTTTTTGCGGGTAAATGAGAGAGCTTTATTCATATATAAGCATTCTTAGGACAATCAGCCAAGAGACTGGTCACTAGGAAGTGAGGTACCCTGCAAAAAAGGGAAGCGATGTGTTTCATCAAGCCAGCTCTCGGTCACATTCAAAGCGCAGCAAGCACGGTTCGCACAAAAATGCGCCGCAAGGTTTGCTGACCTGTTTACATGCTGAATAACAAAAAAGGAGAAAATATTACTGAGCGCTCCTATTTCTAACAGGATAGGAGCCAGAATTAAGCAAGAATTGTGGCGAGTGTTCCATGCAATCAACTTCCATTATCACATGCGAGAACCCTCGAAGAGAAGCAAATGTGTTGAAGATTACTTTATCACATATTAAAATAAAATAAGATTGCAGACGCTCCACCATGCGGTTCCTAGTAGTACCTGTATAGTAAGTAGTACTAGTAGTACGTAATAGTACTACTACTTGGAGTACTACTGTACTAGTAAACTTTGCGCTTGGCTCTTCGCCTCTTCGAGAAGTCGAACAATGATGGTACTAGTACAGTGTATGCTTCTGGCAATCTGACACTGAATTAACTGTTGCACATCCACCGCCTGAGCGAGGGAGAGCTTGCATTAGTCAAAAGTTTCTCCTTTGTCCTGCGAGCCACCGCGCGCAAGCTTCTCCTCGTTCTGCAAGTTGACGGGACACAACAAAGTAATGCTAGTCCATACTACCTCCATTCCGATTAATATGGCTTAATTTGAAACGAGATAAATACATTGGTTGTCACTGTATATTTGTAAAAATACGGTCAGTGGACTTCATAATACGCTCATTGCGGGCAATATATACATTTTTCGGTGTTTATACGGTCACTAGCTCACCCTGGCTGAGTATGTGGGTGCATGCAAGTGTAGGTTGAGCACTTGAGCATGAACGTGTGTGTTCCGTCGTGTGCTCGGACATCCATGCATTAGGGCGTCGCACGCGTTTTTGCGTGCATGTGTACATGCGACTGCTGCATGCATGCACGAGGTTGTAGTCCCTCACATTCACATGTTCATATGTCAATGCTTTGTCAAAACGTTGCATGCAAGGTTTAATCATTCGTTGTTCACGCATGCATTCCCAATATTAATACGTTGGTAAAGACAATTTCTTGAGGAAAACGAGCCCATGAATTGAGTACAAAGGGGACCAATAAACCAGGACAGAGGGAGTACTAGTAGTGAACCGGAAGGAGGGAGTAGGTACGTAACAACTTGCAGTAACAAAATTCCACTATGCGCATCGTGTCTACGTGTCATGCAAGAAAATAGAGATAAGTACAAGTGAGACTCCGGAACGGTCATACACGTAGGGGGAGTACGTGCAAGGGCCACTCAGGAGCAGTCAAATCACACAGTAAGTTAGTCGGACGAAGCAACCATCATTTCAGTCTTCAATGACACGTACACAATATAAAAAGGTTGATATGGAGAGAAAAAGAAAACCGCTCTACTATATATACACTAGCAGGAGCCTAAGCTACAAGCCTGCTTGCTTGGGTTGCTCTCTTCACAAGCATAGAAAGACGGTGGCCACACCGTTGGTCACAGGTCCGGCCTGATCCCGTCGCCGGGGGAAGCGAACGATGTTCTGCGTAGACGCGGTCGACAGTGGCGAGGAAGAAAACCCACTGTCGATGCGTGCCGATCGGGGGCCCCCGCGGTATGGCTGATGCCGCCTCCCACCGCCCTTCTAGGTACACCCCGATGTCCCAGGTACAACTTCCTTTTGGAGCCGGCTTTCTCCACTGCCGCAGCTCCCCACGTAGCTCCATCTCCATGTGGATCTTTCTCTACTTCTACCGGCTTCTATTTATGATGAGTTTATGTCTCATGAACTAGTGCCACTATTATTATTCTAATCACACTTCTTCAATATCTTTGCCAACAGGGATGCTCAGCTCGATTTTAGTGGAACTGCACAAAAGCATCATATGATCCGAGGGTGCCAGGCTTCTTTCCGTCGACAGGTTCTACCTAGCCAGGAAACTAAATCCTGTTTAGGGTTTAGGGTTTAAGGCGTAGAGACCCCATCAGTAGGTTTTTTTGTACACACTCTCACAACTTTTGTCTTTAGTTGTGAAGTAAATATTGGCTATGATCAAATCAGCATGCGTGTTAGTTTTCCTTTGTACTAGCAAGATGCCCATACGTTGCACGGAACATCAAGATGCATTTGTATGAGTAGTTTATCTTGTGGGAGAAAAGGATGAATGAGGGAAGGCCTTATTTGCAAATGTGGAGAGGGGTGTGGGTATCTTTTTGCAAAATTGCCATAGTTTCCTTCCTATCCATCAGATATAAATCGGACGACCTATATTGCAGGATGGCAGGCACACCATCATCACCAACTCTGTTTTTTATAAGAGTAGAGATTTGATGGAATGTTGTAACGGGGCAACCTTGGAGTCAGGATAAATACATGAAACAAAATCTGAAAGCTTCGTACTCCCTCCGGTCCTTTTTTGTATGCGTATAAGGCTACTCATAGTGGGGAATATCATATACTAGTATCATGCATAAATTACATAGGGGAGTAATAAACTAGGACGGAGGTAGAATGTGAGAGTGTATGGTGGGTCATGTGGTAAAATATAGTATAGTACTTTCTTGTAGCCCATTACTATACATGTTGACTATTACATTGGCCACTACGAAAAATACATTTTGCATCTGTACAAGGCCACTAACAGTAATCGAGGCAATAGTACTTTCTTGTATAAGAAAATGGAGGGAGTAGTACTTTCTTGTAGCCCATTACTATACATGTTGACTATTACATTGGCTATAGATGACATGGCAACATGTTAGGTTGGTCGTAATGGGAGTATCATAAGCGGTATCATGCATGCCAACTAGACTTTTTGGATGACGTGGCACACAATCAAATGAGGAAAGAGATGATGTAGTATCATATTATGATATCGTATCATATTAAATGGTGTACTACTTTGTGTCATGCATGAAAATTAATAATGCAATGTAACATACTAACCTATGATACTATGCATTACGAAAGTAGTATCATACACTAGTATCATATGCATGATACTAGTATAAGATACTTCCCATTACAACCAGCCTTAGCCACCAACCGGCTATATTATTAACCATGCTTAAGTCATGCTTGTACAGAGAGAGAGAGAGAGAGTCGCGTCGCATGCATGCAAAACCGGAGAGAGAGATCTGCATGCAGATAGATCTAGTGAGCCTGCATCTAGAGAGATGGAGAGAGGAGTAATTGTTCGCGAGAATTGTGTACTTTGCATGCGCGTAACTACATAGCATTTCCTCAAAAGCAAATTGGGGGGCAAAATAGTGTATACACTCCGGTGTATAGTAATTTTTTCTTGGCATGCGGGCTGTGCAAGGAATATGGTGATAGTGGGAGGTGGGCCATGTAGTCACTGGGCTGCCGTGTTTCGTACTCCTCCGGTGTAAGAGTGGAGAAAGTTAGTTTTATCACCGAATAAATAAATAAGAGTGCAGACGCTCTACGGCCGCAGTAATAATGACCAATGAGTCGTCAAATCACATAGACCCGGTAGTTAGTTGGACGGAAGAAGCAAACCATCACTCTTCATTCAATCCACTTCTCCCTCATGTAGTACAGTATTCTTTTGGAAACCAACGTTTCGTTTAGTTGGATCGCGCCATCGAGCAAAACCAACGTTTAAATCACGTCTGTCACGTTCGTGTCTCACCCTCCTCCACCCCACACGGTCGCTCGGCATGCCACTCACCGCAAACCGAGTATACACAAACTTTCCCTCCTGCTTGTCGATGGATCGCGCCATGGAGTACTAGCACTACTGGAAGAGATAGACGAGGGTGAGGACAGCTAGCTGTAGCATGGACTCCCAAGAACTTTTTTACATGCATGTTGCGGCCGGCCGTGGTGACGTTTGAACGCGGAGCAGTCCCGTGCACCGGGAAGCGGCACGGGCGGCGCTCTCTTGGCTGGCGCGCCGCTTCAATGCCGGTGCCAGTGAGAGGTCACGTCCGCTCTGGCCGGGCATGAATGCGGCACTGACCGTTTCGGACGGGAAGCGCGCGTGGGTGATGAAGAGGGTTCGGGTTGGCTAGGGCGGTCAGGAGCGGGCGTGCCAGCGGTCCGGACGCCCGCAAACGAGAGATGCTGGACGTACGTAAATATTGCTGTGTAATTAATAACGTAAATAATGTGCCAGTTGGACAAATATGATTGGAGATGGGGATAGAGATGAAAGTAAGAATTTTACGTAAACACGGATATGCATGTCTATGTGTGTGTGCGCGCACACACACATATTGATGACTCTCGCGACTACTCGTACACATCATCGATGTCTCGTTCTCCCTACACACACAAACTTAGTACCGCCTCATTTTGTTCCTAGGATAGGAATATCATTGGAGTGGGAAACAATATGAAGTGAGATAAATGGAGTACTACGTACAAGAAGAAATGTACAGGCACTCACTCTGCCTCCGACGTACCCGCGAGTACACGATGGAGCGCATTTGTATACGAAGAGGCAGCTTACGTACGTAATAATTTGACCCTTTAATTTGTTCACTTAATAATGGAGGACCGGGGACCACACGTGAGGGATACAAACTGCGACCTGGAAGCGGGGGCATGTTATTGATCGAGTTTTCTTTCTTGGTACGTTAAAAAAAGATTTGTCCGCCAGTTTTCTTTTTTTTCCGGGAACGCGCGTATTCTATTTAAAACCACTGCTATGGAGAGATTTTTTTACTCCATTGTATATATAGCCTCTTGTTTGATAGGGTTTCTCGCGTCTCGCTCTCTCACCCTCTCCATATCTAAACAAGATGACAGTGTCCAATCTATCTCTCTTCTCACCGGTGGTCACAGATCCGGCCGGATCCCGTCCGCTGCGGAAGGTGAGGAGGTCCGGCGTTGACGTTGTCGCCGTCGGCGGTGGAGGAAGCCGATGCGCACCGTCTTCTCTGAGCTGGCACCGGCGTGGACGAAGGTCCTCCGCGCCCTTGTTCCCTGCCGTTGTGTGGGCAGATCCCGCCCACCCGCCTAAGCCACATCTCGCCCACCTGAGGTATAACTTCTTTTGGATTTCATGCTTCATTATACTCTGCATGCAGGTTTTCTTCTATACCACTACTCCCCAGCTCCCCATGTACAGTAGCTAGGGTTCGTCGGCTGGTCCAACATCACCTATTTTTTACTATTATAGAGGAAAGGCCACTCCAAAAGTTGTCCTGGTTTATCATTTATGCATAGGTGGATGTATACATGTTTTTTTTCTGACAAAAAGTACATGGTGGTTGTGCGGTCATTGTCCATATGCGCCTATTGCTGCTGCTAATCTAAAACTATCACTGGTAAAATGAAGCAATGCCCATGTAGAGGCGTCGATAAATGCTTCTGTCTTGCTTTAGTTTTTTTGGTATCCTGCTGTAGTTCCCATCAAGATAATCATGATGCTTCTATTTTTTGGTGTACGTTTCATTAATTCTTATTAACAATTAAGATGCCGCTGTTAATCTTGTTCAACTGCTAAAACAAAGTAACGACACTACTTAAATATCATTTTTTTTATTTTTGCAAACAGGGATGTGTATCTCCATACTCGGGCATGTCTTCCTCAATTTTAGTGGAACTGCACAAAATTGGATGGCCACTGTTGCTCAGCCTCACTATCCTCTGCCAAGTAGTTCTTCCTTTCTCGAGCTTGATTACCGAGAAGAAACAAACCACAGTGAGGATTGTCAAACTTCATTGGTGCCTGACCCAAACTTGATGCCAAAATCGATGATGCATCACCACGATGACCTATCGATGCTCATGTTTGCGTCTCATTGTTGCATCGGCTGGTGAAGCTGATCGATGTTCAATGAAGAACGGGCTATCTTCCATTAGTGCTCTTTGCTTGTTACCACAAATACGATATCCTTCATCAGTTCATCTTGGAGCAGTCGTTTACGTTGGTGCAATTTTATCACACAATTGGATATGAACCAAATGTTTCCTCGAAGAAGCATCGACGTTGGTACTAAGAGCAAAAGTTTTCTATTGATTTCTAAGCCTTCTCACAACTTTGTCTTCAGCTACCCTGTAATTTTATTTGTCCAGCTTTTAACTAAATATGTGGTCAGACTTTGATTAAAAATATGGTGTGGACTAAAAACCCGGATGGAGGTAGTACCCCTCCGTTTTTATGTACTCTGCATATTAGATTTGACTGAAGTCAAACTTTGTAAAGTTTGACCAAGTTTAGGCTGAACACAACAAACCATAATTATTGAGAGGGCAAATTGTACATAGTACAAAATAATTGAAATTAAATTTCTTTATTGTACACACTCTCACACCTTTCCGATAATTTGGCGCGTGTGTGGTTGTTCACTTAACAGAGGATAGTGTACTGCACGTGAACGGCAGGAAGTGCGACCAGGACACGTGGATCGTTAGTTGATTGTAGTTTTCTTCACTGGCATGTTAAATAAACAGTTTCATTTCGTACACAATTTAAAACGATTGTTATGGAGAGAAAGAGGAAAAGAAAACCACTCCACTATATTAGTACTATATACGAGTACTACTATATATAAGCTGGAGCCTTAGCACTTGTTCGCTAGGGTTTGCACTCTTCACACTCTCGCTGCACTACATATATATATATATATATATATATATATATATATATATATATATATATATATACACGCTGGAGGCTCAGCGTTCCTTTGCTAGGGTTTGCTCTATTCACAATCTCTCACCCTCTTCATCAGATCTAAACAAGACTGCGTTGGACTCTCTCTCTCTCTCTCTCTCTCTCCCCCCTCACAGCTGGTGAAGGAGCCATCCGGATCCCGTCGCACCGGGAAGGGGAGGAGGTGCAGCGTTCACTCTGTCGCCTTCGGCGAGGGAGGCAATCCACTGCCGGCAGCGCTGTTCTCATTCACTCAGCTCCTATGCGGGAGGGCCTCCGACCCCTTCTTCCTTGCTGTCGTATGTAGTGTGGGCAGATCCGGCCTCCCGCCGCATGCCTAGCCACATCCCGATGACCCTAAGGTATAACTTTCTTTGAAACCGTCATTGCTCTAGCTGCATGTGTATCTTTTTCGATTCTGTAGTCGAATCTAGGTCTTGGTTCAAAGAGGAAAGAAGGGGGGGTGGGGTGGAGGATGAATCTAGGACGTGGTTCAATGAGGAAAGGAGGGAGGGAAAGTAGTATAGACTGGCTATCCAGCAGCTCTGTTGGTCGAAAAGGGAAAAAGGGGTAACCCAGTACACACATCTGTAAGGAACCGATCTGTTTGTTGAACCAGGACTAGATTTGCTGACCTCACATAGGAAAAAGGTTCAAAGAGAACAAATATGGGACCAACACAGATATGCTGCTTGGCAATATACTCTGCATCACCCATTTATACGTGTGGACGTACATGGTGCTGGCATGTCCCATGTCCCATACAACTATTTTGCTGTTGTTACACTACTGCAAGATGGTCCAAATGCGACAGTCGAATCAGAGACCCTTCGACGAAACTGTGTGCGATGCATCAATCACAAACGGTGATGTAATAAAACCGTCAAAAAAGATGCAAAACATTTGCGATGGCAGCGGCATCAAACACGGTTCATACTAGAGTTGCGTGTGTGATGAGTGGCAAACGGTTAATCCAAAAGAACTATTTGCGATGATGCAGAACAACAGAAATGGGCAGCCAGATGAGGGTGTGTGCGATAAACGGCATACAGTTCACTAGGATGAACTGTGTGTGATTAGGCAACACAATGGAAACGGTTCAACTGAACAAGATGTGTGTGATACGCGGCAAATAGGTTCGTAATCAGAAATGTGTGCGAAGACCAATAATAACACATACGATTGCTGCTAATAAGACGTGTGATTTGCTCTGTCTACAGAAGGATAACATGTATATATATATAACTGAAATAAACATCCAATTACATAAGTGACTATACAGATCATTCGCACAAACCTCAATAAACAATTGCATGCATTCTAAACTAGGAGAAACGATCGTCTAGTCATCTACTTCTTGTGACGCTCCCGCCACTGCTCTGTGGCTCGATCCCTCGTCTGAGGCAGGAAGAAGACACTCCCTCATGTCAACGATCCGCATGTACATCTCGTAGCTTGTGTACGCGTCCTTGGCCGCGTATTTGACGTGTTGTTCATCCAGTATATCATGCCAGACACTGCACCAGGCGTTCTTGTCCTTCTTGCTCTCATCCTGTAACACCCTGGATTTTGCCCATTTTCTTTTTCTTTTGATTTTGGTCCGGATTCGCTTTTCTGTGGCCTAGTAGTTTTGAAACCTGGAGGGATCACCCTTCATTTTTCTTCCCGAGTGGCTTGCCAACCTCAAAACCATCCCAAGACCATGTCATTTCCATCTTGGACCAACCCCCAATATTCTTTTTCTTAGGAATATTCCTTTTTCTATTAAAGGAATAACCCTGTTTGCCCTGAGTTCTGAAGCAACCCACATTTCCATCATTCCCAAAATTCCCAAATAATTCTCATAAATTGTTTGGGTCATATCTTCCACAAATATGTCAAATCTTTCCTTGACATGTTCAAAAATATTTCACAATTTTTTTTTTCTGATTCTGCCCCAGCTGGTAGTTTGTGAAGCAAGTACCCTTTATATTTGCTTGCTTGCTCTCAAACTTTTTCGGAATTCTTTCCTATCCATATCATGGTCACATGCCAAAATTCAACTTTATTTGGATAATAAATCTCTCTTGGCTAATTTCCAAAGTTTCTGGGCAACTGGAATCTTTGTGAAGCAAGTGCTAGCTAGGAGTATCCAAATGAGTTGAAATTTTTCAAGCATCTTCATATGCTCAAATCATGACTCTCCACCAAGTTTCAACCTTATCCAATCATCTATGTGAGCATAGCATCAAATCTTGGTTCCTGGTCAGATTTTCACATTGTGAAGCAACTATATTTTATATTGCTCCATAATTGTTGAAAATTTATCAGAGCATTCTCCTATCCATATAACCTATCTCCACTAAATTTGGACTTATTTCATCTTCCCATTAATTCCCTATAATTTTCCTAAGATTCTGGTCAGAGAGGTACATTGTGAAGGAAGTACCATTTTGGCTTGTCCAAATGGCATGAATTTTTTATGGAACTCTCATATGACCAAATCATCATCCTATCCCCAATTTCAGCTCAAGTTGCTACTCCATGTGAGTAGCACATCAATGTTTGTCTTCTGGACCAGATTGGTCAGTTACAAAGTAACCCAATTAAATAATGGTCCAATTCTTTCCAAATTTCACAGGAATATAGTCTTTCCTACCCTAACACTCCCAGATATATCATTTTGACCCTACCATCTTCCTGTTCATCACAGAGGTGTGGTCAAGTTTGCTACAGCAAACTTTCAGTGAAGCCTCACATCCACTCTTGGCCTCTTTTGATGAACTACCACCTCAGAGGGGCCCTTACTTGGATATATTTTGTGCTATACATGTCTTGTCACGCCAGGGTGAACCAAGTGCGCCAGTGCATGTGGTGACCATGCTGCTGGCATGCCAGTCAGCGTGCTCTGGCGATGGAACCTCTCAGTCTCGTCGCGTTCCTTCTTCCCTCGCCATATGATCATGTCCAGGGGCTTCCCCTTGTCGCCGCCTGCGCTCTGGATCCCTCTCCCTCTCCGGATTCCGCCCCGGTGAGCCGTCCCCGTCAAGGAACAGTGAGCGCACATGGCCGTCGTCGTCGTTTTCCTCTGCCCTCATCTCCCTCGAGCCTTCCGGAGCACGCCCGAGCCCTCTACACCTCTCTGAGAACCCTCCCGACGCCGCAAGCCGCCAGCCACGTCGCCCTGCAGCTCCAACACGCGGCTAAGATCGCCACCGCGGCCATCCGCATCCACCCACGCCGCCGCGGCTATATATAGGCCCCCGAGCCGTCTCGTCCACACCAGCCTCTTCCCCATCCTCCTCTACACCTTCCTAGCCCTCAGAGCCTCGCCGGAGTGTCTTCCCAACCTCCTCTGTTGCCACGGTCGTCGGTGAGCTTCGCTTTCCAGTGATCCCAAGCCTCATTCACTCTTCCTCCACCACTAGCCGTCTCCTCCACCACCAGTACGCCGTCCTAGTGCTCCAACCCCTCCTCCAACGCACCGGAGCGCCATGCCCATCTCCTCCCGAAGACCCCCTCCGCCGCGGGCCCAACTGCGGCCATTCCCGAGCTCCCCGGCGTCTTCCATGACCGGGAACGGATCCGCCTTGTCCTCCTGAGCATTTTGACGGGTCGCCCATCCTGAACGGTGGCCGGACTCACCGGCAGTCGCCGTCGGGATGGCCACCTCCCTCGGCCCGGCGCGCTCTCGAGCGGGAGGTTGAAGACGGTCAGGGTCAGGCGGGCCCCTCCCGGCGCGACCCCACCTGGCAGCGACCCAGGCACCCGGCCCCGCACCTGTCTAGCTGGATAAGTGGAAGCGTACATTACAGAGTACGCAACTGCAGCGGCGAAGGCGTATTTTCTCAAAGTGCGCAGCCGGCCGAACTAACAGGGACCTGAATGTAATTATTATTTCTGCAGATTAGTCCCTGGCAGAAAAACCACTACAACTTTTTAACCGTAACTCCGATCGAGGTGAATCCAACGCCCACGTCTTCGTCTCTTCGAGCCCGTTGTGTTGGTATCATTTTCACTATGTGGTCCCACTATGAAAATGACCATTTTTCCCTTGCTCGTAAACAGCCCCCTCCGAGAGAGAACTATTTTCGGCAATCGCTTCTGCGGACTCTCCACACTCCTTCCCGATGGTTCCTTCCTCCCCAGGCAAGCCACAACTCTCATCTGCATCATCGCATTGCAATGTCATAGTTTAACTATTTACTTTATCAGCAAGTATGAGTATCTGTGAAATGAATTGGATTATGCAATGATCGAGTTAATTCTCGGATAGGTGACTACCATGTTGAGTACCGGATTATTAGTGACTAGTAGCTTACCCACTTGTTGATACTATGATTTGAGATCACTGTCTATGATTATTTTGAGTTTCATCCGGCAGTTCGTGGAGATGAGTTAGTAGCAGTGGCTTAAGCATATTTGTTATTGGATTGCTATGATATCAGAGTGTCAGCCATGACAGAGATTGTTTGAGGATTAGATACTTCATGGTTGATCTTGAGTCACCTGTCCGGACTTATCCGTGCAGCCACATTTGCCGGTATGGGACGGCCTTGACTTGGTTTGATCGCGTGCTCTTTCACCGGTACCACCCGACAGGGAAGGTTATGCATGCGCGCTACCCTGGCCCGGTAGGCGGCGATAACCTCGTGAGCCCAGTTGAGTTGTATGGTACCAGGTCCCCGTTTGGGACAGTTTTGTTTGGCCACGACGGTGGCAGGTGTCACAAGGTGACACATGGGCCACCCAGGGCAGGACTGCGGGGGAGGATGAATGCCAGTGGTACGGTGGAGGAGTCACGGGTTAGGCAGGTTTTGTTGGAGCAATGCTGGTCCACCCGAATGGGATCACGAGGTCAGGTGCTCCATGGTGTGGGTAAAGTGCGCAACCTCTGCAGAGTGTAAAATCTATTCGAATAGCCGTGTCCACGGTATTGGATAGTCCAACCAGACCTCACTAGGTGGTCAACCATGGTAGCGATGATAATGATGAAAGAACTCGTCCTATGATCGTAAGTACTCGATGGATCGTGAGTATTCTGAGGGTTGTGAGACAGCCCGAAAGAGAGTAAGTTTGTCAGACTTGTGGTACAGTTGGTATCAGGTATTTGATATGTTAGCCATGGGATGGCTATGAGATGTTGAGTTTGGACTTGGCACAGATTCAGATTGAATCCTGAGATTGTTCGGAGTATGAATTAAATATGCTTCACCTTACTGCATTTACTTCAGTAGCTATTTTGCTATGATGTTGTCTTGCTTTAATGCTGATGTTTGCTGTGAGCTTGTGAGTACATTCAAAGTACTCACCTAGCATGTCATGCCAGTTTGCAGGTCATGCCATGATTGCTTGCTTGTCGAGGATCCCGAGTTTGCAACCTAGGATACGCGTTCTAGCCAGAGTCCCTGCGGAGTGGAGTTCATCACCGTCGTCGATGTTCCGCTGCCGAGAGAGTTACTCCGCTATTAGCATAGAGCTGCCCCGGGCAGGCGTAGTGTTGCCGTGCCGATGTAATCCTTGTACCCTTTGTAACCATATCCATTGTAATAAAGAGCTGATTTGTTCTATGCCAACAGTGCCGTATTCCAGAGGACTTGTCCCTGGGCTGGAATACGGGGCGTTCCGGTCTTCTCTGAGCCGGGGTGCCACAGAAGTTGGTATCATAGCAGGTCTGGCTATAGGATGTGCGGTCTAGGTGCGAACGTTAGTAACCGGTAGCATAGGATCCAGTTGGTTTGCTGCACTGGTTTGTTGCATATGTTTGTGCATAGCATGCATATAGACTAGATATCTTATTCTAACGATGGACCTTGTGAGTGTAGGTGGCATCGGTTTCGATTCACTACCTGCGCTCTTCAGTTTGCATATCTGTTCCTTGGTGTGGTGTCATCTTCATCCCAGCGGAGTGATGCCAAGGTGCTTGGTGGTGTCGATCCCTTGTCGGATTGATGCACCGGTACCACACCAATTTATTCTCTTCAGCCACTCCTATCGTTTCAGTGATAGACAAGTTCTATCCCGGATCGTGCCATTCCACTAGCCGCTTCGGCAACCCTTACTGATCCTTGCTATCAGAAAAGGGCAATGCCCGCAAGCCTTTCTCTCCACCACTAACTCATTCCGCCACCTATTCTTTGGACGTGTACGGTTTTCTTCCGTACGCTTGATGATGATGTGGTCGTAACTTTTGTGTTCCGACCCCCGATCACCAAGTTCATCCTCGCCACCGGATTTATCCGTGTTAAGCCCGTGTTTGGTTACACCAATTTTCTTCCACACATTGATTCACTTTCGTGCACATCACCACAGCATGTTAGACCGTAATACCGGAGTTCTTGCGAGATTTGTGTGCTTAAGTAGGAATGCATATTATTGCTGTGGATAGCTGTAGAGTGTGACATTGTTTGTGTGTGTGATTTTGCTGCTTTGTGTGCTTTTGTTTAGTCGTTTCTTTTGTTTATTTGGGCCCTTGGTGTTACCTTATTTTCCCCTTATGGAAGTTGCTCACCGACCCTCAACCCAAAGAGTCAGTGAAGAGACAGCCATTTGGAAGCTCAGCTCAGCAATATGGAATTTTCAGCCGACTATGTTATATTGGGAATATCGGGCCTGAATACAAATGATATCCTGGCTGGATTGGTTATCAGCATCAAGTATACATTAGTGCAATCTTCACAGCAGTAATGATCGCATCAGCAAGAAGGCAAACCGTGTATATGATCCACAGTGCATTCTGTGCCAAAGGTATGATTCATATATACAAGGTTTGAGTCTGCTATGAGTACAATTTGAACCTTGCTATGTCTTGGAAGCAAGCCAGAATATGCTATGAACTTAGTGTTCAGCAAGAAGGATAGTCGAACAATGTTCTTCCTACAACAAGTAACCTACAGCAGAAACCTTAAGGGATATATATATGCACTCGATCCGCATATGGCAAAGAGAAGTTTCGGGTGTAAGCAGCCTAGTCTTTCCCTACAAGCTACCTGAGAAGCATACGATGCAAGGATTCCTGTGTCTTCCTTGATACGACACAAGGACATCTTCCGATGCAAGTATATGACAATGCATCCCCAGGGTCAGATCCGCAACAGTTGGTCCAAAGGCAAAAATCTGTCAGGACACAAGCTTGCGTCAGAAATCAAGTGGCCAGCTATACATGTTTCCATAGACATGGTGGACATGCTGCCAAGGTCATATGGGTGACTCATACAATGATGCCAGCCCGATGAGGATCTGACTATTGCATGAGCTATGTAAGAAGAAGAGAACGCCGGTTATATACTTCAGTGTGATGACCAACAACCTATGGAGCAAGCCGATCATCTGATATATGCTCTATAGCATTGCTCTATGTTATTCTGGTATGTTCAAATTATTATGCTCATACCTGTATGCATAATAGTGAGCTGTATGGGACGCAGATGAACCCTTGCCCGTCTTTCTTTGGTGACGGCACCACGCCTGTGTTCTGAGCTGTTTCCGGCCGTCCGGGGTGGATGCCGATTTTTATTTCTCTTGTCAGCAACTGGCCCGTGTTCTGAGCTGCTTTTCGACCGTCTCGGGCAGCTGTTGAATTTCTCTTTGTAGCAATGACCCTATGCTCTGAGCTGTTTTTCGGCCGTCTTAGGGAGTTGCTACTTTCTTCTTATCGACACCGTCTCATGCCCTGAGCTGCTTTTCAGCCGTCTTGAGTCGGGGTTGAGTTACTCCAGTAATGTCCCAGATCTGAGTTGTAAAGACCGTTCTGGTGGCTACTGGTTTATTTGCCGATTTTATCCAGGGGTTCAGACGGTCGTTACCCTATAGCTACAACTTGTAAGTAATATGCATGTCGGAATATCGCACCTGACAACACCTTTGGTCACATGGAGAATCAAGAACACATAAGGCCAAGTTCTTTCAGCTAAGGATCCAGGCAAAGAGAACCATAATGAAGGAGCAAGATTGGCCATACATGTATGATAATGGTTGTAAGATCAACATGGTACAGATACTCAGAGCAGTCGGGTTCGATACCGACCACCATGGGTACCCACCCACGGGGTCTATTCCATTTGCAAGGACCCCATATCGAGACAACATTAACCCGCCAGCCAACCATATATGTACAGAATTGTCAGAAGAGGGCAACCAAACTGGTCAGGTCAGTCGAAAGATTAACTCAGCAGTTCAAATTCAGCAACCATGTTAAAGCATTACACGGCCTACCATCCATATGGAGATACCGATAGATTGAGTAATCAGAAGGATGAACAACAGTCTCGAAGCATGTATCCTCATAGATAGGAATCAGTTAAAGACAAATCTGCCGTGAAAAAGATTCTGCTGCCAGGACCACTGTCAGTCAAGTCTATGGATAATATCACCATACACCTTTAGGCTGGTCACGACATGTGACAGTCAAATATTTGGTGGGAGCCTTATACCCAAGACAGTGAAGATACCCAAGATGACCCAGCAATCCATGCGAGAAGTCGGATTCCGCCAGGAGAATGGTACGATTCATAGTATTGTTTTAAGCCTGAAGGACACACAATCATTTGAAGTCACCCAATGCATTGAGTGAAAGATTTTGTGTCCACCGAGAGAATCTGTTCACAACTCAGCAAACGGTCGATCGTATTGGACTCCGTCACGACACGTCCATGAAGAACCACTCTCGGACTTACGAGCAGGACACATAGTTCGGTCCGGATAATTTATGCCCCTGACAAGATAGCAGATATAAAAGGATTAAAGTCAGAGTAACATATGAGGAAAGATTTGCCAGAAAAAGGGTCCAGTGAAGCAAACCACCCCGAAGCAAGGCAGTCAGTCATATGAAATTTAGTGGGAACATTATACAAAGGTAAAAAGGAAACCCGAGTTGGAAACGGTTTCCTCAAGTGGAAATATTCATGTCTGATCCCTGAGCAACCAAATCTCGAGGACGAGATTTCTTTAAGGGGGGTAGGTTTGTAACACCCTGGATTTTGCCCATTTTCTTTTTCTTTTGATTTTGGTCCGGATTCACTTTTTTGTGGCTTAGTAGTTTTGAAACCTGGAGGGATCACCCTTCATTTTTCTTCCCGAGTGGCTTGCCAACCTCAAAACCATCCCAAGACCATGTCATTTCCATCTTGGACCAACCCCCAATATTCTTTTTCTTAGGAATATTCCTTTTTCTATTAAAGGAATAACCCTGTTTGCACTGAGTTGTGAAGCAACCCACATTTCCATCATTCCCAAAATTCCCAAATAATTCTCATAAATTGTTTGGGTCATATCTTCCACAAATATGTCAAACCTTTCCTTGACATGTTCAAAACTATTTCACAAATATTCTTTTTCTGATTCTGCCCCAGCTGGCAGTTTGTGAAGCAAGTACCCTTTATATTTGCTTGCTTGCTCTCAAACTTTTTTGGAATTCTTTCCTATCCATATCATGGTCACATGCCAAAATTCAACTTTATTTTGATAATAAATCTCTCTTGGATAATTTCCAAAGTTTCTGGGCAACTGGAATCTCTGTGAAGCAAGTGCTAGCTAGGAGTATCCAAATGAGTTGAATTTTTTCAATCATATTCATATGCTCAAATCATGACTCTCCACCAAGTTTCAACCTTATCCAATCAACTATATGAGCATAGCATCAAATCTTGGTTCCTGGTCAGATTTTTACATTATGAAGCAACTATATTTTATATTGTTCCATAATTGCTGAAAATTTACCAGAGCATTCTCCTATCCATATAACCTATCTCCACTAAATTTGGGCCCATTTCATCTTCCCATTAATTCCCTATAATTTTCCTAAGATTCTGGTCAGAGAGGTACATTGTGAAGGAAGTGCCATTTTGGCTTGTCCAAATGGCATGAAATTTTTATGGAACTCTCATATGACCAAATCATCATCCTATGCCCAATTTCAGCTCAAGTTGCTACTCCATGTGAGTAGCACATCAATGTTTGTCTTCTGGACCAGATTGGTCAGTTACAAAGTAACCCAATTAAATAATGGTCCAATTCTTTCCAAATTTCACAGGAATATAGTCTTTCCTACCCTAACACTCCCAGACATATCATTTTGACCCTACCACCTTCCTGTTCATCATAGAGGTGTGGTCAAGTTTGCTACCGCAAACTTTCAGTGAAGCCTCACATCCACTCTTGGCCTCTTTTGATGAACTATCACCTCAGAGGGGCCCTTACTTGGATATATTTTGTGCTAGACATGTCTTGTCATGCCAGGGTGCACCACGTGCGCCAGTGCACGCGGTGACCACGCTGCTGGCATGCCAGCCAGCGCGCTCTGGCGATGGAACCTCTCAGTCTCATTGCGTTCCTTCTTCCCTCGCCATATAATCATGTCCAGGGGCTTCCCCTCATCGCCGCCTGCGCTCTGGATCCCTCTTCCCCTCCGGATTCCTCCCCGGCGAGCCGGCCCCGTCAAGGAACAGTGAGCGCACATGGCCGTCGTCGTCGTTTTCCTCTGTCCTCATCTCCCTCGAGCCTTCCGGAGCACGCCCGAGCCCTCTACACCTCTCTGAGAACCCTCCCGACGACGCAAGCCGCCAGCCACATTGCCCTGCAGCTCCAGCACACGGCTAAGATCGCCACCGCGGCCATCCTCATCCACCCATGCCGCCCTGGCTATATATAGGCCCCCGAGCCCTCTCGTCCACACCAGCCTCTTCCCCATCCTCCTCTACACGTTCCTAGCCCCTCAGAGCCTCGCCAGAGTGTCTTCCCAACCTCCTCTGTTGCCACGGTCGTCGGTGAGCTTCGCTTCGATTCCAGCGATCCCGAGCCTCATTCACTCTTCCTCCACTACTAGTCGTCTCCTCCACCACCAGTACGCCATCCTAGTGCTCCAACCCCTCCTCCGACGCATCAGAGCGCCATGCCCATCTCCACCCGAAGACCCCCTCCACCGCGGGCCCAACTGCGGCCATTCCCGAGCTCCCCGGCGTCTTCCACGATCGGGAACGGATCCGCCTTGTCCTCCTGAGCATTTTGACGGGTCGCCCATCCCGAAGGGTGGCCGGACTCGCCGGCAGTCGCCGTCGGGATGGCCACCTCCCTCGGCCCGGCGCGCTCCCGAGTGGGAGGTTGAAGACGGTCAGGGTCAGGCGGGCACCTCCCCGCGCGACCCCACCTGGCAGCGACCCAGGCGCCCGGCCCCGCACCTGTCTAGCTGGATAAGTGGAAGCGTACCCTACAGAGTACGCGACCGCAGCGGCGAAGGCGTATTTTCTCAAAGTGCGCAGCCGGCCGAACTAATAGGGACCTGAATGTAATTATTATTTCTGCAGATTAGTCCCTAGCAGAAAAACCACTACAACTTTTTACCCGTAACTCCGATCGAGGTGAATCCAACGCCCACGTCTTCGTCTCTTTGAGCCCGTCGTGTTGGTATCATTTTCACTATGTGGTCCCACTGTGAAAATGACCATTTTGCCCTTGCCCGTAAACAGCCCCCTCCGAGAGAGAACTGTTTCCGGCAATCGCTTCTGCGGACTCTCCACACTCCTTCCCGATGGTTCCTTCCTCCCCAGGCAAGCCACAACTCTCATCTGCATCATCGCATTGCAATGTCATAGTTTAACTATTTACTTTATCAGCAAGTATGAGTATCTGTGAAATGAATTGGATTATGCAATGATCGAGTTAATTCTCGGATAGGTGACTACCATGTTGAGTACCGAATTATTAGTGACTAGTAGCTTACCCACTTGTTGATACTATGATGTTGAGATCACTGTCTATGATTATTTTGAGTTTCATCCGGCAGTTCGTGGAGATGAGTTAGTAGCAGTGGCTTAAGCATATTTGTTATTGGATTGCTATGATCTCGGAGTGTCAGCCATGACAGAGATTGTTCGAGGATTAGATACTTCATGGTTGATTTGAGTCACCTGTGTGGACTTATCCGTGCAGCCACATTTGCCGGTATGGGACGACCTTGACTTGGTATGATCACGTGCTCTTTCACCGGTACCGCCCGACAGGGAAGGTTATGCGTGCGCGCTACCCTGGCCCGGTAGGCGGCGATAACCTTGTGAGCCTAGTTGAGTTGTATGGTACCAGGTCCCCGTTTGGGACAGTTTAGTTTGGCCACGATTGTGGCAGGTGTCACGAGGTGACACAGGGGCCACCCAGGGCAGGACTGCGGGGGAGGATGAATGCCGGTGGTATGGTGGAGGAGTCACGGGTTAGGCAGGTTTCGTTGGAGCAACGCTGGTCCACCCGAATGGGATCACGAGGTCAGGTGCTCCACGGTGTGGGTAAAGTGCGCAACCTCTGTAGAGTGTAAAATCTATTCGAATAGCCATGTCCACGATATTGGACAGTCCGACCAGACCTCACTAGGTGGTCAACCATGGTAGCGATGATAATGATGAAAGAATTCGTCCTATGATCGGAAGTACTCGATGGATCATGAGTATTCTGAGGGTTGTGAGACAGCCCGAAAGAGAGTAAGTTTGTTAGACTTGTGGTACAGTTGGTATCAGGTATTTGATATGTTAGCCATGGGATGGCTATGAGATGTTGAGTTTGGACTTGGCACAGATTCAGATTGAATCATGAGATTGTTCGGAGTATGAATTAAATATGCTTCACCTTACTGCATTTACTTCAGTAGCTATTTTGCTATGATGTTGTCTTGCTTTAATGCTGATGTTTACTGTGAGCTTGCGAGTACATTCAAAGTACTCACCTGGCGTGTCATGCCAGTTTGCAGGTCATGCCATGATTGCTTGCTTGTCGAGGATCCCGAGTTTGCGGCCTAGGATACGCGTTCTAGCCAGAGTCCCTACGGATTGGAGTTCATCACCGTCGTCACTATTCCGCTGCCGAGAGAGTTACTCCGCTGTTAGCATAGCGCTACCCCGGGCAGGTGTAGTGTCGCCGTGCCGATGTAATCCTTGTACCCTTTGTAACCATATCCATTGTAATAAAGAGCTGATTTGTTCTATGCCAACAGTGCCGTATTCCAGAGGACTTGTCCCTGGGCTGGAATACGGGGCGTTCCGGTCTTCTCTGAGCCGGGGTGCCACACATCCTTCATCTTCATGTAGTAGGGGTCGATGATGGCCGAGGCGAGGTTAACCAGGGAGTTCTGTTTGTTGTTGTAGCTGCCCCAGACCTTGTAGTGGTCCTGGATGTTGACAAGATTCTGGCATTTCAAGCCCGAAACCTTGAGCGCTTTTAGATCGTTGGTGGTGTCCACCGTAGCGAAACTGTAGTCAGAGCTGTTGATAAACCTGGAGAAACGCTCGCAAGGCCTTGTGACTACGTGGTAGTGGTAGACGAGGACGTCATGTCGCACACACAACTAGGCGACGGCAACCTTCTGATCATGCCCGGCACGACCGATGGTGTACTCGAGGTCGAAGCCGACCACTTGGTACTTGTCCTCGGTAAGCAACTGCTCCATAGTTTGGATGGAGCTCTCCACCGAGACCGGATCGTTCGTGTACACCACCAAGAGGGCCTTCCCCCTCACATGGGTGTCCACAACGTGATGCGTGGTGAACTGCCCGCCGTTGTCAACGTCGGCCGCTGGGAGCGCCATTGGAACCGCCGGATGTCCTCTCTGTATGTGTCATCGTGGATGTGCTTATTGTGTCGTGTGGCGCGAGAGATGAAGGTAAATGGCTGCAGGAATAAATGGGGGCTGGGCGGCCTGGATTCTCGGCGTGTCCGCATGGCAGTTTTTGCAGCGGGAAACTGTATGGTCGCGCCACGCCCGGCGCAACCGCATGCACACGAACGTGCGTGATCGTGCGCCGGCCCCAAACATTGGCAGCGCGTGTGGAGGGATGAGGGCAGAGCGCCCGGAGGGACGCGAGAGCAGAGCGCGCGTGGTGGGACGCGAGCAGAGCGCGTCGCGGCTGCCTCTACCGCAAGCAACCACACGCATAGAGCAGTTGAACACGCAGGAAATGGTCGCCTACAAGCCGGCCGATAGTTGCGTCGCTGCGTAGAGAGCGGCCGTGTGCTACTACCTCTGTCTTGGCCTATTAGTCCCCTTTATATTCTATGCCATACTTTTCCATTAAATTTAACCAACAAAATGTTAATGCATGTTATAAAAATTATATAATTAGAAACTATGTTCAAATACGAATCCAACTATATAATCTTCGGCGACATGCATTCGTATTTTATTAGTTAAATCCTACTTATAAACCAGGACGGGAGTATAGTAGGTAATTAAATCGCAATTTTTTTTATTAACCGTATGTGTACGTGGCCTTTCGTACTCCTCTCACACGTCTTGTCACCCCGCTGCCGCAGACGGCTTACAGCGCAAGCTTGCGCAGCGCGCGGGGGCGTTCTTTTGGCCAAACGGTGGCTTGAAGTGGCGCCAATGAATCATTGGTGAGCCCGTTCCCGCACAAGCTTCCCGCCCGACTCGGTGAAATCCCCCAAAATCCCAATGCTTACCGGCCTGATATATAAACCCTCACGGCCGGCGAATCCTGCATCGCATTTTCCCCTCCCTCCCTGTAGCTTATCTCGTCTACTTCTCCCACAATCGCCAATGGCACCGGTCTGTCGTCGTCACTCAGCCACTCCGCCGTCATCAGAGGACAGCTCCAGCTGGGAGGCTATACCGCGGCGGCGGCTGTCGTGGTTCTAAGTCTGACAGTAGAATGGGCAGTAGGTATGAGGAGGCAAGATCCTAGCTACGGTGAGGTTGTGCACGCAAGATTTACGAGTTCAGGCCCTTCTCGGAGGAAGTAACAGCCCTACGTCTCGGTGCCCGGAGGCTCGGTCGATTGACTTATGCGTGAAGTTACAGGGGGTGCGAACCCTTGTGCCTGAGGAGGCGGGTGGCTTATATAGAGTGCGCCAAGACCCCAACCGTCCCACGTTACAAGGGTTTCAATGTCTATAAAGACAGGACGTTACTGATAACGCCAGCAATAAAGGCAAATAAATGATCATTAAGACTACGGAGTGAACACCTGACCCTTGCCATCCTGAGTGCCTTTAGATCTTCTGTCTTCCGAGTGGTTTCTAGTGTGGTCGAGTGAGTACACCCCGGTCGAATGGCATTGGGTTGTCCGAGTGAACTGTTGGTCAAGTGAGTTGCACCCTGTGGCGATTTCAGTCGGTAGATGGTGCTATCCTTTGAATGTCCTTGGCCTTAGGGCAGGGTCCTCGGGTAAGGGTGTCTAGGTCAGGCCTATTACCCCACCCTAGGTACATGTCTTCGTCATTAGCCCCCGAATGGATCTGGGTTCGAGTGGAGAAGGGGTTGAAGATGGTTCTGACCCGATTTATATGCTTCAGAGGAATCCTAACCGGGCCGGTTATCTTCGTAAAAACTTCAACTTCATTTTCAGTCGCCTAGGTCCATTCAGAGGTCGTCGAGTGATTTTTTCTGATAAGCTCCGAGTGTTGATATGGTATAAGATCCTTGGCGCGATTGGTCACGCTGCCGCTTTCCGGATCTCACGGGATTCGAAATTTGGAGAAGTGCGCGGGACGGAGAGGACCGCAGTAGACGGAGCGGGTTAGGCAGGGATGCCTCGATTCTCGTGCCACCTTTTTCGCCATGTATCCAGCGCGCGACTGTTGCGGGATTTGACTGGATTGCCTGGGCCCACTAGTCAGCCACTCGGGAGCAGGCCCATATAAGGCGTCGGGGTCGATGAGCCCGGTACTGTGCTCCTCATCTCCTTCCTCCTCTCTTGTTTCACCACCGCATTCGCCGCCACCTTCGACGCTGTCGCCCCGCCCGACCGCAGCCTACCGCGATGGGGAAGGAGAAGACGGTGGCCTTGGAGCGTGCGAAGAAAGCGACGGCGGCAGCGAAGGGCAAGAAGACGAGTCGGGGTGGCTCGTCGTCGAGATCCGGCCTGCCGCCCGGCTGGATCCAGTGCGATTGGATTCGCTCCACGATTCAGCAAGAAGATATGGAGGATCTGGTTGAGGGGGGCTTGATCGACCATGGGTCCTGGAGGCTGCCAGGTGATGAGACCGAGCCGCAGCCGCAGGAGGGTGAGTGCGTCCTACTCGCGACCCACGTCGACCGTGGTTTTTCTCTGCCCCCTCATCCTTTTTTCCGAGGTTTTCTGAACTTTTTCGGGGCCCAACTTCATCACTTTTCTCTGAACACAATCACATACCTTGCTGCGTTTGTCTCCATATGTGAGAATTTCCTAGGTTGTCGACCTCATTAGGGTCTCTTCAAACACATCTTCACCTGCCGCTCACAGTCTGTGAAAAAGGCCAATCCGAGTGATGAGAGGACGCACGTGATTTAGATGTGCGGAGGTCTAGGGATCTAGATGAGAGGCAAAAGCACATTTCCACCTATGACTCTTCCCGATTCGGTCAGAGGGTGGCAGTCGACCTGGTTTTATTGTAAGGACAAACCAACTCCTGGTCAGTCGACTGGCCTTCCTCCCTTTACCATGGGGCGAATTGAAAAGCCCTCTTCTTTGAAAGTGACTCCAGAAGAAAAGGCAGAGGTGAACATGTTGGTTGACCGCGTAATCCAACTTGTCCGCGATGGCGTGACCGGCATGGATTTGCTAGAGGTATTTCTCACTCGCCGCATCCAGCCGCTCCAGGCCCGCGATCATCCTATGTGGATGTATTCGGGCGCCGATGATTCTGCTCGGATCCACCCAGAGGAAGTTACCGAGGAGATGGTGGCGCGGTGGCTGTAGAGCATTACCGGAAACAGAGACAACCCCAGGGGGTCTAGGAGAATTCTGCCACTCGGCGCTGATAACGAACCAGACAAGGTCAGACCTTCGATGTCGAGTGACTTTTACTCTAATTTGTAAACTGTCTTTGGAACCGACTGATGCTTGTTCGATTCTTTGCTTCACAGATATATACTGAGATGTACTCGATGCCCAACGGGGAGCAGATCCAGGAAGGAGAAGAGAGCGGAGGCGACAGCGGCGACTGGAACTCCGATGGGGAGAGTGATGAAGAGCAGGAAAACTCGAGTAGTGAGGAGGAGGTCGATTCTCCACCTCGCACGGAAAAGCGTTCCAAGCACAAGCACGACCCAGCAAGTATCCGGGGCAAGGTGGTAGCACCGACTGGACAGACTTCGAAGCGCACTCAGACATCTTCTCCGGTGCCGACTGAGAAGGCTCCGAAGCAGCTCAAGACCGCGCCGTCCAAGCCACGGAAGGCTTTGCCCAAGATCAAGGTTGACGTTCCCGTCGCCTCTGCGTAAGCGTTTCGTTTTCACCCTTTGTTTGAGGAATCTTATATCAGTTGCCGACCCATCCACTTGCTTGACCGAGTGAACCTTGAGATTTGCAGTGCTGCTACCTCCGGGACTTCTGCTTACCAAGATGATGGTGACGAGGAGATGGAGGACGCGGTCACCTCCAAAGCGGGTATGACCCCTGCTATCTCATCTTTTCTTCGCTAGCCAATTCTACAGTCGACTGAACTCTTGTGGTCGATTCTTTTGCAGCTCCGCGAGATGTTATTGAACTTCAAGACGATGATGAAAATGAGCCACAGGAACTCGTGGGTAGGAGGAGCAGGGCCTCAGTCAAGAAGGTGCCAGCTAGCAAGACGCCCCAGTCGACACCGGCGACGGAACCAGCTATCCAGCAATCTGGGGACTTCAATCGTGCCTCCGTTACTTTTGCGAATCCCTTGTCGAGTGCTCGTCCTTCGTCGTCGACTGTGCGGGCCCTTCCTCCGTCTGTCCAACTTCATGCCTCAAGCTCTCAAGCTACTGCAACTGATACACCGACTGCACCTCCCACCGCCCATCAAGTCCCAGAAGACCAAGTGAGTGCTGCCAAGGAGGCTATACGCCAGGCTGGCGTTATGATGGAGTAGATGAAGGTGGTGCGCGAGGCCAGTCAAGCTGCCTATGATGCCAGCTCAGCACTTCAGGCCAATGTCCAGGTCAGCTTACTTCCGACTGAACTCCATCTTGATGCTTGTTCTGTTGGGATATGATATTAAGGAACTGTTGCTTTATCCGCAAGACGTCCGTGGATGAGCGTTTTGGAACCTTAATTGCACACCCATTGTCAGTCTGTACACCCACTGGGTGTTTTAATTTCTGTTGAGTAGTTTTTCCACTTGAGTCGACTAGGTTGTGCTGATCGAATCTCTGAACCAGTGGGGGCACGCTGAGTGCACCCACTGGGTGTAGTCCCCGAGACCGCCGTCGAATGTTTGATTCGGCGGGGGTCTTTTAACAGATCTTTTCCACTCGGGCTGGGCAGATCATGCCGAGTGGAACCTTTACCAGTGGGGGCACGCTGAGTGCACCCACTGGGTGTAGTCCCCGAGACCGTAGTCGACTGCGGGCAGTCGGCTATGGTCTGAATTTTTTTTTGACTGGACGGACCAAGTCGATTGAAAGAGTCGGACCAGTGGGGGCACGCTGAGTGCACCCACTGGGTGTAGTCCCAGAGACTATTGGCGAATGTTTGATTCGGCAGTAGTCTTTGTGTCTGCCGACTGACTATCTTCTGAACACAGAAATCTTGTGATCTTGGAGCCCGGTTTGCCGACTTGGAGAAGAAGCAAACCCATCTCAATCTTGACCTGGAGTTGGCTCGAAACAACTTGCAGAAGGCTAAGGATGACGCTGCTGGTAAGGAAAGCTTGTCGACCGATTCTTTTGCCACCTTTTCTCCTCCTTTTTCTGATTCGAATGTTATTCTTTCTAGAAACAATGAGACAAGCTTTGGAGAAGAAGGACCTTGACCTTGCGGTTGCGAAGAAAACCGCCGAAGACAAAGCGGCGCTTGCCGACCAAAAGATGGCCTCAGTCGGACAGCTGGAGGGAGAGAATGCCAAGATGAAGGCTGCTCTTGACGAAGCCAACAAAGAAGTGACTCGTCTGAAGAAGGACAAGTGAACCCTGACCGACAAAGTAGAAGACATCACCCGCAGGAGGGACGAGCTGGAGAACTATCTGGGAGGACTCGCCAAAAAATTATTCCTCATGCTTGAAGGTACTTTTCTCTGTGCGATTGGATTGTTTTCGTCGACTCAACATACCGCTGTCGACTCATTATTTCTCTGCGAGTGCAGAATTCTGTCAAGACTTCGAGGAAGAAACTGGGCGAGTCGAGACGAACTTGGACCCCATCAACTCCCCTGTCAAAGATGAAGCAGCCATGAATGTGCTCCGACTGGAGTCTCGCCTTGCCAGTGCCTTGGAATATGTTGCTCGACTCAAGGTTGCAGTTTCACGGATCGACACAGCGCTCTGGCCAGGGGACACGCTCCGAAACGATCTTGAGTCTCTGATGACTCGACTTAACGAGATTCCTGGTCGAGTGCAGGAGTGGAAGAAGTCCGCTGCTCGATGCGGTGCTGACGTAGCTTTGTCTCTGGTTCGCGTCCACTGCAAGGAAGCCAGAGAAGAGAAGCTAGCGGCAATCAAGGTCGCCAACACCAAGAAGCTCGACTTCCAGTCTTTCATGGAGACCTTCATTGCTGCTGCTACTCGAATCGCAGATGGAATCAACCTGGACGAGTTTGTCGAGCCTGCCAGCCCCTCTGCGGAGTGAATGAAACTTTTATGATCTGATTCAATTTGCCTCGGTATGCCGAGTGATTCTGTAACCGTAAAAATCCCTCGGGCCTGATGCCCGAGTACTTTGAGTTCCTTCGTCCGAACTTTTATGATCCGGTTCAATTTGCCTCGGTATGCCGAGTGATTGTGTAACCGTAAAACTCCTTCGGGCCTGATGCCCGAGTACTTTTAAGCTCCTTCGTCCGAACTTAGTTTGCCCTTTAAATATGCTTGTTTTTATTTCCGAGTGGAACTGGTATCTTCACTCGGAACAGACGCAGTTCTGAGGAGAGGGTCGCGGACGACCTGCACCTCGTCGTCCTTGCAGATCAGTATGGGGCATGTTTTACACTTAGGCGAGTACAGGACTGCAGCTAAGCCTCCGAGTGAGAGGGTTGCTCATCACTCGGTAGGATTTTTTTAAACTTAGGCGAGTACAGGACTGCAGCTAAGCCCCCGAGTGAGAGGGTTGCTCATCACTCGGTAGGATTTTTTTTTTAAACTTAGGCGAGTACAGGACTACAGCTAAGCCCCCGAGTGAGAGGGTTGCTTGCTCATCACTCGGTAGGATTTTTTAAACTTAGGCGGTACAGCAGGACTGCAGCTAAGCCCCGAGTGAGAGGTTTGCTCATCACTCGGTAGGATTTTAATTAATTAGGCGAGTACAGGACTGCAGCTAAGCCCCCGAGTGAGAGGGTTGCTCATCACTCGGTAGGATTTTTTAAACTTAGCGAGTACAGGACTGCAGCTAAGCCTCCGAGTGAGAGGTTGCTCATCACTCGGTAGGATTTTTAACTTAGGCTAACAGGACTGCAGCTAAGCCCCGAGTGAGAGGGTTGCTCATCACTCGTAGGATTTTACAAACTAGAGCGAGTACAGGACTGCAGCTAAGCCCCCGAGTGAGAGGGTTTGCTCATCACTCGGTAGGATTTTACAAACTTAGGCGAGTACAGGACTGCAGCTAGCCCCCGAGTGAGAGGGTTGCTCATCACTCGGTAGGATTTACAAACTTAGCGCGTACAGGACTGCAGCTAAGCCCCGAGTGAGAGGGTTGCTCATCACTCGGTAGGATTTTACAAACTTGGGCGAGTACAGGACTGCAGCTAAGCCCCCGATGGAGAGGGTTGCTCATCACTCGGTAGGATTTTACAACTAGGCGAGTACAGGACTGCAGCTAAGCCCCCGAGTGAGAGGGTTGCTCATCACTCGGTAGGATTTTACAAACTTGGCGAGTACAGGACTGCAGCTAAGCCCCCGAGTGAGAGGGTTGCTCATCACTCGGTAGGATTTTTTAAACTTAGGCGAGTACAGGACTGCAGCTAAGCCCCCGAGTGAGAGGGTTGCTCATCACTCGGTAGGATTTTTTAAACTTAGGCGAGTACAGGACTGCAGCTAAGCCTCCGAGTGAGAGGATTGCTCATCACTCGATAGGATTTTTTGAACTTAGGCGAGTACAGGACTGCAGCTAAGCCTCCGAGTGAGAGGGTTGCTCATCACTCGGTAGGATTTTACAAACTTAGGCGAATCAGATTCGCGGCTAAGCCACCCACTAGGGGATTTTGGACACATGTATTAGTAACAACAATCATTTAGGAGACTGTAAAACCATGTCTTTGATAAACGAACTGAAAGGTACTCTTTATTACATCTCATCAGTCTGAACACTTAAGTATAAAAACGACGGAGTAGCTCCACATTCCAAGCGCGCGGCTCGTCTTTATTATGCTCCACATTGTAGAGGTGATACGCTCCGTTGTGGAGCACCTTGGTGACGATGAAGGGACCTTCCCAAGCGGGGGCAAGTTTGTGAGGCCGTTGCTGGTCCACTCGGAGCACAAGGTCTCCTTCCTGAAATGCTCGACCCTTCACATTTCTGGCATATAATCGACGAAGGTCTTGCTGATAAATGGTCGATCGGATCAAGGCCATCTCTCTTTCTTCTTCCAGAAGATCAACATCATCTTCTCGAGCTCGTTCTGCTTCAGCTTATGAAAAAAGTTCTACTCGGGGCGCATTGTGAAGCAAGTCACTCGGCAGCACAGCCTCAGCCCCATAGACCATGAAGAAGGGGGTTCGACCAGTCGACCGATTTGGTGTTGTTCTTAATCCCCAAAGGACTGAAGGTAGCTCATCTACCCAAGCGCCGGCCGCATGTTTGAGGTCACGCATCAATCGAGGTTTCAGACCTTTGAGAATCAAGCCGTTCGCTCTTTCTGCGTGTCCATTCGACTGAGGGTGGGCGACTGAAGCATAGTCGACCCGAGTACCTTGGGATGCACAGAAAGCTCGAAACTCATCAGAATCAAAGTTTGACCCATTATCTGTGATGATGCTGTGTGGGACTCCATATCTAAATGTTAACCCTCTGATGAAGCTGACCGCAGTACTTGCATCCAGGTTTTTGACAGGTTTAGCTTCGATCCACTTGGTGAACTTGTCGACTGCTACAAGCACATGGGTGAAACCACTTCTGCCAGTCTTCAAAGGTCCCACCATATCCAAACCCCAAACAGCGAATGGCCAGACGAGTGGAATGGTCTTCAGGGCTGAAGCGGGTTTGTGGGACATGTTGGAGTAGAACTGACAGCCTTCACATTTGTCAATTATCTCCTTTGCCATCTCATTTGCCCGTGGCCAATAAAACCCTGCTCGATACGCCTTGGCCACGATGGCCCGAGAAGACGCATGGTGACCACAGGTTCCCGAGTGAATATCATCGAGGATCATTCGGCCTTCTTCCGGAGTGATGCATTTCTGAGCGACCCCAGTGACACTTTCTCTATAGAGTTGCTCCCCCATTACTGTGAAGGCTTTGGATCGACGGACAATCTGGCGAGCCTCTTCTTCATCCTCTGGAAGCTCTTTCCTGAGAATATATGCAATGTACGACACTGTCCAATCTGGAATAACAATCAAAACTTCCATGATCAAGTCGACCACAGCTGGGATTTCAACTTCAGTCGGATCAGTGGAACTTTTAGGCTGTGGGGGCTCTTCTGTGAAGGGATCTTCTTGAACTGACGGTGCGTGAATATGCTCCAAAAACACATTGCTGGGAATAGGCTCCCGCTTGGATCCTATCTTCGCCAAGTCATCAGCTGCTTGATTCTTCAGTCGGGGTATATGGTGGAGCTCTAGCCCCTCAAACTTCTTTTCTAACTTTCTCACCGCATTGCAATAACCAGTCATTGCTTGGCTCCTGACGTCCCACTCCTTCATCACTTGATTAACCACTAAATCTTAGTCATCGTAAACTATTAGGCGGCGGACGCCGAGTGAAATGGCCATTCGCAACCCATACAAGAGTGCTTCATATTCAGCTTCATTGTTGGAGGAATCAAAGTGAATCTGGAGAACATATATGAGGTTGTCGCCTCGTGGAGATACCAGGACCACTCCAGCGCCTGAACCATTCAACATCTTGGACCTGTCGAAGAACATAGTCCAATGTTCTGACTGTATCTGGGCCGGTAACTGTTGTTCAATCCACTCGACGAGGAAATCTGCTATCGCTTGAGACTTTATCGCTTTCTTTGCCTCGAACTTGATATCCAGCGGAAGGAGTTCAATCGCCCACTTTGCCACTCGGCCAGTTGCATCTCTGTTGTTTAGAATTTCTGACAACGGAGCGTCACTGATGACTGTAATCGAATGATCTGGGAAGTAATGTGCAACCTTCTTCGTGGTCAAGTAGATTCCATAGACAAGCTTCTGATAATGTGGATATCTCTGCTTGGATGGAGTTAAGACTTCAGAAATATAATACACTGGGCGCTGAACCTTGTAGGTTTTACCTTCTTCTTCCCGCTCGACCGTGAGTACTGTACTGACAACCTGTCCAGTGGCTGCTATATAAAGCAGTAAAGGCTCTTTGCTGATTGGAGAGCAAGCACCGGCTGGGTGGAAAGCAGGGCTTTGAGATCTGCAAACGCTGCATCAGCTTCAGGAGTCCACTCGAACTTATCAGATTTCTTCATCAGTCGGTAAAGAGGCAATGCCTTTTCACCGAGGTGAGAGATGAATCGACTCAAAGCGGCCAAACAACCAGTAAGCTTCTGAACGTCGTGTACACGCACAGGGCGTTTCATTCAGAGGATCGCACCAACTTTCTCTGGGTTTGCATCGATCCCACATTCGGAAACGAGGAAACCGAGTAACTTTCCACCTGGACTCCAAATGTACACTTCGACGGATTAAGCTTGATATCATATCTTCTCAAATTGGCAAAGGTTTCGGCAAGGTCAGTCAGCAGGTCGGAACCTTTGCGTGACTTAACCACGATGTCATCCATGTATGCTTCCACATTCCGACTGATTTGAGTTAGCAGGCACTTCTGTATCATGCGCATGAATGTGGCACCAGCATTCTTGAGACCAAAGGGCATGGTGACATAGCAAAAGCACCCGAATGGGGTGATAAAAGCTGTTTTTATTTCATCAGGTCCATACAGTCGGATCTGATGGTACCCAGAATATGCATCCAGGAAGGACAATCGCTCACATCCCGCAGTCGAGTCGACTATCTGATCGATGCGGGGGAGAGGAAAATGATCTTTCGGGCAGGCCCGGTTGATATGCTTGAAATCAATGCACATACGGAGTGAATCGTCCTTCTTGGGAACCATGACAACATTGGCAAGCCACTCGGAGTGGTAAATCTCGCGGATGAACTCAGCTGCCAGAAGCCGAGCCACCTCCTCGCCGATTGCCTTTCTCTTCTCCGCAGCGGACCGACGGAGGTGCTCTTTCACGGGTTTTGCCTTTGGATCGACTCACAAACGGTGCTCAGCCAGCCCCCTGGGTACACCCGGCATGTCAGATGGCTTCCATGCGAAGATGTCCCAGTTCTCACGGAGGAACTGGATGAGCGCTTCTTCCTATTTGCTGTCGAGTGTTGTTGAGATACGAGTCGGTGCAGCACTGGGATCGGTCGGGTGAATGTGAACAGGCTTTGTTTCACCGGACGACTGAAATGCAGACTCGGAAGCAGGCTTGTTAGTGCGCAACAAATCACTCGGATCTGTAGTCTTCTTATACTCTTCCATTTTGATCGCTGCCATTTGTTCATCGGCAATCTTAGAGCCCTTCTGGAGGCACTCTTCTGCTCGTTGCCGATTGCCAGTGACCGTGATCACGCCCTTGGGGCCAGGCATCTTCAGCTTGAGGTACACGTAACACGGTCGAGCCATGAAACGGGCATATGCAGTTCTGCCCAGAATAGCATGATAGGCACTGTGAAAATTCACAACTTCAAATGTCAGCTTCTCCTTGCGGTAATTCTTTGAGTCACCGAAAACCACGTCAAGAGTGATCTGTCCGAGTGAATCAGCTTTCTTCCCTGGAATGACACCATGGAACCGCATATTGCTCTCACTGAGCCTGGACATCGGAATGCCCATCCCATGAAGAGTCTCTGCATACAAAATGTTCAAGCCGCTGCCACCATCCATCAAGACTTTGGTCAGTCGGGTGCCCCCAACGACCGGGTCGACCACCAACGCTTGCCTCCCAGGGGTGGCGACGTGTGGTGGGTGGTCAGATTGGTCGAATGTGATGGGAGTCTTTGACCATTTCAAATATGTCGTCGTTGCCGGAGCAACCATGTTTACCTCTCTGTTGATGACTTTCAGTCGACTCTTACTCTCAATGTCAGCAAAAATCATCAAAGTGGAATTGACGTTAGGGAAACCGTCATCATCTTCTTCCTGATCACCATCCTTGTCAGACTCTTTTTCCTTTTCATTGGGCTGTTTCTCTCGGAACTGCTGGATTAGGAGCCGACATTGTCGAGTGGTATGTTTGGGATAAATCAAATTTCCCTCTTCATCCTTCTTGGTTTGAATGTGACATGGCAAGTCCAACACATCGTTCCCAGCCTGATCTTTCACCTTCTTGGGGATCCAGGGTCCCTTGGGTTTTCCTTTGAATTTCCCTTGAGTTACAACTACAGCTTCACCTGGACCTATTGGCTCGGCTTTGCGTTTCTGCTTCTGACCCACTCCGGTGTCTTGGGCGACTGGCTTGCCCTTCCCACTGCGGAGTCGGTCCTCTTCTTCACCATTAGCGTACCGGGTGGCTATTTCCATCATTCGGGTCAGAGACATATCTCCTGTCCGACCGAATTTCAAGTTAAGCTCTCGATACCGAACGCCTTCCTTGAAGGCACAAACTGCTTGGTGTTGGGATACATTCTCTACTATGTGGTGTAATGTGGTCCATCTTTGGATGTAATCCCTCAGAGTTTCATTCGGCTTCTGTACACAATGCTGCAATTCTGTCAACCCGGCAGGTCGTTTGCATGTGCCCTCAAATGTCCTGACAAACACTTGGGCTAACTCCTCCCAGCTGAATATACTGCCTGGAGCCAACTGATTCAGCCATGCTCTGGCCGACCCTTCCAGCATGAGAGGAAGGTGTTTCATAGCTACCTCATCATTTCCACCACCGATCTGGACAGCCACTCGGTAATCTTCCAGCCAAGTATCAGGCTTCAACTCACCGGTGAACTTACTAACCCCAGTCGCCAACCTGAAGTTGGGGGGGATCTCAGCGGCTCTGATAGCTCTGCTAAAACACTCGGGACCCGAAACATGAATCCTGCTTCCACTCGGGCGATCCCTGCCTTGCCCCTCTCTGTGTGCTCGGTTCCTGTCGACCAAACCTTGCACTAATATTGACCTCGCATCAAACCCTGGCTCTCTTGGGTCGACCGGCGTCCTCCGCCCTCTGCTGTACGGGCGCCTGTCATCATAGTGCCGGGGCACATATGATCCGCTCCTCAGAGGGGGTGTAGGCGCTCGACGGCGGTCATCACGGCCGAGTCGATGATCGTACTGCTCGTGGATCCGACCCAAGTGCTGATCCTGGCGATGCACCCGCCCTTCACGCCGCGGAGGCGATCTTGGGCTGTGAGCCGACTGAACTGTGTCAGCCACCACAGATCTGCTATGGATTCTGTCACGCGACTGTGATACTGCAGTGTTTTGGTCTCCTGCCGCCCGGAGCAGAGCATGGATCTGCATAAAACCTCGTCCAGCTTCTGACTGGGATGGCTGGATGGATTCTGCTATACGAGCTGCGGCTGCAAGATTCTGAATCGGAGTGCGGTATACCTGAGGTTTAGGAGGGAATAATTGCCGCCGGTGACTGGACTCAGGAATCCGCTGCCGAGCACGTTCGTCGAGTGCATGCTGAAGATGTTCCAGTCGAGTGCGTTCAGCCAAAGTGGCCAAGCGTGCTGCCTCCAAGGCCCGAGCCTCGGAGGTCTCTCCGACGATGGGCGTGTGGAGTGCTTCCTCATTACGGCGGTGAAGTTCCTCCCTCCGCTGTGAAGAGAGTGTCTCGGGGTGGTATTCCTCGTGAACACGCGACGGATCGCCACCGCCGTCGCCGCCTCCGTTGCGATGCATCCCAGGTGGGCTACACGGCGTGTCGACCATCAGGACCTCCACCGCAGGATCGCTGCTGTCGCACTCGGACAGAGTCTCGACGGAGCCAGTCGATAGATCGAACATGCCGTAGAGAGATTCATCGGGCTCGATTGCCGCGACTTTCCGGTGAGGTTGCGATTTTTTCCGATTCCCATCATCATGGTTTCGGGTGGAGGTTTGGCTGCGCCAACTGTCGTGGTTCTAAGTCTGACAGTAGAATGGGGGGTAGGTATGAGGAGGCAAGATCCTAGCTATGGTGAGGTTGTGCATGCAAGATTTATGAGTTCAGGCCCTTCTCGGAGGAAGTAACAGCCCTACGTCTCGGTGCCCGGAGGCTCGGTCGATTGACTTATGCGTGAAGTTACAAGGGGTGCGAACCCTTGTGCCTGAGGAGGGGGGTGGCTTATATAGAGTGCGCCAAGACCCCAACCGTCCCACGTTACAAGGGTTTCAATGTCTATAAAGACAGGACGTTACTGATAACGCCAACAATAAAGGCAAATAAATGATTATTAAGACTACGGAGTGAATGCCTGACCCTTGCCATCCTGAGTGCCTTTAGATCTTCTGTCTTCCGAGTGGTTTCTGGTGTGGTCGAGTGAGTACACCCCGGTCGAATGGAATTGGGTTGTCCGAGTGAACTGTTGGTCGAGTGAGTTGCACCCTGTGGCGATTTCAGTCGGTAGATGGTGCTATCCTTTGAATGTCCTTGGCCTTAGGGCAGTGTCCTCGGGTAAGGGTGTCTAGGTCAGGCCTATTACCCCACCCTAGGTACATGTCTTCGTCAGCGGCGCAGTCCCCGGCATAGTGTAGTGCGCGTGGCGTCCCTGTTGGGTGTGCGCCGAACACCCACCACACGCTCCGCCGCCGCTGCCCGTCGGCAGCCGTTACCGCCACACCACCATCGAAAGCCAGAGCCATCGCCCACTCCGCCGCCGCGGCCCAAAGGCGGGAGGTGGCCTTCGTGGCCGCCACCCCACTGCCGGCCACCGTGGCCATCACCTGCTCCACCAACGTGGCCTGAAGGCGGGAGGAGGTGGTCGTGGCCGCCACCCCATCATCGGCCGCCATGGCCCCAGCCCACCATTGACCGCCGGGGTCATCACCCGCTCCGTCACCACCGCCCGAAGGCAGGAGGCGGAGGTGGAGGCCCGCACGTGCATTAGCGACCTTGCGCGCTACATCGAGTTCCTGTGGGAGGAGGAGGAGCGCCTCGTCGAGCACGCAAAGAGCTTTACCGCCGCTCTGGCCGTGGCCGTGGCACACGCTGCCTCAGAGGCGAGGAATCAGAAAATCTACGAGGAGAACCACCGCTTCGAGAGGGGTCGTCTGGAGTGGTAGAGGGCGTTCGAGGTGAGCGTCGCTGAAGGTGCAGCAGCGGCAGGCACCGTATTGCAGTTGTCCAGCTCATCGGTAGGCTCCTCCTCCTCTGCCTCTTATTGAGCGCGCTCGGCAGAGGAGAGGCTGCCGAAAGTAGTACAAAGCCCCTCCGTAGTAGTAGTATTTAGGGGCTATTTTGTTCAGTTCATCAGACTATAGATGTGTTGGAACTGTACAACGTACTTAAAATTAGCTAGTATATATAGTTGAACTAGCTATTTTAGTACGTGGTTGGCAACAATTGGGGAAAAGTTTGGTCGGTTCAGCTGTCGAGTTGAACTGTTTGTATAAAGAACGACTGCTTAATCTATGAATGAAATCTATGCATAATTACTGAATTTCAATTGTAAAATTAGATAGTGCTAGTGATTTTTAGCTGCATATTTTGACAAATCGCAGTGTTACAAGGTTGACAAATGGCAATGTTACTAGATCAACAAATGTCAATCTTTCCAGTTTGACAAATGGCAATATACCCAATATGACAGATGCAAATCTTACCAAATTGTCTGTACGTGGTTGCACACGGGTCATCCAAAACAACCGTTTGCATTGAAGGGATGTACAAATCCTGCTCGGCACATTTTCTCTTGGCTTAGCGCCGAAGTCTGGCTTTGCATACCGTATTCAATCTGAACCGTTTGCGTTGAAGAGATGCACAAATCCTGCACTGCGAATTTTCCCTTGACTTAAGGGGGAAGACCATAGCTCTCACTTTGCATACGGGTGTTCTATCTAAAACGTTTGCGATCAAGAGCTGCACAAATCCTGCTCGGCATATTTTCCCTTGGCTTCCTGGGAAAGCTGTCGGTTTGCATACGGGTGTTCTAACTAAAACGTTTGCGATGCGTGTTTTATATTTAAAAACCATTGATGTTTTTTTCAAAAGAAAATCGTTTGATAAGTCTGTACATTAAGAGAGAAAAATGCAAGTTTGTTCAAACCATATCTTTCATTCAGTCACACTGCGAATTTATATTTATATGATCGAGATACAGTATTAAACCCCAAAAAAAAACTATTTCCGGCGGCGGCGGAGGCGGCGTGCCGCACCGTCGTTGTCGTCCTCCGGGACGTTGTTGTTGAAGTCTTCAAGGCAGCACATAATGTTCTTCACTTGGAAATCAAACATCATGTCCTCGCGCGATCGACGGGCGGGGCGCGGGAGGACGGCAACTGGCGGCGCTGAGAGGTAGCGGTCGACGGTGGCGTCCCATGCCACTGAGGGGGGCGCGTGCACGGGCACGGGCGCGGCGGGTGCAGCCAAACGCACGGCGACCGGCGCCGCGGTGTGTGGAGGGGCGCGCACGGGCACGGGCGCAGGCGCTGGCATGTACACGAGCTCGCGCAGGTCCGTGGAGACCTCGCTGACGCCCGCGGCTTCTAGCTCTGCGATAGTGCTCGGCGACCAGCCCGTCAATGCTACGGGGATGGTCGCTGGCGCGAGCGCGGGGATGGGAGCTGGGACGGGAGTGGGGGCAGCAACCGCCGCGGCCAGCTCGTTCAGGGCCATGTCCATGAGGCCCCATTCCTCCTTATTTTCTATCTCCTCCGGCTCGGAGTCGACTTCACCAAACTTGAAGACTAGTGGCAGATGATCCTTCTGCGCCATGGCGTTGGTGGAGGTCTGCGAGAGGGAGGGGAATGGGAGGTGAACAGTAAGGCCGGCCGTATTAAACAGCGGCTCGGGCGCCATTAATGGAGAGGATGCGAGCAAGGCGGGCAGCCATGGAAGTGAAAGTGCTCGCTTCCTAGTGAGCCTGTGCAGCGTACAGCTCGCACGCTTCTCGGTGAGCCTACGCATTGGAGGACAGCTTGCACGCCTCTCGGTCAGCCTGCGCACCGGACTGCGATCGCACGCCTCCCGTTCAGTCAAGCAGCTGTCCGCACAGCACCTCCTATAGCCATTAAAACCAAGACACGTGGCGTAACATGAATGGTTAACAGAACGCACACGATTTGAATTATACAGACGTTTGAGATATTAAAGTGGCAGCTATTTTTTCAAAATGCCTTTGTTGGCTGATATTCGAGTGTGCCTTCTCTCAAAATGGACACGAAAAATACCACAGCATGTCGGGTGCCATTCCATGATAGCATGCCAAGTTTCATGAATTTCAGACGAGTTTTGGATTTACTAGAATTTAAAAACAAAGTATCTCAATGTTTTGCCGGCAATCAACAGTGCCCTGGTGTTTGAAATTCATTCCCATTTCTTGCATGGGACCTAAGCATGCACCCAAGGACACACATTTCATATGTCAACCCATTTTTCTGCACTGGAGCATGTACATGTAGTTCAAATTTGAATTTGCATGTTAATGTATAGAAATGCCCAAGCGAACCCCAAAAAATCCCAAAAATTGACACAACACTCCTGTCATTCTATGTTGACACTAGAAAAAATTTTAAAGCAAGAAGAGGCAACGGATATCATTTCGTCCCCAAGGGTGGCACGTTCCCTCCCAAAACCATCAGGCTTGTTGTGAGAAGCTCTGGTTTGCGAGAACCTTATACCCAAACCTGCCCCAAATGGGACAATTTTTTTACCACAGCATGTTGATGCCGCTCCATGATAGCATGTCAAGTTTCATGAACTTCAGACGAGTTTTGGATTTACTAGAATTTAAAAACCATGTATCTCAATGTTTGCGGCCGAGCGACGGTGGCAAGGTGTTTGACATTCATTCCCATTTCTTGCATGGGACCTAAGCATGCAGCCAAGGGCACAGATTTGATTTTTCAAACAATTTGCATGCACTGGAGCATATGCCTGTAGTTCAAATTTGAATTATGCACATAAATGCATAGAAAACTCAGTTAATGTATAAAAATGTCCAAATGAACCCCGAAAAATTCCTAAAATTAACACAACACTCATGTTATTCTATGTTGACACTAGAAAAAAAATTGAAATCAAGAAGAGGCAACGGATATTGTTTTGTCCATAAAGGTGAAACGTTCCCTACCATAACCATGAGGCTTGTTGTGAGAAGCTTATATACCCCAACCTGCCCCAAATGGGACAATATTTTTACCACTGCATGTTGATGCCGTTCCATGCTAGCATGTCAAGTTTCATAAATTTCAGACGCGTTTTCGATTTACTAGAATTTAAAAACCTTGTATCTCAATGTTAGTGGCCAAGCGACGGTGGCAAGGTGTTTGACATTCATTCTCATTTCTTGCATGGGACTTAAGCATGTAACCAAGGACACACATTCCAATTTTGAACCCATTTATATGCACTGGAGCATGTGCATGTAGTTCAAATTTGAATTATGCACATGAATGCATAGAAAACTCAGTTAATGTATAAAAATGTCCAAGCGAACCCCGAAAAATCCCAAAAATTGACACAACACTCCTGTTGTTCTATGTTGACATGAGAAAAAATTTGAAAGTAAGAAGAGGCAACAGATATCATTTCGTCCCCCAAGGTGGCACGTTCCCTACCGAAACCATCAGGCTTGTTGTGAGAGAAGCTCTGGTTTGCGAGAAGCTTATACCCAAACCTGCCCCAAATGGGACAATATTTTTACCATGGCATATCGATGCCGCTCCATGATATCATGTCAAGTTTCATGAATTTCAGATGAGTTTTCGATTTACTAGAATTTTAAAACCATGTATCTCAATGTTAGCGGCCGAGCGACAATGTCAAGGTGTTTGACATTCATTCTCATTTCTTGCATCTGACCTAAGCTTGCAACCAAGGAGAAACATTTGATTTTGCAACCCGTTTTTATGGACTGGAGCATGTGCATGTAGTTCAATTTTGAATTATGCACATAAATGCCTAGAAAACTCAGTTAACGTATAAAAATATCCAAACGATCCCCGAAAAAATCCAAAATTTAACACGACACTCCTGTTGTTCTATGTTGACACCAGGAAAAAAATTGAAAGGAAGAAGAGGCGGCAAATATCGTTTTGTCCACAAAGGTGACACGTTTCCCTAACGGAACCATGAGGCTTCTTGTGAGAAGCTCTGGTTTGTGAGAAGCTTATACCATAACCTGCCCCAAATGGGATAATATTTTTTACCCCAGCATGTTGATGCCATTCCATGATAGCATGCCAAGGTTCATGAATTTCAGACGGGTTTTGGATTTACTAGAATTACAAAAGCAAGTACCTCAACGTTTGCCGGAGAGCCATGGTGCCGTGGTGTTCAAAATTCATCCCCATTTCTTGCATGGGACATAAGCATAAACCCATGGACACATATATGATTTTACAACCCATGTTGGTGCACCGGAGCATGTGCATGTAGTTTAATTTTGAATTGTGCACCTGAAATGGCTAGAAAACCAATTTAATGTATAAAATGTCCAAACGAACCCTGAATAATTCCAACTTTTTTACGACACACATATAGTTGCATGTTCACTGCAGATAAAAGTTCTAGCAATTCAAACACCCTCCATTGCCGCTGTGACCCCATTATGTAATTCAAATCAAGATGAAAAATCAAGTAGATCCCACACAGTTTATTATCACCAACCGTGTGAGATGCAGTACAAAATATCTTGGAGCACCATCGGTGTATAGTACACCTATGGCTTACGCGAGAAGGTGCGTCGGCTACAGTCCACAGCCGGCGTGTCAAGCACACTAGCTCGCTCCCCAAATATCATTGCACTGTTCAATCGTCGCCGGTGAAAGATGGGGACGTGGACCCGCGTTGTGAGGGCAACTTCGGCGGCCCACTCCGGTGAGAGCACGGCCATAGACACCATGCGCGTGATAACAAGGTTCATGAGCGCGGCCGCAATCTGCGACCAGGCAGCCAAGGCAGCCCAAACGGCCGCTGTTGCTTCTCAGGTGGCGGCAGCAACATCTGCCTTGGGGATAGCAACTGGCGAGAGCGGCACAACAGCTGTCCGTTCCGCAGCGGCAGCCTTAGCCCTGATGGAGCTTCTCCCAGCTCGTGGCGGTCACCGCACAAATCGAACGAAGCTTCTCCGACAACGGTCGGCAACCCACGGTCGAAGAGTTGGCAATCGCCGAAAGCGTTCGAGCAGTCGTCCATTCCTCCACCGCATACCTTGCCACGACGGAGCCCGTCCAAGCCCAGATCACGGCCGCCCACACCCAGCTCGTGGCGGCCTTTACCAAAGAGATGGCGGACGTGGATAGCGAGATGCTTGCCGAGTATGGTGTGATGGATGCCATGGAGCCCCTTCCCCAGGAGACCATTGGGCGCGAGCTGGACATGGATGAGGCGGCGGAGATCGACGAGCACCAGCCGTAGTAGTACTCTTTGTTTTGTTTAATTAAGAGAGCCGGTCTTTAATTTGTTAGAGTAATGTTTAGGTCAGCTAGCTCTGTTTAATTGCTGAACTTGCTCGATTAAGAAGTGTGGGTGTGCTGTAGTGTCCTTTGTGTACCCAAATTATGCAATGACGTGGATGACCACTGTAACCAGGGAAATTCAAACCAAAATTTTTGATGTTCAAACTCATCACACACGGGTTAAGCTATCTGAATCGTTTGTGATGTTCACATATCGTACACAGTTCTGAATAAGGGATCGTGTCTGATGACACTTTGTGCGCCAGTTTTTTCGCTGAACCGATTCAAAATTTTCGGCTTTCGTGGAAATATCTACCTTCCCGCCCCCTCCCCCTTACCGAAAGCCACATTTCCCCTGTTGCCACCTTCCTTTCCAAGTTGAAACATTCACTCCTTGCTTGCAGCGCCGCCTCCTTGCCGGCGACCCTCCTTCATGCTGCTCGGCCTCATCTATCCAGGCAGGTAATCCACACCCGACCCCCATCCTCCTCCTCCTTCCACATCCCACATGCCCCGACAGCCGGCGCGACACCTTCCACCCAAATCACTGACCCCTCCACCAAATAAGCGCCACCCTAAGCCATGGTGCACGCAGTATAGCCAGGAGCTCAAGGACCATTTGGCAGCGGAGAAGCAAATTGCGGCCGCACGCGCGGATGAGGTCGCGATGGTTGCCATTCGTGCCGACCCCCAAATCTGGGAGGAGCACCTTGCCATTTGCTAGCTACGCCGGTTAATCATGCTCGGTTTACCCGTTGCGTGTGCTGCTCCTGCCTTTCCTTAACAAATTCTAGTGAATTGTGCTATCTAATTTTACCATGCAATCTGTTGCTCTAGTATATATGTTCTATATGTCGTGTAGTGTGGTGCTCACTTATTAACTATTTGGTTAATTAGCTGTCGTCTTCAGTTAACTGTTTGGTTCAATTCTGAAAATGTGATGTTCAATTCTTCAGGCTGCAATTTTGTATTGTCTTCCATGTGAGAAATAAATCGAATTTATCTTTACAAAATACATGAGAAACAAATACAATTGCTATATTTCCAAGTTGTCAAGCATGCTTGGTTTGGTTAACTGTCTGATCTTCTAGTATGTTATACATTGTGCAATGTGGTGCTCAGTTAACGTTTGGTTCATTTGTTGTGGTGTTTAGTTAACTGTTTGGTTCAATTCTGCAATGCGATGTTCAATAGTTGTGGGTGCATTCTGTTATTGTATACCATGTGAGAAGTAAATCGAATTTGGCTGTACTAAATACATGAGAAACAAATACAATTGCTATATTTCCAAGTTGTTAAGCATGCTTGGTTTGGTTAACTGTCTGATCTTCTATTAGGAGTATGTTATATTGTGCATTGTGGTGCTCAGTTAACGTTTGGTTCATTTGTTGTGGTGTTTAGTTAACTATTTGGTTCAATTCTGCAATGCGATGTTCAATTGTTGTGGGTGCATTCTGTTATTGTATACCATGTAAGGAATAAATTGAATTTGGCTGTACTAAATACATGAGAAACAAATACAATTGCTATATTTCCAAGTTGTTAAGCATGCTTGATTTGGTTAACTGTCTGATCTTCTATTAGGAGTATGTTATATTGTGCAATGTGGTGCTTAGTTAATGTTTGGTTCATTTGTTGTGGTGTTTAGTTAACTCCTTGGTTCAATTCTGCAATGCGATGTCCAATTGTCATGGGTAGAATTTTGTATTGTTGTGCATGTGAGGAATAAATCGAATTTAGCCGCACTTAATACATGAGAAACATATACAAGTGCTATATTTCCTAGTTCTTAATCATGCTTGGTTTGGATAAATGTGTTTTCCATGTGGCTTGAATTAATCTGATGAATCTGCAATGTGCTTATTTTTTATCAACATATTTTACTGATAGCATGCGAACCCTCACTTAGCCTGATGACTAACTACCTTATATGTGTTGCAGGGAAACAATGCGAAGCACTGAGGTTTACAATCGAGGTTAGCACGTGCATGGTCCGTTTTCTAATAGCACATTATTGTGCAATTGCAGGAACCATTCTAATATTTAGGTTTTTAACAATTTGGTCGTGCACATGTAGGTCCTGCTGTCAGAGGTTTTGACCCACTGTTCGACCCTTTTTGCATATGGGGAAATGAGTTGTCCATGGATATCAATCAAGTCAAGAAACTCAGAAAGATTGTTAGGATAAAGAAATTAGCGACAAAAAACAACAAGATCTTTGTCTGCATAATGAAGAAGACATCAGTTCACTACAAGATGGTACTAACTATTATACCTTGCCTTTTTTTATTCCTTTGCCCCATTTCCAATATAGAGAAGATATTTATGCACATCCTTGTTTTGAGGCCTTCCCAAAGCAGTTCACTAATGATTACCTCTCAAACCACCTCTATGGCAGGAGGCGAGGAAGGTTTTCATACAACACCCGCGGTTCAATATTGAAGTGTTCCTGAAGAGGACGAAGGATGGACGGTCAATCATCCACAGGCACTGGCCTAAAGTTGCAAAGACCTTCAACATCAATGAAGGCTCAATATTCGCCTTCCGCTTCAGTAGTTTTCCAGATGGGATGCATCTGTCTATGTACCGTCTATGATGCTAATTTTGAAAGGTTCTAGATGTTGCATGTGAAACTTAGTGCTGGTGCAGCTGTGTAATGGGGTAGCTGAGTGCTGAAGCTATATGATGTTGTACTCTGATGTATTTCAATTATGAAATCCTGCTTCCTTAATATGGAAATGAAATATATTATGTGCTTAATATGAATGTCAATTAGATTAATAAATGGATTATTAATAATAGGGTAATTAGCCACCTAATGGCCAATTAGGCTGCTAATTGGGTTTTTCTATTGCAAACGGTTATTGAGAAAACACCGTGGGCGATGACCTCAGGCAACGCACACAGTTTCCAGGAATAAACCGTGTTGGATCAATGAACAATCACACACGACATCCTCTTGAAAACTGTTTGCATTAGGCCACCTTGCGCAAACGTTTACCACATAAAAACTGTGTGTGATGGACAGCCTTTGCCACACAGTTTCTTCTATGCAAGGGTGTGATGCATTCAATAATGCAAACGATAAAATTATTAATATCATGTGCAATGGCAACACTATCACAAACGATTTAACTGGGAAAATTGTGTGTGATGTACCTGCGAATGGAAACGTTTTCCTTGGAGCGACTGTGTGGGATGTATATACGAACGGAAATGTTTAGCGGGGACGGACTGTGTGGGATGTACTTACGTCCGGAAACGATTTCGCCTGTATAATTCTATTTTTTTAGCACTACTGTACATATAACCGTATTTGATTGCTCGCCGGTCGCACACGACCTCATTTTGCAGAGCGTGTGTGCCAGGAGGGCATATCCCCGACGATTTTTGGGTCATGTGAGAAGGACCCCCCTATCGCAGTCACTCACTAGGTGACGGTTCAGAACGCCGTCCCGGAAAGGGGTTAAAAATCGTTTGTATAGCACCTCACTGTACCAGTGTTAATCTAAGAATGCCGCTGGAAAATTGAGGCAATGCTACTGTTAAAAGTAAATTACATTTTTAATGAATCTTATTTTAAGAGAATGTCTCTGTTAATATGAATCAATGCAACTGTTTTAGAAATGCTACTGTCCTACTTTGTTTTCCATCAAGATAAGGTAGATGCTTCTTTTTGTCGCCGTATGTTTCATCCTCTTTTATTGGCCAGTAATTGTTTCCTTTTTGCCTCTGTTAAAACAGTGATATCTATTCAACTTGTTGCTATTGCGACCTTTTGCTTCGCTACGCGAAACACTTTCATTTTAAGAGTGTTTTGTGCAGTTCAACTTAAATGTCACACCGGCGACTTTGCTTGATTTAGTTGAACTACACAAAACGAGATTGGATTTCCTATTCATGTTGGCAGATTCATAGTTGATCTTGACCGCCTCATGAAAGGTTAGTACCGGCCTTCATCCACATAATCGTGTAGTGTGCTTTCAGATGCTGTGCTACTTGTATTGGTGCTGTTTTAAATAAATGTTGAATTGAAGCTATTGAATTGCTGTCTTTTACCATTAAGTGAACAAAAATGGGACCAACCCAGACATGATGCCTGTTTCTTTGTTACAACAAAACTCTGCATCACCCCCTTTATAAGTCGATGGAAGCACATGGTGCTGTTGCGCCCACTCTCCCCTGCAACTGTTTATGATTTTTTGTTAATCTAATGCCACTGGTAAAATTAAGCAATGCCACTCTTAAAATTAACTAGTGAATCTTAGTTCAAAACTGCAACACTTGTTTTCCATCAAGATAAGGTAGAAATGGTAATATCCTGCTTTGTAGTTCTTTCTACATCGTTAACCAAGGTATTGTTAAGATAATGTCTCTTTTAATATGAATCAGTTACACTGTTTTAGGAATGGTACTTTCCTGCTTTGTCATTTTTTATACATGTTGAACCAAGGTATTGTTAAGATAATGTCTCAGTTAATATGAATGAAACACACTGTTTGAGAATTGCTACTATCCTGCTTTGTTTCCCATTAAGATAAGGTAGATGTTTTTTTGTCTAGGAGTATAAGTCATCAACCGTTATTTCTCAGTAATTGTTTGCTTTATACCTATTTGTGCAAACATGGATATCAAAACTTCTGCTCAAAAGGAGCCAATGTGTTTAAGGCAAACTGTTGCATTAGTGGGTCCAGTTGGTCTTTCCACTTTGTAGAAAGAAGCAGTCACTGTTTGCGCTACATTATAGAAGGAATGATCGAGAAGCTTTAGAGTATTAGTAGACGCTGGTGACATGACTAGTCTGCAGAGACCAAGGAAAACTCAACAGCTCGTGGAGTGCAAAATTCACTCCACAAGGAAAAGGTATGACCAAGTCAGTGGCCGACGCAGCTGTAACAAACGAGGTCACTATCGGCCTTCATCCACATGGTTGTGCTTTGTTGTGTTGTGCTAATTATATTGTTGTATTGTTATGCATAAATGTTTAATTGAAGCTATTGTATTGCTATCTTTTCCTGTTAAGATAATGAAGATTATATTTGCGAGCGTATGTTTAATCAACTAGTATGACTATTATATTCATCACACTTTTTCTGTATTTATGCAGACAAGGATGCTCAGCTTGATTTCAGTGGAACTGCACAAAATGTTCAGATGGTTCGTGTCCTCCATAATACTTCATCATGCACAATACATCGAATGGTTCTCTAATCATTCATCGTCACCTTGAGCCACCAGACTATCTACTTGAATGGAGCTGCCAATGTCTTCATGGCCTTGCAACATATAAATACGAAATCCACCATGCTACGCAAGACATTGTTTGATTTCAGTGGAACTGCACAAAAAGATAAGCTGGTTAATCCAGCTCCATGTTCCATTGCAATGTGCAAACTAATGACAAACTCCACCCGTTCCACAATCATTGGCATTACATATTTTGAATGGGAAAAGCTTGTCAAGGTTTAATCATTGATGTTAGCAAGAAGACATTCGTTTGATATTTTGAATTGGAAAACCTTGTCAAATTTTTCTCATTGATGTTAGCCAGAAGACATGCATTTGATATTTTGGAATGGGATGCCCTTCTCCGTGAGCAGCGTCGATCGTTTTTTCCTATTCATGTGTTTAGTTCAGAAGTAAATATTGGCTCTGATGAGATGCATAATCATGAATGTTGACTTACGTATGGTATTTTAAGAGTTTGTTCTGAATGTTGTCTATGAAATGCCAGGCCTTGTAAGTTTGATTGCAAAGTTGAGCTTGGAATGTTGTGGCACATGGCATCACGAGCTGTTCACTATGCCTCCGGAGAATAATCCTTCGTATTGTTTTGCATGTTGATCTAATGCCAGTGATTTGCATGTTAAGAAGATCATCCTCTTCTGTTGTTTCTGTGCTTAAGAAGTTCATCGTCTTAGGTTTCATTCATAGCCTAGACAACAACTAGTTCGGGTAGGCTAGCTAGAGGTGAAACCATATGATCTTCCGACCAACTCATCATCGTACCGGCTCATGCCGGCTCAGTCTCTCGAAGGTGTTCATAGGGGTGCATGTTCGTGTGTGCGTTCATCGGGATGAGTGTATGCGCGTATGTATGAGCGCTTGCGTCTCTACTGTGTTCAAAAATTTTCACCATTTCATGCATAACCTATGTTATAAAATATAAATGTATGGAATAACTTAAATTATAAGCCCTTGCAGTCGTAAGAGCATCTACCGCCTCCTTTTCTTTTTAGAAACTAGAGCATCAACCGGACGCCCGTAACCCGCCTCAAACAACAGGGCGACGGCCCGGTCACGAAATTCCACCCAGACGGGCTCCTCAAACGGGTGTCAACGCCCGGGCCGACTGGCACCCCTCATATACAGCCCAAATACGCCATGGCCGAGAAGATAACCACCTACGCTATGCTCATGCCAGAGTATCGGTACCAGATCGAGTAGGAGATCCTGGCGAGGCGCGCCGCCCGCATTGCTGCAGGGCTGCCTCCGGACTCGCCGGAGCTAGATGAGGAGGAGGAGCTAGTGGAGGAGGAGGAGGGAGAGGAGCAGCAGCCGGCTCCGATGGATTTAAGATTTCTAGTATGAGGTATCCGGATGCAGATGAGAAAATTTGAGGCTTCACCGGTTAGTGTCCAGCTGTAGATGCAGTAAGCTGCTACACAGCACAGGTTTTCCATTCTAATCCCGTCTTTTTCTTTTTCTTTTTTCCGATTAATCCTGTCTTCTTCGCCGGTGAGCTCGCTGAGCTCAGCAACTAGGACCATATGATGGACTAGGCTTCGGACCAGGAGCCGGCGCCACCGCCCGCGCCGGTTCATGCCGTGTTCACCATAGAGCAGGTGCGGCTGCACTTCGACGCTGTAATGGCGGAAGAGCTACCAGCGCTGCCGGTCTTGGCGTTCCGGCAAGCACAGGAGGAGCAGTGCTACAACCTCCGTATCCTCAATGAGCGCCGGCACGCGGAGGGACAAATCACCGGCTAACAGGCGAACGACAATGCCGCCACTGACATGCTGGCCGATGGTCCCGGCTTCCTGGATGAGCAGCGGGCGCTGTATCAGACCATCCGTATGGCCCACGAGGCCTTCTCCGTCGTCCTTCGAGTTGTTGTGCTCGCCATGGCGCCGCCGTCTCGCGTTGTCAACATGGTCAACAAACATGAGGAATCAGGGGATGAGTTTACGTGGAGAGGATGACAGTACAGACCCACCAGGGCCATAGCCATACGTACGCAAGTGTCTCCTTAATTACAACTATAAAAAAATTCCTTCCTCCTGGTTTCCTGACATCACGGTCCCACACAATTGTCAACCTATATAGTCAATAAACGAGAGAATTGCACAAGGAGCGGCCAACAGCTGGGACCCAGCAGCTCGAGCAGTATTTCTTTTTTGAGGTGTGAGCAGAGTTTTTCTTGAGCGATGTTTTTATTGTTCAGAGGAGCAGGGTATCAATTGGGCGGGCTGTGGCCCGTCTAGCCCAGCTATTATTTTATGTCGACCAAATATTCAGCCCAGATATTAACTTTTCAAGGTGAAAATGGCTTGCCCAAGCCCAGCTATACTTTTTTTGAGGAATACCCAACCCAGGCCAACTTGTTATTCTCTGGCCTGCTGGGCTGGAAATCTTTTCTACGAGGGATGCATTAGGCTTGCCGAGAAAATGGGTTTGAAAAAATAATAAGCGGGCTGTAATTATAAATAATGTAATTAGTTTAAGTATTATATTCTCGTGGATTTTTTTGACGGAACCTCGTCAGTGGGTGGGGAGCTCCCGCATTGCATTTTTTGGATTTTTAAAATTTTAATTTCATTAATTGTTGCATGCAAAATTTCGTTGAATTTTTACCTAATATAAATTTAATTTGAAATTAGATTTAATATGGCTCGAAATTTTGGGATAAATAATATATAGGATCCCATCAAAATGTGGAAAATTTGGTTGAAATTATAAACCGTTGTCCTGACTAGAAAAATGGTCTGTAATGTTAACAAACAGTAAATGGGTTGTAGTAAATTCCATTACAATTAAGAAATGGGTTGTAAATTATTAGAAATCGCAAATGGGCTATATGCTCTCTGCCACAGATGTGATCATCACTTGTGGGCCTACTAAGTTCACGCGTACGCAGCCGTAAAAAACAAAGTTGACGCGTACGCCAGGCTTTTTCACCTTATTGTCAACACACGATTCTAGCAGCAGTGGTCGTTAGATGTTCATCCAACGACTGCCGTGCTTCTTCAATATTGGATATTCTTGCTTCAGCCACACAAACTACCGCCGGCGGTACCGCCTGCTACCGCCTCCCATGGCCGGCTGTGCTGTCGTGCAGGCCTCACGGCCCACCCTACTCCCATCGCCATCCAGGCCATTCCTCTACTCACCAACACCTCCTGTTATTCTCCGGCGACGGCAGCCTCACACCGCAGCCGTACCAGCGAACCCTCGTACTCCCCTCCGCGTGGGCATCCACTGCTGCGTCTTCGCCGGCTGTGGGTTGTTCCCTTCCTAGGCCTCGCTGTCGTCCACCGCGTTGGTTTTCTCGGGGCGGCGTGGTCAACTTTGTCAACAAACTACAGCCATTGGAAGAGGGATGTACGTGGAGTTGCTGATAGTAGGGACCCACATGGTCCATGGCCGCACGCAAGCCGTTGCCTCCTTATTATGCGAAAACAAATGATTTATCCCCCTGACAGGTTTGACCCACCAGCTACATCTTCGCACACAAGCAAGTGACTCCTTATTACGCAAAAAAAAAGTTTCCACTCGCTGATAGCTGGGACCCACTAGCTACATCTTCGCACACAAGGAAATGCCACCTTATTACGCATAAAAAAAATGATTCGCCCTGCTAGCTGGGACCCACCAGATTTGGAGGCTGACTTGTGGGCCTACTAAGTTGACACGTACGCAGGGCTTTGTCAACTTAGTCAGCATATGATTCTAGGTGCAGTGATCGTTGGATGTTAATCCAACCGCCATCGTGCTTCTTCAACCTCTGGTCTTCTTGCTCCAGCCACCCAAACCAGCGCCGGCCGTGCTGCCTGCTCCTGTCTCCCGTGGCCGGCTGTACTGCTGCGCAGGCCTCGCCGCCCCACCTTATTATGCGAAAATAACATTATTCCTCCCCCTGAATGCTGGGACCCACCACGTATATCTTCGCAAGGAAGGAAGTGCCTCCTTATTCCTGCCCCTGACAGCTGGGACCCACCAACAACATCTTTGCACGCAAGGAAGTGCCTCCTTATTACGGAAAAAATATGATTTCGCCCCTGACAGCTGGGACCCGCCAGCTATATCTTCGCATGCAAGGACGTGCCAAGTTGATGACCCCTGACAGCTGGGACCCACCCGATGGAAGCGTACGTAGCGTTATCTGTCTGGTCGCGAACGTGTACGTACATAGCGGTCGATCGGTCTCTCTGTAGCGATGAATCGTGGCCGAGTAAGGAGCGGCACACGTCGTACGTACAACCATGCTAAATGGAGTACATGTATGTACAGCCATGCTCCAAAAACTGCGGGCATGTACGTACATATGGGCGGGGTCTCGAGCGCGTAGTCGCGCATACGTACGGCCATGCAGTCCTGTACATATGGAGACGGCAACAATAGCATCGTGTTCATCGGCAGCCAACCGGCGAGGTCGGAACGGAGAAACAGGGTCGTGTTCATTGGGAGGCAATGGAACGCGTCGTGTTCATCGGGAGCCAACCGGCTTGGACGGAATAGCCGAAACGGGGTGTGGCATACCGCAAAATGGAGGGAAACGGCCTTCTGCTCGAGCGCGTACGGTCGAAACGGGGTCATGTTCATTGGGAAGGGTCTGGCGTACCGCAAAACGGAGGAAACGGCCTTCTGCTCGACCGGTTATGGTCAAAACGGGATCCTGTTCATCGGGAGGGGTCTGGCATACCGCAAAACGGAGGAAACGGACTTGTGTTGGAGTGCTATGGTCAAAACAGGGATCCTGTTCATCGGGAGGGGTGTGGCGTACCACAAAACGGGACTCCACGGGCTACTGTTCACCCACCTCCGACTTCCTTCAGCCTCCAACTACACTGTTCATCCACCGCGTCTTCCTCCTGCCTACACCAGCTACTGTTCATCCACGAGCTATTGTTCATCCAGCCCTCCACCGGCTACTGTTCGACCAGCCCTCCACGGGGTCCTTTTCATCCTCCCCCAACCAGCACGGCTGTGGCGGCCTCCTCTCGGGGTCCTGTTCATCCAGCGGCCACCGCCTACTACCACGTGGTCCTGTTCATCCAACCCCCACCGGGAACTGTTCATCCAACCCCAACCACATCTCGACTCGTTCAACCACGTTCACTCTTCATGAAGAGGCAGCAGGTTTGTTCGGCTTCAGTAAGCAGCAGCAGCAGCAGCAGCGATCAATGGATCGATCGCTCGGGTTCAGTTAGCAGCAGTAGCGAAGGAATCGCTCGAGTTCAGTTAACAGCCAAGGGATCGATCGCTCGGGTTCAGTAACGTAGCTAGCAGTGCAATTGCTCGGGTTCAGTAAGCGAACACCTCGCTCGGGTTCAGTTAGAGCCCAACGCATCGCACACACGCGCGTACGTGTACGAGAGAAATGTGCAAACCTCCGTGCATCGCTCGGCCCCGACCACCCACCGTAACCGGGAACTCCCCGATATTGTCCTCGCCCTCGCTTCTACCACGATTTTTGTCGTCATGGATGGCCCAAAGAATGTCATGTAGGTGCGTCCCCGGCCCGCCCAGGATGAAAAGCCCATTTTTTGTCATGATTTTTTGTCATAGAAGTAGGAGCCCACCACATCTATGATGATACGTGGTTCTGTCACAATTATCGTCATAGAAGTGTCATAAGCATGATAGATTTTTTTTGTTCGGGCCAAAATGTCATGGATGTGTCTTTTTTTGTAGTGAAATTGATAGGGTTTTGGCTGTTGCTAAGTCGAGATGAACTCGGTGGCTCCAGATGGGAAGTATCGGTGGGGCCGAGTTGGGAATTAGGGTTTGGACATATTTGGATGGAGAAAGTGGCTGAGGGTTTTGGAGCAATATCACTAAGCACTTGAGCAAATAGATCATTAAGCAACACCTCATCCCCTTTTGATAGTATTGGCTTTCCTATGGACTCAATGTGATCTTGGATCACTTAAACAAAAATGTAGAGTCTTGAGCTTTTGCCAATCCTTGTCCTTAGCATTTTGAGGGGTCCACATCTCTAGTCCATGCCATGCCAATCATTGAACATCCTGAAATATTTATCTTGAATGGACATTAGTTAAATGAGATATATGTTGTTATGAATTACCAAAACCACCCGGGGATTAGTTGCACTTTCAATCTCCCCCTTTTTGGTAATTGCTGACAACATATAGATCAAAGCTTCGACAAATGGTGAAATGAATGAAATACATCGTCGCTTTGAGAAGTATGTGATAAGCAAAAGCTCCCCCTAAATTTCTGGATTATTAAAAATTTGTGTTTGAATGCAAATGCACAATCGATTAGGATCATGGGTCACTGTTCCATGTCACATACAACTTGGTGGAGCGCACAAAATGATATGAGTGAAATAATATGCGCGCATCACCAAAAACATATGTGAATGATCATACAAAATTAATGATAGAGATAAGCATAAAGCATAGTGTGATTAATCGCACAAGACAAACATAGTATCTCACACACATAACGAACAAAGTATCACGATTCAAGGGAAATAGTAGCAAGAACTCAAGAAAAAACCAACGAGCAAAAGCGAGACACACACTCTCTCTCTCTCTCTCAAAGCCTAATGATCTATACAATTTCTCCCCCTTTGGCAACAAGTACCAAAAAGTTCAAAAAGATATAGAGCTATGCGTCTCTCTAGGTACGATCCTTGGCAGCTCCTGAAGGTGACTTCTGGCTGGTGGCTCCGGTGTGCCTAGATGGCGTGGAGAGAAGTGTGTCCGCAAAAGCTTCATCTGATGTCAGCTGGGCTGGTGGAGTAGAGACTGGAGGTGGCACTGTAGCAGTAGCAGTAGCAGCAGGTGCAGAGTGAGTGCTCCTTGTGTGTGCAACTAGCACGACTGAAGATCTGGGTGCCCTGGGTACTGTCTTAAACCTATCAGTCGTCGGTCTATCATCTCCACTGTCAGTCTCATCTTTGAGCTTCTCCACTATAGACTGTACCTCAGTGATCTTGACATCAGGATTGTACATCTTATCCTCAACTATCCGCTCTAAGCTTTCCTGGTTCTTGGCTAGGTTGGACAGACTTCGCTCAGTTCTTAGTGTTGCTTAAAGCAGATATGCCATTTGATCATTCTTTGTCTTGAGGTTGGCTATGGAAGCATTGGATGCTGATGCTTCTTTTGTTGCTTTTGCTGTTGTAGCTGCGTGGATCTCTTCTTGAGCTTGAGCAGATGAGGGATGTGAAGGGTCCATCACTACAATGTTATCCTCAAACTCAGGCTGAAGTGGAAGATGCTCATGATCAAGTAGATAAGTCCTTGTTCCAACCTTGGAGTTGATAAGTGTCTAAATATGTGGAGCATATCCACAAGATCTCTTCTGATCAGCAGTTGTCCTCTTGATGCTTTCAACAATCAGGCTCATCACCTTGAACTTCTGAGGTGTATCAAAGAGGTGCAGCAAGTTGATGGAGTGACCACGAATCATCTTATCATCTCCAGACTTGGGAAAAAGGGTATGCCTCATGATAGTATTGGTGGTGGCCAAACCAGCTAGCAAATGCTTTACAGACCCAAGCTTATGACTTTCAACATCTTTGGCAGGGATTGGCTTGTACATGTTAGCCATGGAGTTGTGGTCCATCTTGGGCTTCCCATACACATTAACGTCATTCTCTTCTTCCTTAGGGGCACCAAGAAGTTCAGCCCACTCAGAGATAGTTGACTGGTATTTGAAACCCTCAGTCATCCATGCAATTCTGCCATCTGGATAGAAATGAGTTGTGGAATAGAATTGCATAATCATCTCATCGTTCCATTTAGTGAGCTTCTGACCAACAAATTCATCCACTCCTGCAAGCTTGAAGCTCTCATGAACATGGGGGAAGTGATCCTCATTGGCATAGATGTACCTCCAGTCGACCCATTTCATGTCACTGACTATGGGCTTCTTATCAAGCGAGATAGTCTCATAGAAATCCTATTGCTCTCTGGTGTGAAAGCGATAATCACAAGCAGTCATCCTCCTAATAGAGTATGAATCAGACATCCTCCACTGACGCAGACCCTTATCCTTGCTGAGCATCATTTTCTTGGCTACTAGATGAGCATTGTCATGATTTGGAATCTTTGGCTTCAACTTTCTGAGCATTAGTGGCTCATCATCAACATCAACCTCACGCACTGGGGCCTTGTTCTTCTCACCAGCAGAAATATTCCTTGTTGACCTCTTAGGAGCTGGTGCTTTGGGCTTGGACTTGGGCTTGGAGGGAGCAGCAGACTTCATAGCATCTGACATGAGCTTCTGAGCCTTTGCTGGAGGTGCATCTACAATAGGTTCTTCCTCCTCCTCATGATCATCAGCAACCATGGAAGGTTTGCCAATGACTCTAGCAGTTGTCTTCCTAGCCATCTTATTCTTCTTGCTGGCATCAGCCTCTGCATCACTTGGCTCCTCAAGCATGAATGCCATAGTTTCTTTGGGAGCTGAGGCTTTGTCTGACTTTGACAGAGGAACTTTCCTCACAGCTGTTCTGTCCTTGGCACTTGGCCTGGCGCTGGCTGCTAAGCCATACTATTTTCTTAGCACTGCCTTCTTCTTGGATGTGGCCTCACTTGCCACAAAATCTTATCCTCGTCATCTAAGGTTCTCTTCTTTCTAGTTTTGGTGGCAGTGTTTGGAAGATTTGGAGAGCTTCTGATGCCTTCATAGTAGCTCTCAGCTGGACTAGATCCTTCACTAAGCTCCACATTCTGCTCTAACTCATTCTGGCTATCACTTGCACTTGACATCTTTACAAGCTAACTCTATGAATGGATAGGTATGGGCAGAGTAGATGAGTTATCACAAAAAGCAGATCATTTATCAAAAATTTGAGTTCAAATCTTAGTTCTAGGTTTTCACAGAATGCATTTCGGAGCTACCGATTTGGTCATTTCGGTGATACCGAAGCACTCTACAGAAACTAAACACACCATTTCGGTTGGACCTAGATGTGGTTTGGTGCTCCGAATTGCTAGGGTTTCACTGAAATATTACTTTCGGTCTCACCGATTAGCAATTCTCGGTGGTACTGAGATGTACAAGTGCAATGGCCAGAGCCAAATCGGTGGAACCGAACATTCCTAATCGGTCGGTCCGAGATGCTTTCAGCGGAAATCTAAACCTAAAATCTTTGCTCAAAACTATTCTAAGGAATTAATCTAGTGGATAGAAGAATCTCATTCATGGCAAAACCCTTGTGCACTGAATCAGAAAAAGTGAAGCACCAGGGGGTTGAATCTCACCCTAACTTGGCGGAGATTCACTACGGCGGCAATGGTGGGGCAGATTGCAGTTGACGGCGACGGAGTCCTGCGACGAGGGCGCGCTGGAGACGAGGGCGAAGATCCGGAGACCAGGGAGATGGCAGCAACAGGGTGTGGACTCGTGACGGTAGAAGAAATTTTCAACGTACAGTCGCGTTGGATATATATACCCGTATGCTGTCGGTGCCACCGAGTGGAACAAATCGGTGGCACCGAGACATGCAACTGCGTGCAGTTACAGCAAATTAGTGATACTGAGTTGGTCTAATCAGTAGCACCGAGATGAAAACCTAGATCAATCTAAGTGATTTCAATCTGACCGAGTTTGAGTGAGTTGGCCCAACCGAAATGCATAGAGAAGGTTTTGGAGGTCAGCCCTTGTCGGATCGGTGGCTCCGAGTGCTCCTCACCCAGAGGGTCCGAAAAAGAGTTGTTCAATTTTCGTGATATAGCATGAACAGAATTTGAGACAAGAAAGCATAGATAGCTAGTGAAGTTTCTTAGGCATTCTTGTACATCCACATGGCCAACAAAAACCAAGACAATCAAAACAACAAATGGGTGTCCTCGAATGGAGAAAATATGCAATCCAACATGCTCACACATTAAAATAGCAAATGAAATATGTGTCAAACATGCACAACCAATTCTAGCATCTATCAAGCAATTGGCGATGACTAGGTCATCTATATACGAGAATATTGACTTAGGAGTCAAATGAGAACATTTGATCATAGGTCATACTCATCGTTTAAGCACAAGTGGGGTTGCCACTTTTACATAAAGCATTAATGTGTTCACACCATTAGAGTTGCTTTAGCTCAATTTTTTATAGCAAAGCTCCCCTAGATCTGATATCCCCCCAAAGAGGGATGAACTAACCTTGGGTTTTGTCAATGATGACTTCATGTAGATAGTAAAGATGTGGATGCTCAATGTTGATGTAGATCATTCGGAGCAATCCTTTGGAGTTTTGCACTTTCAATACCTACATGGGTTAGTCCCACAAGGAACATACAAGGATATCCATAGACATAAAGTGAATTGCACAAATGATGATGTCCATGAAAGCATTAGGTTACCTTGTCCCTTGTCTTACCAACAAGAGGGTTTGTAACTCCATGAACTAGTGCAAGATATGAAAGTTGATTGCACAAGTCCTTGCCAAAATGAATATGAGTGAAGTATGTTGGCGGAGTCACCCTCAAGAACACTCTAGTTCTTCTTCTTTGGGACCCACATCAACTTGATGGGAATCCTTGGAGTTGTAGTTGAACTTGATGAAGTAGTGCTTGACGTAGTCTTGGGAACCCACTTGACCATGGTTTTAGGAGCTTCTTTAAATGAGTCAATCTCCTCTTGAAGCTTGTCCTTGCCTTTTAGCTTGTTGTCTTGTTGTGGAAGATCATCTTGAGATTGTGTTCCCTCAAAGGAAGTGGGTTCATACTTCTCTCGTTGAGGAACAAACTTTGTCTTGGGGTATTGATCTTCTTCCCATTAACCTCCATTGGCATTGAACTTTCGTTCAAAACCAACACCTTGATTCTTCCGGTGTCTTCCTTGCTTGCGTACAATTTCCTCAAATTGCTTACTTCTGGCAAGACTCTTGTAAAAACCTTTCTCTATAATTCCCTTCAATAAGCTATTTTCTTGCTCAAGTGTAACTTGGCTAAGAGAATCATTAGTGGAATCAAGAGAATTACTAGAAGCAACAATATTGGATTTAGCATGGTTATTGTTACTACTAGAAGAAGAATATTTCTTGCTCTTGTTACTAGGTTTAACTTGTGGCATGTAAGTAGACAAGATGAGACGTTTGGCAATGTAAGAAGAACTCTTCTTTCGAAGCTCATCATTGATTGCTTTTAGAAACTCATGCTCTTGCTCTAAATTTAGCTTCTCGAAGCACAGCTTCTCATGAGTTCTTAGGAGCTCTCTATGATCCTCTTGAGTTGTTTCATGAGCTAACTTAAGAGTGTTTAGTTCTTTAGTTAGATGCTCAATCTCCTTCTTATCATTGTCATTCATTTCATCTTGATTAGCATGATTACTAGGAAGTTCATTATAGTTCACATCACTAGTTTTATCAACAAGTAAATCATCACACTACAAAAAAAAGATACATCCGTGACATTTTGGGTTGAACGAGAAAAAATTATGTCATGCTTATGACACTTCTATGACGATAATTGTGACAAAACCACGTAACATCATAGATGTGGTGGGCTCCTACTTCTATGACAAAAAATCATGACAGAAAATGGGCTTTTCATCCTGGGCGGGCCGGGGACGCACCTGCATGACATTCTTTGGGCCATCCATGACGGAAAAAATCGCGGTAGAGGAGAGGAAGAGGAAAATATCGGGGAGTTCCCGGTTACGGTGGGTGGTCGGGGCCGAGCGATGCACGGAGGTTTGCGTGTTTCTCTTGTACACGTACGCGTGTGTGTGTGAGCGTTGGGCTCTAACTGAACCCGAGCGAGGCTTTCGCTTACTGAACCCGAGCGATTACACTAGCTATGTTACTGAACCCGAGCGATCGATCCCTTGGCTGTTAACTAAACCCGAGTGATTCCTTCGCTACTGCTGCTAACTGAAGCCGATCGAACCTGATGCTGCCTCTTGATGAACAGTGACCATTGTTGGGGTTGGATGAACAGTTCCCGGTGGGGGTTGGATGAATAGGACCCCGTGGTAGTAGAGGTCGTTGCCGCTGGATGAACAGGACCCCGATCGAGGAGGCCACCACACACCCGAGCCGGTTGGGGTGGATGAACAGGACCCCGTGGAGGGCTGGTTGAACAGTAGCCGATGGAGGCTGGATGAACAGTAGCCCGTGGATGAACAGTGGCTGGTGGAGGCTGGAGGAAGTCGACGGTGGATGAACAATAGCAAGTGGAGGCTGGAGGAAGTCGACGGTAGATGAACAGTAGCCCGTGAAGGCCGGAGCGAGGCAGTAGACGGTGGATGAACAGTATCCCGTGGAGTCCCGTTTTGCAGTACGCCACACCCCTCCCGATGAACAGGACCCCGTTGCGACCGTAGGCCCTCCAACACAAGTCCGTTTCCTCCGTTTTGCGGTACGCCACACCCCTCCCGATCAACAGCACCCCGTTTCGACCGTAGACACTCGAACAGAAGGTCGTTTCCTCCGTTTTGCGGTACGCCAGACCCTTCCCGATGAATAGGAACCCGTTTCGATCGTACGCGGTCGCACAGAAGGCCGTTTCCTCCGTTCTGCTGTACGCCAGACCTCGTTTCGGCTGTTCCGTCCAAGCCGGTTGGCTCCCGATGAACACGACGCCGTTGCTGCCTCTCCATGTACACGAGCCCTGGCCATACGTATGCGCGAGTAGGCGTTCGAGACCCCACCCGTATGTACGTACGTGGCAGTATTTTTTGGCATCTGGCTGTACGTACGTGTACACAGTTTAGAAGGGACTGCCTGAACTGCTACGTCGGAGGCTCTACTACTACACGTGCCGCTGCTTGCTCGGCCACGGTTCATCGTTGCAGAGAGACCGATCGACCAATATGTACGTACACGTTCGCGACCAGACAGACAACCCTATGTACGGTTCAACCGGGTGGGTCCCAGCCGTCAGGGAGGATAAGGAGGCACTCCCTTGCGTGCGAAGATATATGTGGTGGTCCCAGCTGTTAGGGGGAGGAATCATTTTTTATGCGCGTAATAAGGAGGCACTTCCTTGCGTGCGAAGATGTAGGTGGTGGGTCCAGCTGTCAGCGTCACCGCGTACAGTCGTGTTCCGATGGCTATCGTTCATTGACAACGTTGACCACACCGCGCCGAGAGCACCAAGGCGGTGGACGACGGCGAGGCCTAAGAAGGGAATGACGCGGAGCCGGGGAAGACATGGCAGTGGATGCCCACGCGAAGGGGAGTAGGAGGGTTGACTGCTTTGGCTGCGGTGTGAGGCTGCCGTCGCCGGAGAATAATAGGAGGTGTGGGTGAGTAGAGGGATGTCATGGCCAGCGGTGGCAGCACAGCCGGCCACAGGAGGCAGTAACAGGCGGTCAAGCCGGCACTGGTTTAGGCGGCTGGAGCAAGAAGATCAGAGATTGAAGAAGCAGCGCGGCCGTTGGATGTTAATCCAATGGTCACTGCTGCTAGAATCGTTTGTTGACTAGGTTAGCAAAGCCCTGCGTACGTGTCAACTTAGTAGGCCCACAAGTCAGCCTCCGAATCAGGTGGGTCCGAGCTAGTAGGCGGAGGAATCATTTTTCTTGCGCTTAATAAGGAGGCACTTCCTTCCGTGCGAAGATGTAGCTCGTGGGTCCCAGCTATCATGGGGAGGGGAACTTTTTTTTTGTGTAATAAGAATGAACATCCAGCCACGGGAGGCAGATGCAGGCGCTCCAGCCGGCGATGGTTTTGGCGGCTGGAGCAAGAGCTACTAGATCAGAGATTGAAGAAGCAGGATCGCCATTGGATGTCAATCCAACGACTATAGATGTCAGAATAATTTGTTGACCTTTTGTTTTAGACCATTAAATAGTTTTGTTCACTAAAATGGACAACACCTTGCGCAAGCTTCGTCTAGTGGGCCAACAAAGTCAGCTTCGAATGGTGTGGCAGAATGCAGCCCATTTATTTAGGTTTTACAGCCCATTTCATTTTCTTTGCCAATACATCTATTTCCTGGGCTTTGACTCAAAAAATAATCTATTTCCTGGCTGGGTATAAATAATAATCGCCGATTTACCATTTATGATAATTTACAGCGCATTTGATTATTTATTCGAATACACCTATTTACTGGTCTGGGTGAAAAATAATATTGTGTACATGCAACCCATTTATCATTTCTGATAATTTACAAGCCTTTTGATTTTAGTAGAAATGGACCCATTTTCTGGAATGGGTAAAAAGCAATGATGGTCTGGACTGAGCATTTCGTATAAAAAATAATATTGAGATAGGAATATTATTAAAAATAATAATTTGGGCTTGGTAATCTTATTATATAAAAAATGAACTGAGCTGTGCATTTTATTAAAAGAAACATAGGCTAGGCTGCGCATATTTTAGGATATTGTGTACAACTGTCGGCCCAGTTGCATTGCTGATGTTCAACGGAAAAGGCCTATGTAGTACTTAGTCCATATTCAATGACACCTGAAAAGGCCCAAACAAGGCTTCTGTATAACTTTTTGAAGTCACTGAGCTCAATTAATAACTTAAGAAAAAAGTTAGAGTACAGTGGAATCTAATTAAAAGCTGTCACGAGCGACGAAATAATTCAACGGTGCCACTTGTGTGTGTGTGTGAGAGAGAGAGAGAGACCCATCGGTCGATGCTCGTAAATACATCTTTCAGCCATATGCATTGCTGATGCTCAGTAAAAACTTATATAGTTGACACAATCATATAAAACATCATAGCACACTGAACTTGCATACAAAAATTTCACGCAGGCGGCACAATCAGGGTGGAAGCAGTGGATCGCTACGGGTAGGGCTATGTTGAAACCAACGAACTCGTATATAACCGTTCATCGTCTTTATCAATGATGGGGAAATATCTTAAATGTTGTGCAAAGAAAACAGACAGACAACACAATAAGTTCTGCTAGCACATTAAGTTGACGTACACCCCTTTCTCAAAGAAATGTTGCAGATTTTTGCTGACTCCATGGGTTTGCGTGTCAACTTCAGTAAATCATCTCTGATCCCAATGAATATGTCTGATGAAGAAGGAGTTAGAATTGCTAATCTGTTAGGGTGTTCTGTTGGCTCGATGCCCTTCACGTACCTGGGATTACCTATGGGCACCTCCAGGCTAACCATTTATGATCTGGTGCCACTCGTTGATCGTATTGAAAGAAGATTGTCTGCATCTTCTTGTCTGCTAAATCAGGGCAGTAGACTATAGCTCCTTCAGTCTATCCTCATGTCCATGACCATATACTTCCTCTGTTCTTTGTCTGAACCACAGGGTATCCTCAAGCAGATTGAAAGGATTGAGCGGCAGTGTCTTTGGAGAGGCAATACTGACACCCCTCGACAATCTTTGGCTGCTTGGGACTTGGTATGCAGACCAAAGAAGTATGGTGGCCTTGGAGTCATTCATTTGGGAGTACAAAATGAAGCCCTTCTAATTAAGCATTTGTTCAAGTTCTTCAACAAAATGGATGTTCCATGGGTTAATCTTATATGGGATTCATACTATCAATCATCAGCTCCACAAGTTACTCAGCTTTGTGGGTCATTTTGGTGGCGTGATGTGCTGAAACTGTATGACAAATTCAGCAAGCTAGCAATTCCACAGGTGCATGCAGGGGACACAGTGGTGTTCTGGCTTGATCGATGGCAAATTGATAACAGGTCCATTGCTTTAAGAGATCGTTTCCCAAGGCTTCATTCTTTTGCCATTGATGATATGATCACTGTCAAGGATTTCTTTGATATCCAATCGGTGGTTGAGGGTTTCCATCTCCCTCTGTCTTCGGAAGCTTATATGGAACTAGCTCAACTCCAAACCTTGCTGCAGCCTATCAGTCTGGATCCACATGCGAGGGATATTTGGAAATGGCCATCTAAAACAGGGGAGTTTCAGTCTAAGATCTACTATGAATTCACCTTCTCTCATTTGGTGATTGACCCCATCTTCAAGTGGATATGGAAATGCTCCTGCACACTCAAGATAAAGGTTTTTGGGTGGCTTTTATTGATGGATCGTCTTAACACGAGGGACATGATGCAATGGAGACATTGGAATGTCCAGGATGACACTTGTGTTCTACGCCAATCTTCCCTTCATGAAGACAGAGTTCATCTCTTCTTCTCTTGCAATTTCAGTCAAAGAGTTTGGAATTACCTTGGGATTTCTTGGCAGGCCCTACCTAATCAGTCCACTTTCATGATGGCTTTGGCTTCTAGAAAGGAGTTCAATAAACCTTTCTTCTCTGAGGTGGTTTTTACTGCAGCTTGGAACATCTGGACACAAAGGAATGGGAAGATCTTCAGAAATGAGACACCTAGCTTCAGATCATGGAGGAGGAATTTTGTGCATGACCTCTCTCTATTAGCTTATAGGATCAAATGTAAATATAGAGATAGCCTGTTAGCTTGGATAGCCTCTCTCCCTTAGTCAACCTTGTAAGTATTTTCTTTTGCTTTCTTTCTTTGTACAGTGGACTCTTTTATTTATTTGATGATTAATAAAGAGGTGTGAGGCTGTTGCCTTGCAGTACATAGTCAAAAAAAAGTTCAGGTACAAAAATAGAACAGGTCATAATCAAATGTACTGGCACATCAATGCTTAACACTGATAGCTCGGATTTAACTAGTATCTGAGAAGATTAAGTTGTTACCTCAAATTAGAGCACATCCAGGCAGCCAGCCCTGCCTCTTCTCCCAAAGAAGCAGTGGCCTCCGCCGCGCGATGGAGTAGGCCCTGTGCCACCCATCGTTCCGAGCAACATGGGGAAAGTCTGATGTTGACTCCTGTAATGGACATCGTCGACGGACCCTGGCACCAGCGGCGGCGGCAGGACTTCGATTGATGGATTGACCACTTCTTCGACATGCACGAACACTCGATACAGGTACATCCCTAATGTGGTCCGCGGCGGCCTTGGTGGCGACGAATAGTACAACCCCAGTTCCTGCACCGGTATCTCAACACGAATCACCTTCGGTATGGTGGACGACTTCTTCATCCATGCCATAACCGCCAGAACCCAGCTGTCTGGAGGAACAAACATACTTACGAGCTCACCTCCTAGGTCATTGATAAGCTCATTCATGGACTCGCTATTCCAAGCACGTCGAGGCATGCCGTGGAAGGTAAGATTTGTTAAAAACTCAAGCTTAGAGGGCACCGAGCCCCATCCTGGGTGCCACCGATCAAAGCTCACCAGCGCGCCATCACAGAACAAATGACGGGAAGATTTGAACAGACGATTGCAGTCGAAAGTTGTCCGGAACCTGACGAAAAAATCAGCCGGTGGCGGACAGACTTCGACGAGCAAGTCACTTATTTGGATGCCGTGCGCAATGCCAAGAGCTTTGACAAGGTCGTCCGGCGAAGCTGGAGGCCAGTCACCGTTGATGGTTACCATCAGCACTTTGCCGACAAGCTGGTCATCAAGTGCCGCCATGCCACTGTTGAGCGACAACACACAGCGCCCGAAGGCAGGACGGACCTCAGGATCTTCGGCTCGGAGATCCGCGTTGACCGACGACATGATAGTGCGCTTGAGTACAGGGAGTACAGGAGGGGGATTTGGGGGAACTGGAGTAGGAATCGAGATTCCAGAGGTGGGGGAGGGGCAGGAGATTGGGGATGAAAAGGTAGCATGAATTTCGAACACGCGCCAATATGTTCCCAGCGCGCAAGCGCACGAAAACATTGGTGGCGCCCACATGTCGGCCTAAGAGTCCTTTTTCTTTCTTTTTTTGAGCGCCCGGCCTGAGAGTCATAATTGACCCGTTTGGCATTGCGTTACTACTCGGCCCATATTCAACGACACCTCACTGGCCAAAACAAGTGTACATCATCGAAAAGACACTGAGCTCAAATTATAACTTTAAAAAAGGAGATATACTCTGAACACTGGAGAATGGTGATGCCCTCATTTAGCCCACCAGCAGTTCGAGACAATAAACAGTTCGAAACAATGATATATACAACATTCAAACACTGACTAGTGACTAAAACTGACATAAATAGCAAGACATGATAGTTCATAAGAAGACTTGCTACACCACCAAAACGCACCCATCTGCAGTGCTCAGACTCTCGTGATCCAGACAAGAATGACATTCTAAATAGAGGCAACTATTACATAGTAAGAGTGACATAGACGAGGATGACCAAATGACAAGGAGTATGCATAACAAAAGAGAGAACTACCCATCCAGAACAAGCAGCAAAGACAACAAGTCATTCGAAGAGGGATGATCCAACACCATCATAATTTGTAGCCCGCTTCAGCCACCAATGATTCGGAGACACCAGAACTTCACCCTTTCGATGCAACAGCCCAATTACCTATCAACCTGAAGGCTTGAACCACATCTCTGCCTGTCGGACTTGAGACATCCAAGGATCAAAGTTAATCCAGATGCCTTTTTCATTCTCACCTTCTTTTGGCTGCAGGCTGTACCATTGACAATCAGGGGAGTCTGCTCCCGAAGTCCTAGGGCTCGCCGTGTAGACACAGTTTTCCCTAGCAAACAGAGCCTCTCTGCCATCAAGGTACTTGCCAACGGTGATATCCTAGTTAATCGGATAATTGAGTCCTAGAAACTGAGAGTGTGAACCAAGGCTGTTTACCCACCTCCAACTCAAAAATCCTAAAGGCCCCAACAAGCCGGTATCCTGCTCATAGACGTAACAGCCACTGTCTGGATACTCACATATTTCACGGTGCTTGTACACAATGGGGTTTTTGCAATATAACTTTTCTGGCTCATGTGTGCGAATGATCATCAGTCTTTTGCCGTCGTCTGATCGAGCGAGGAACTAGTTGTGCTTCCCTGTTTTTGGCAAAGGTGGTGTGATTACAAAGGGCAGTAACTGTAGGGACACTGCATCATATCAAAAATGAAATGCATTGTTAATGTAAGATCAACATTGTTCAGAGTATGAGTAGGATAATGCAAGAAACAACATTGATCTGTCCCTGTTGGAACTGAGAGGAAAATACAGGGAAATGTATACTGGGTTCGAAAATATAGAAGTTCCATGCATGGTTATACTCATGTTATCTCGCAATCGATTCTTCACATGAAACTACCATGTCATGCATGTTATGTAATCATGTTCTGTCCTCACAAACAAATTCTTCAAGGAAACTAGCAGACCATGCATTGTTATATATTCATGTTCTGTGGGCAAAATTTTTGTGACGATATTATTCTAGCCATTGATTGCTGAAGGGCGAATATAGGTATGTACACATGGTAAGCATTACAGGATTTCACTACTTCCAAATATAGAGTTCTCCATATGCACATTTACTTCCCTAATGTATGGTCAGATGAAACCAACAACGTGATGCATGTTTCTACATCATGAAAATGAGGAAACTAACATGGCTATTGATACACACTCATATTTAGTAGTATATAGATTACTATAAAGTAAGGAGAATATCCATATCTTCCTAACCATTTGATTATTCAAGGGTACAAATTGGCTGTAATGACATGGTCACAATCGCATGAATTAACTCATTCCAAATATAGCTGATTTATGGCGTCTCTAATACATTGCCATAGTTCTACTCAAATTCTGCTCAAACAGGGATATGCCAATCATCACAAAAAGTTCAAACAGTGTCATGGCGTTATCATTAAAATCAGACAAAAACAACTTACACGCACCGTCCCAGCAATACGTGGTGCCATCTGCTTTGTCGATCGTGTAGATGATGCCATTGTGTTCAATGGCATCACAGAAGTGTGTATCAGCTTTGACGATCCACTGCGAGGTGAGTCGTCTCCAACTAAAGAAGGCACCGGCGGAAAGATAGGCGAGTCCGCGGTCAAACAAGGCATTTAGCTTGAAGTCTGCGTAATCTGCATATTGTGTGGGCACTTTGCAGATTACAATCTTCTGCAAAACAAGGTCCGTCCAACTGACGTGGTAATTTAGATGACTTGGACCGCGACGGTAAAACCCTACATACTCCAACGGAGGAAGGATAATCTCACGGGAGGTGTGGAAGTTCACGAGCACCAACTTTTTCCCGTCTTCTCTGACGGCAGCCATCCAGTGGTAGTTCATGCCGACCCAGTACATACCTACCAAGAAGTTTCGGGTGATGGTGATCGGATCGAAGTCGAGGGAAATGATGTACGACGACCCACTACATACCTGCAAAGAAGTATCGGCTAATGGAGGTCGGATTGAAGTCGAGGCGCATCATGTACGCCTCCGTATCATGGTGAACAAATCTCACTAGAGCAGATAGCAGCAAGCAGGATGTCTTGAAAAGCTGAGGCCTCGCTTCGACGATGGCCGCGTGCATGTCCCTCGAGCATGCAGCCAGTCGTACGGCGCTCAACATATCCATACACGAACAACAAAGGTCGAGGATGTCACTGGGGAGATTGCTCCAATCGTGGCTCATATGGATGTTGCGCGGTTCGCGTTCGTCCATGGTGGAGTTTGGAAGGTGGGGTTTTGGGGGGCTTGATTTACGAGGGAGAAGGCTCTCGATGCTGGAGCGGCAAGCGAGGGAATAGTGGTACTGGGGGAGGCGAGCGAGGTGAGGGTACGCGGGGGCACAGTGAGATGATGAAGAGCGACCTCAGGATCTCTGGCGAGATGGAGATGGAGATGGAGTGGTGCTAGGGGGGAGAGGGAGACGAGGCGAGGCATGCTATACAGCGGCGGTGACAGTGACTGCACAATGCACAAGGTGAGGCTGACTTTGGTAACCCGAACACGCCGCCTGGACTAGTGTCACCTCGGGCGCAGGGTCTTGTCACTTCACTGTGAGGACCGGATGAATATTATTTTGACCATCAAGTGTACCACAGTTGTACTACTACTAGTAGTAACATACGGAGTAGTACTGTATAGCGGAAATAGGTCTCCCATGCTAGTATGCCTCTGGGTTCACTTCATCCTCTAGGTAACATCCATATTGCGAGCAGAACCAAATTCTCGTGCATGCGGAAGCATGAAGAAGGGCTTTTTATTTTTTTAGGATAACCGCATATTCCTTAACCAGAAAAGGTTGTGTCTCGCAGGCACACGCCAATATCAATCCGAACCAGCTACGACACATTTTGTGTGTGCAAAGAGATGGATATGTTTGTATATCTGTTCGTCCACCCAAGTGGGTTTTGCGTAGGTCCCACCTATTTGGAGGGGTGCAGATATAAAAAGGAATCATAAAATGTTTTGCCACGGTGATTCGAAAGAGTGACCTCAACTAACCAGTGGCACATGTAGCGATCGAAGGATGGGCACGTACACGGACACGGACCACTCCTTAGTACGCTACCCACATAGCCTTTTCGTTTTGCAGGTTGGTCTACCTGGCCATCTAATCAACTGCCTGCATGCCACTTATCCCATTTACTTCTCCATCGGGAACCGATTTTCCTCAGCTTCTTCACCTCTCCTTCATTTGCATTCAAACCCCACTGGATTCACATCCTCCTTGAGTAATTCCGAAGCCCCTTTAAATAATCATCATCTTTAGTTAGACTAGCCATCTTAATCCTAATTCTCCAAACCATAGCCCTCCGGTCCAGCGGTTCCAAATGGCGAAAGAGATCCTGATACGTCTCCAACGTATCTATAATTTTTGCTTGTTCCATGCAGTTATATTATCATTCTTGGATGTTTTATAATCATTTTATAGCAACTTTATATCATTTTTTGGGACTAACCTATTGACATAGTGCCCAGTGCCAGTTCCTGTTTTTTCCTTGTTTTTTACTTCGTAGAAAATCAATACCAAACGGAGTCCAAACGCAGCGAAACTTTTTGGAGATTTTTTATGGACCAGAAGGAACAACTTGGGCCGAAGAAGTACTAGAGGGGCGCCCCGAGGAGGGCACAACCCACTTGGGCGTGCCCTGGTGGGTTGTGCCCACCTCGGTGGCTTCCCGCACTGCCTCTTTGCTCTATAAATACCCCAATATTCCAAAAACCCTAGGGGAGTCGATGAAACACAATTGCAGCCGCCGCAAGTTCCAGAAACACCAGATCCAATCTAGACACCATCACGGAGGGGTTCATCATCCTCATTGGTGGCTCTCTGATGATGCGTGAGTAGTTCATTGTAGACCTTTGGGTCTGTAGTTAGTAGCTAGATGGCTTCCTCTCTCTTTTTTGATTCTCAATACAATGGTCTCTTGGAGATCTATTTGATGTAACTCTTTTTGTGATGTGTTTGTTGGGATCCGATGAACTTTGAGTTTATGATCAGATCTATATTTTTATCCATGAAAGTTATTTGAGTTTCCTTGATCTCTTATATGCATGATTACTTATAGCCTCATATTTCTTCTTCGAATCTTTGGTTTAGTTAGGCCGACTAGATCGATTTTTCTTGCCATGGGAAGAGGTGCTTTGTGATGGGTTCGATCTCACGGTGCTCAATCCCAGTGACAGAAGGGGACATGACATGTATGTATTGTTGCTATTAAGGATAACAAGATGGGGTCTATTCCTACATGAATAGATCTTGTCTACATCATGTCATCGTTCTTATTGCATTACTCCGTTTCTCTATGAACTTAATACACTAGATGCATGCTGGATAGCGGTCGATGTGTGGAGTAATAGTATTAGATGCAGGCAGGAGTCGGTCTACTAATCTTGGACGTCATGCCTATATAATGATCATTGCATGGATATCGTCATGATTATTTGAAGTTCTATCAATTGCCCAACAGTAATTTGTTTACCCACCGTATGCTATTTTTCTCGAGAGAAGCCACTAGTGAAATCTACAGCCCCCGGGTCTATTCTTCATCATATTTGCTTGGGACAATTCCATTTCTCCCCCTAACTTGAGCCACCACCTGGCATTTGCCCCTAATTTTCAGGTATGCTCAAAAATACCCCTCTGCCGTCAAGTCACCTTATAGAAATGCCCTTCTGTGCCGTTACCGTCCGGTCAAAGGGGTTTGACCGGCTGGTGAACAGTAACATGGTGAACAGTAAATTCAAAAAAATAGCAAAAAAATTTAAAAAATCTGAAATTTTGTGGGATCGCAGATACTCATGGGAGCAAGGTGCGTGCAAATTTTCGTGCTGTTTGGACATTCCAGCAGCTTTTGTCAAAGGAAAAACTGTAAATATGTATGTTGTGAATAGTAAATTCAAAAAAATAGCAAGAAAATTCAAAAAAATATGAAATTTTTTGGCATCAAAGAGTCTGGGGTGTGCAAGGTGCGTGCAAATTTTTGTTATGTTTCGACATTGTAGGAGCTCATGGAGAAAAAAACAAAATTTGGCGCAGAAAAAAACTTTGAAAAAATGCACTATTTTGTTATTTTTTTGCTAGAGCTCCTCGCATGTCATTTGATCACAAAAATTTGCAAGCGCCTTGCGCACCCAAGCCTCTTTGATGCCAAAAATTTTCATTTTTTTTTATTTTTTTGCTATTGTTTTTGAATTTACTGTTCACAGCATATATATTTACAATTTTTCCTTTGCCACGAGTTCCTGGAATGTCCAAACAGCGCCAAACTTTGCACGCACCTTGCGCCCTTGAGTATCTTCGATCCCACAAAATTTTATTTTTTTGATATTTTTTTCGAATTTACTGTTCACCAAGTTACTATTCACCAGACGGTCAAAGCCCTTTGACCGGATGGCAAGGGCATTTCTATAAGGTGACTTGATGGCAGATGGGTATTTTTGAGCATACGTGAAAATTAGGGGCAAATGCCATGTGGTGGCTCAAGTTAGGGGGAGAAATGGAATTGTCCCTATTTGCTTTCCGGTCTATTATTTGCTACTTTTATTTTCAAATCTATATTTCTAAAAACCCAAAAATACCTTGCTGCACTTTTTATTTACTTCTTTTATTTCATGTTTATTCGAGATCTATTTACCCACTCTATCATAATTTTTCTCCCGTCAACTCGACAATTTCTCGCACCGTTACTCGAAAGGGATTGACAACCCCTTTAACACGTCGGGTTGCAAGTATTTGTTATTTGTGTGCAGGTACCGTTTACATAGTGTTGCTTGGTTCTCCTACTGGTTCGATAACCTTGGTCTCATCACTGAGGGAAATACCAACCGTAGTTGTGCTGCATCATCCCTTCCTCTTTGGGGAAATACCGACGTAGTTCAAGCGACATCAGATCCCTATGCAGGTTTTTAGCTTCAAACATGTCCTCGTCGAAGGCTCGTTGAGCATAGTTGCCACCGTCACCGACCACCCAAGGGTTGTTCGGGAGTGGATCAACAATGTATCCAACTCCCTCCAAAAGGTGGAGATGAAGGTCGTCGGTCTCGACGCAGAGTACATGGAGCGTGCCACTGGGAAGATCCAACGCACCGCCGTCCTTCAGCTGTGCCTCGAAGATGAAGTTTTGGTATCATACACGCGCCCTCGATACCAGGTGAGCTCCACCATTTCATGTGTCGGGAGGACATATACTTCTGTGGGGCAGCCATCGAAGGGGACAAAGAGAAGCTGGCGCCGTACAACCTTGACTTGAAAAACATCGCTGACCTACAAACCAGAATTCATGTAGACGATTGTGATAATGAAACACCATCCCTATTCGACGTAGCAAATTCTGTGCACGGAACAAATCTTGAGAAGGGTGACGAGACGCTGGGATTAAGGTCGTCTGGATGGGAGAATTATCCCTTGACCTACGAGCGGATAAAATATGCTGCCCTCGATGCCCGTGTGAGTTTCAAGATAGCCGCAAGGTCGAAAGAGCTTGTTGCGAAGCCGTCTACCACAAAAAATGAGAAGAAGAAGAAGAAGAAGAAGAAGAAGAAGAAGAAGAAGAAGAAGAAGAAGAAGAAGAAGAAGAAGAAGAAGAAGAAGAAGAAGAAGAAGAAGAAGAAGAAGAAGAAGAAGAGGAAAGAAGAAGAAGAAGCTGCACCAGCAGCAGGGCATTATAGATGGATGAACTATTTCCTCTCTTGTAAAAATTATATTTCCTCTCTGTGTACATTGATATAGATGAACTATTTCGCTGGTGTGCATGTCTTTGGAACAAGTGTACTCTGTGTACATTGATATAGGTCCGCTTGACTATAATGAACTATTTATCCGCCTAGTTTTCTCTAATACTACTCCTTGCAGTGAGCGGTATGCAATGCATGTGTCAGTAGACATGACAACTTGTCCATGGAAGTTGAACTACGCCGACCATCACGTTTCTACCACTGCCACACCCGATTCCCACGACGCCGCTCCAACCGACGGCACCACGTCCCCCGACATGCGCCTCACCCCTCTCGGCCCCATCGCTCCTCTGCCTTTGTGTGCATGACATGCGGGCCAGCTGAACTGCGGCGACCATCAAGTGGAAGTTTCTACCACAGCCACACGCGATTCCCACGACGCCGCTCGAACCCATGACACCACACATCCCCCGACCAGCGCCTCACCCCTCTCGGTCCCACCGCCCCTCTGCTTTTATGAGAATGACATGTGGGCCAGCCGCATTTAGGGTCCACATGTCATTGACTCAAAGGCAGGTGCACTAAGCCACTGAAGCTCGGTCCCGTGGGCCCCGAGAGGGAAATGTAACTCCTGTGCCAGGCCTTGTGGTGCTCCCACGGTATGAACTCGTGCCAAACTCGGAATTTGTTTCTTACTACTACCAATGTGCCGGCCCATCCATTGCAATGGATCCAAAGTAGTAGAATAATACTTGTTCACAAACATGAAATATAAACACTCTAGTTTTGATATACATATATCAGTAAAAATAAATTATGCTTCACTGAAGACATATTCCTCGGGCTGTTTTGATGAGGTGAGGGGCGGGTGTGGCTAGTTTCAAGATAATAATAGATTTTTAAAACATTGGAGCAGATTTTTTTTCTAACATTTTGTAGCGTGGAACGGCATCCGGTGCACCTAAGCGTCTGAAAAAAAAGTGGAGTGCACTCTAAAGATATTTACATGCTCCCATTTAGTGGAGTGCACTCTAAGCACATTATCTATTTATTTTTCTCTAGCCTTTCCTGGCCATGCAACCAAGCCACATAAGCTAGTCATGCATGCAATCCATAAATTGAAATATACTCTAGCATGCAATGCCGCCACATCATCTATTTATGCCTGTTAGTCATAGGTTGTTTTTTGCATTAGTCTTGATCCTTCATAGTTTGGTAGAGGTATGATTAATCCAAATATTAATGTTCCATGAACCTAAACTCCAAACGTCCGCCGGAGCCAAGGCAGAGGACGCACGATGGGGGCAGTGGAGGCGTCTTTGTAAGAGGATGAGAGCTCGAAGGATAATCTTTCACGTCTGCCGGCACCTACATATCGACGCGGGACTCCTCGAGCGCCCACTGGAGCTCGCGCTCCTCCAGGGAGTGGCGGAGTCACAGGATTTTCCTAAACCCCGATGGGCACCATGCAGTACTCCTCGTAGCCGGGGGCGCGGTGCTCGCGTCCCGACTCCTGGGGTACTGTCTAGAGCACGCGCTCAAACACCTCGTGAACCGCGAGGATGCCATGCTCGCGGCCGTGCTGTTGGAGCACACGCTCGTGCGCCTGAGCGACGAGGATAGCTACTTCTTGAGCTTGCGTTGGTTTTTTCTCTTGAAGAGGAAAGGGTGATGCAGCACAGTAGAGGTAAGTATTTTCCTCAGTTAAGAACCAAGGTATCAATCCAGTAGGAGAAACGCGCAAGTCCCTAATAGATGCACCTACACAAACAATCAAACACTTGCACCCAACGCGATAAAGGGGTTTTCAATCCCTTCACGGTCACTTGCAAAGGTGAGATCTGATAGAGATAGATAAAACTAAACAAAAGAGAAAATATTTTTGGGTTTTTTGGTTTATAGATCTGAAAATAAAAGATTGCAAAATAGTAGATCGGAAACTAATATGATGGAAAATAGACCCGAGGGCCATAGGTTTCACTAGACGCATCTCTCATGAAGGCAAATAACACGGTGGGTGAACAAATTACTGTCGAGCAATTGATAGAAAAGCGCAAAGTTATGATGATGTCCAAGGAAATGATTATGCATATAGGCATCACGTCCGTGACAAGTAGACCGACTCCTGCCTGCATCTACTACTATTACTCCACACATCGACTGCTATCCAGCATGCATCTAGAGTATTAAGTTCATAAAGAACGGAGTAACGCCTTAAGTAAGATGACATGATATAGAGGAATTAACTCAAGCAATATGATGAAACCCCATCTTTTTATCCCCGATGGCAACAATGCAATACGTGTCTCGCTATCCCTACTTTGTCACTGGGTGAAATCACGCAAGATTGAACCCAAAGCTAAGCACCTCTCCCATTGCAAGAAAAACCAATCTAGTTGGCCAAACCAAACCGATAATTCGAAGAGAAATACAAAGATATTAAATCATGCATAAAAGAATTCAGAGAAGATTCAAATAATATTCATAGATAAGCTGATCATAAATCCACAATTCGTCGGATCTCGACAAACACACCGCAAAAGAAGATTACATCGGATAGATCTCCAAGAGCATCAAGGAGAATGTTGTATTGAGAATCAAAGAGAGAGAAGAAGCCATCTAGCTACTAGCTATGGACCCGTAGGTCTGAGGTAAACTACTCACGCATCATCGGACGGGCAATGGAGTTGATGTAGAAGCCCTCCGTGATCGATTCTCCCTCCGGCAGGATGCCGGAAAAGGCCCCAAGATGGGATCTCACGGAAACAGAAGGTTGCGGCGGTGGAAAAGTTTTTTCGTGGATGCCTTTGGTGGTTCTGGAATATTTGTGAATATATAGGAGGAAGACCAAGGTCAGGAAGTCACCGAGGGGCCCACAAGGTAGGGGGCGCGCCCTCCACCCTTGACGCCACCTCGTGGCTCTTCTGACATGGCTTCCAAGTCCCCTGGGTGTCTTTTGGTCCAAGAAAAATCATCGTGAAGTTTTATTCCGTTTGGTATTCCTTTTCTGCGAGGCTCAAAAACAAGGAAAAAAACAAAAACTGGCACTAGGCTCTAGGTTAATAGGTTAGTCCCAAAAATAATATAAAATAGCATATTAATGCATATAAAACATCCAAAACAGATAATATAATAGCATGGAACAATCAAAAATTATAGATACGTTGGAGACGTATCAAGCATCCCCAAGCTTAATTCCTGCTCGTCCTCGAGTAGGTAAATGATAAAAACAGAATTTTTGATGTGGAATGCTACCTAACATACTTATCCATGTAATTTTCTTTATTGTGGGATGAATGTTCAGATCCATAAGATTCAAAACAAAAGTTTAATATTGACATAAAAACAATAATACTTCAAGCATACTAATAAAGCAATCATGTCTTCTCAAAATAACATGGCCAAAGAAAGCTATCCCTACAAAATCATATAGTCTGGCTATGCTCCATCTTCATCACATAAAGTATTCAAATCATGCACAATCTTGATGACAAGCCAAGCAATTGTTTCATACTTTGGATGTTCTCAAACCTTTTCAAGTTTCACACAATACATGAGCATGAGCCATGGACATAGCACTATAGGTGGAATAGAATATGGTGGTTCTGGAGAAGACAAAAAGAAGGAGATAGTCTCACATAAACTAGGCATATCGACGGGCTATGGGGATGCCCATCAATAGATATCAATGTGAGTGAGTAGGGATTGCCATGCAACGGATGCACTAGAGCTATAAGTTTATGAAAGCTCAAAAAAACTAGGTGGGTGTGCATCCAACTCGCTTGCTCACGAAGACCTACAACAATTTGAGGAAGCCCATCATTGGAATATACAAGCCAAGTTCTATAATGAAAAATTCCCACTAGTATATGAAGTGACAACATAGGAGACTCTCTATCATGAAGATCATGGTGCTACTTTGAAGCACAAGTGTGGAAAAAGGATAATAACATTGCCCCTTCTCTCTTTTCTCTCATTTTTTTTATTTTGGTGGGCTTCTTTGGCCTCTTTTTTTTGTGGGCTTCGTTGGCCTCTTTTGTTTTCCTCAAATGGGACAATGCTCTAATAATGAAGATCATCACACTTTTATTTACTTACAACTCGATACTTAGAACAAAGTATGACTCTATGTGAATGCCTCCGGCGGTGTACCGGGATGTGCAAGGACTCAAGAGTGACATGTATAAAAATTATGAACGGTGGCTTTGCCACAAATACTATGTCAACTACATGATCATGCAAAGCAATATGACAATGATGGAGCGTGTCATAATAAAACGGAACGGTGGAAAGTTGCATGGCAATATATCTCGGAATGGCTATGGAAATGCCATAATAGGTAGGTATGGTGGCTGTTTTGAGGAAGGTAAAAGGTAGGTGTATGGCACCGGCGAAAGTTGCGCGGTACTAGAGAGGCTAGCAAAGGTGGAAGGGTGAGAGTGCGTATAATCCATGGACTCAACATTAGACATAAAGAACTCACATACATATTGCAAAAATCTATTAGTCATCGAAACGAAGTACTACACGCATCCTCCTAGGGGGATAGATTGGTAGGAAAAGACCATCGCTCGTCCCCAACCGCCACTCATAAGGAAGACAATCAATAAATACCTCATGCTCCAACTTCGTTACATAACGGTTCACCATACGTGCATGCTACGGGAATCACAAACTTTAACACAAGTATTTCTACAATCCACAATTACTCACTAGCATGACTCTAATATCACCATCTTTATATCTCAAAACAATCACAAGGAATCAAACTTCACATAGTATTCAATGCACTTTATATGAAAGTTTTTACTATATCCCTCTTGGATGCCTATCATATTAGGACAAAATTTATAACCAAAGCAAATTACCATGCTGTTTAGAAAGACTCTCAAAATAATATAAGTGAAGCATAAGAGTTCAATAATTTCTATAAAATAAAACAGCCGCCGTGCTCTAAAAAGATATAAGTGAAGCACTAGAGCAAAATTGCCTAGCTCAAAAGATATAAGTGAAGCACATAGAGTATTCTAATAAATCACGATTCATGCGTGTCCCTCTCAAAATGTGTGTACAGAAAGTATGATTGTCGCAAACTAAAAAGCAAAGGCTCATATCATACAAGACGCTCCAAGCAAAACACATATCATGTGGTGAATAAAAATATAGCCTCAAGTAAATTTACCGATAGACGAAGACGAAAGAGGGGATGCCTTCCGGGGCATCCCCAAGCTTAGGCTCTTGGTTGTCCTTGAATATTACCTTGGGGTGCCTTGGTCAACCCCAAGCTTAGGCTCTTGCCACTCCTTATTCCATAGTCCATCAAATCTTTACCCAAAACTTGAAAACTTCACAACACAAAACTCAACAGAAAACTCGTGAGATCTGTTAGTACAAGAAAATAAAATCACCAATTTTGGTACTGTTGTGAACTCATTATTTATTTATATTGGTGTAATATCTACTGTATTCCAACTTCTCCATGGTTCATACCCCCCGATACTACCCATAGATTCATCAAAATAAGCAAACAACACAAAGAAAACAGAATCTTTCAAAAACAGAACAGTCTGCGAAGATCTGAATTGTTATAATACTTATGTAACTCCAAAAATTCTGAAAGTGTAGTACAACAGAAGAAATTTGTATATAAATCCTGTTGAAAAAATTCAGGGTTTTTCCATGCTCCAGTGAATTATTAAAATTCTGTGAGTGGACACAAAAGTTTATGTTTTTCAGCAAGATCAAATCAACTATCACCATAAGCCATCCCAAAGGTCTTACTTGGCACAAACACTAATTAAAACACCAAAACACAATTACTACAGAGGTAATAATGTGTATTTTCATAAAAACAGAAAAGAAAAATATTGGGTTGTGTCCCAACAAGCGCTTTTCGTTAAAGCCTTTTAGCTAGGCATTGAGATTTCGATGATGCTCACATGAAGATAAAAATTGAAGCACAAAACGAGCATCATAAAGGATGTGAAAATCACATCTAAGTCTAACATACTTCCTATGCATAGGAATTTTACAGGAAAACAAATTATCAAGACAAGCAATAACTAGCATATGCGAGGAAGAAGAAAGAAACAATAGCAATATCAACATAACTAGAGCTAATTTAATAGCATGAAAATTTCTACCACAATATTTTCCTCTCTCATAATAATTACATGTGGGATCATACTCAAATTCAACAATGTAGCTATCACATAAAATATTCTCTTCATGATCCACATGCCTGCAAAGTTGACACTCTTCCAAAATAGTGGGATTAACATTAACTAAAGTCATGACCTCTCCAAACCCACTTTTATCAAAAATTTCATAAGATTGATCATACCCCAAAGTAGTGGGATCATTATTACCTAGAGTTGACACTCTTCCAAACCCACGTTAAATATTATCGCAAACATATTCATCACGAGGCATAAATAAATTTTCAAGATTGTAAGAAAAATCACCCCAATCACGATCATTGCAACAAGTAGTGGTCATAGCAAAATTAGCATCCCCAAGCTTAGGGTTTTGCATATCATTAGCACAATCGACATTAATAGAATTTATAATAACATCATTGCGATCATGCTTTTCATCCAAGGAGCTATCGTGAATCACTTCATAAATTTCTTCTTTTAACACTTCATCACAATTGTCAGATTCACGAATTTCAAGCAAAACTTCATAAAGATAATCTAGTGCACTCAACTCACTAGAAATTGGTTCATTATTATTGGATCTGTTAAAAAGATTAGCAAGTGGATGAGGATCCATAAACTCTTTGCTTCCTGATTTTTAATAAAATACACAATTATGGCAAGCAAACAGGCAAACAAACCAAGTAAGACATAAGGGCAAACGAAAAGGCAACGGAAAGAAGGCGAATAAAAAGGCAAATATTTTTGTATTTTTCTGAAAATCCTTTTAGAAGTGGGGGAGAGGAAAATGAGAGGCAAATGGCGAATAATGTAATGCAAGAGATGAGCGTTTATGATGGGTACTTGGTAGGCTTGATGTAGACCTCCCCGGCAACGGCACCAGAAATTCTTCCTGCTACTTCTTGAGCTTGCGTTGGTTTTTTCCCTTGAAGAGGAAAGGGTCATGTAGCACAGTAGAGGTAAGTATTTCCCTCAGTTAAGAACCAAGGTATCAATCCAGTACGAGAAACGCGCAAGTCCCCAATAGATGCACCTACACAAACAATCAAACACTTGCACCCAACGCGATAAAGGGGTTGTCAATCCCTTCACGGTCACTTGCAAAGGTGAGATCTGATAGAGATAGATAAAACTAAACAAAAAAAAATATTTTTGGGTTTTTTAGTTTATAGATCTGAAAATAAAAGATTGCAAAATAGTAGATCGGAAACTAATATGATGGAAAATAGACCCGGGGGCCATAGGTTTCACTAGAGGCTTCTCTCATGAAGGCAAATAATACGATGGGTGAACAAATTACTATCGAGCAATTGATAGAAGAGCGCAAAGTTATGACGATATCCAAGGCAATGATTATGCATATAGGCATCACGTCCTTGTCAAGTAGACCGACTCCTGCCTGCATCTACTACTATTACTCCACACATCGACCGCTATCCAGCATGCATCTAGAGTATTAAGTTCATAAAGAACGGAGTAACGCCTTAAGTAAGATGACATGATGTAGAGGAATTAACTCAAGCAATATGATGAAAACACCATCTTTTTATCCTCGATGGCAACAATGCAATACGTGTCTCGCTACCCCTACTTTGTCACTGGGTGAAATCACGCAAGATTGAACCCAAAGCTAAGCACCTCTCCCATTGCAAGAAAAACCAATCTAGTTGGCCAAACCAAACCAATAATTCGAAGAGAAATACAGAGATATTAAATCATGCATAAAAGAATTCAGGGAAGATTCAAATAATATTCATAGATAAGCTGATCATAAATCCACAATTCATCGGATCTCGACAAACACACCGCAAAAGAAGATTACATCGGATAGATCTCCAAGAACATCAAGGAGAACGTTGTATTGAGAATCAAAGAGAGAGAAGAAGCCATCTAGCTACTAGCTATGGACCCGTAGGTCTGAGGTAAACTACTCACGCATCATCGGAAGGGCAATGGAGTTGATGTACAAGCCCTCCGTGATCGATTCCGCCTCCGGTAGGATGCCAGTAAAGGCCCCAAGATGGGATCTCACGGTAACAGAAGGTTGCGGCGGTGGAAAAGTGTTTTCGTGGCTTGCTCTGGTGGTTCTGGAATATATGTGAATATGTAGGAGGAAGGGCTAGGTCAGAGGAGTCCCGAGGGGCCCACAAGGCAGGGGGCGCCCCCCTAGGGCATTCCCTCCACCCTTGTCGCCGCCTCACAGCTCTTCTGACTTGGACTCCAAGTCCCCTGTGTGTCTTCTGGTCCAAGAAAAATCATCGTGAAGTTTTATTCCGTTTGGTATTCCTTTTTTGCGAAGCTCAAAAACAAGGAAAAAACAGAAACTGGCACTGGGCTCTAGGTTAATAGGTTAGTCCCGAAAATAATATAAAATAGCATATTAATGCATATAAAACATCCAAAACAGATAATATAATAGCATAGAACAATCAAAAACTACATTTATGTTGGAGACTTATCAATGGGGAGGGGGGAGGGAGAGAAAGACATATCGAGAGTGTGTGCGCGGTAGGCACAGAGGCACAACTAGCGAGCGTGTATGTGTATTTGAGAGAGAAGCCAGTAGATAGATTAGTACCAAGATCGAGGTGTCACCCTACTCCTTTGGTGTCGGGAAGTGTGTGTGTGTGTGTGTGTGTTTGAGAGAGAAGCCAGTAGATAGATTAGTATCAAGATCGAGGTGTCACCCTACTCCTTCGCTGTCGGGAAGTGTGGTGTGTGGGGGGGGGGGGGGGGGCAGGAAGTGACACTTAGATATAGGGTGAATGAGTTTGTGTGATACATATCTATATTAAGGGATAGGTAGATAGCATGTGTGCAAGGCATACTTAAAGCATCACGGAGATAAACAAGCAGTGTGCATGCAAGTGCCGAAAAAAATGAAGAGAGAAACAATGTCTTTCTGTGTGTGTGTGTGTGTGTGTGTGTGTGTGTGTGGTGTGTGTTGTGTGTGTGTGTGTGTGTGTGTGTGTGTGTGTGTGTGTGTGTGTGTGTGTGTGAGCGAAATCTCAAAACAAAAGGTGCTCTGCTGGAATCCCATTGTATGTATTCATATGGTTCCGGGACTCGAGTTAACCTTACGCATATGTGTGCGAGACATAGTTATACTTTGAGACATTAGTGGCGGTGGGTGGGCGGAATTAAAGGGTTGGGCGTGTTCAATAGAGAAAGGGTGTGTGTTTTTGTGTGAGAGACTTGCAGGACAGGGTAGAAAGTCGAATTGTAACCTTGACAGAGGGAGAGAAATACACGAAGTGCGCGTGTGTGATTCCGATGCCCACGGAGAAATGAGATATGTATGCGTGTGAGAGAGATTGCACAATTCATTCACGTATCACTATCTAGCGATCGTGGACGTGCATCGCTTGAACATAATCAATATCTACTTTGTATCGTGGCCCAAGATACAACATCGATTCAACACTATAAAGATTGGACACTCACATATCACAATTTTTTTCGAATAGTCTTTGTCAATTGTGCATGACAAAGTTCTAGTGATGTTTCTTCAAACAACCACTCTAGTTATCATGTACATGCACCATTGTTAGTTTTGCATTCAAATTCATTAGTCTTGGATGATTTAATGTTCTATTATAAAGTAATATATGTAATATTCATATATGAATTCAACGGGTACGCAATTTATGAAATGGAGGCCATGTAATCATATGAGGTAAAACTTTTAATTAGCGGACTACAATATCCATTTCTTTTTGTGCATCTATACTAAAATTAACACGTCAATGCATTATGTTTAAAATAAATAACCAATGGCACTAAATTATATATTTACACGAGAAATACATAGGCTTCACTAGAGGCTTTTTGGTATATACATCTGAAAATAAAAGATTGCAAAATAGTAGATCAGAAAGTAATATGATGGAAAATAGTAGATCAGAAAGTAATATGATGAAAATTAGACCCGGGGCCATAGGTTTCACTAGAGGCTTCTCTCATGAAGGCAAATAATACGGTGGGTGAACAAATTACTGTCGAGCAATTGATAGAAGAGCGCAAAGTTATGACGATATCCAAGGCAATGATTATGCATATAGGCATCACGTCCTTGTCAAGTAGACCGACTCCTGCCTGCATCTACTACTATTACTCCACACATCGACCGCTATCCAGCATGCATCTAGAGTATTAAGTTCATAAAGAACGGAGTAACGCCTTAAGTAAGATGACATGATGTAGAGGAATTAACTCAAGCAATATGATAAAAAAAACCCCATCTTTTTATCCTCGATGGCAACAATGCAATACGTGTCTCGCTACCCCTACTTTGTCACTGGGTGAAATCACGCAAGATTGAACCCAAAGCTAAGCACGTCTCCCATTGCAAGAAAAACCAATCTAGTTGGCCAAACCAAACCGATAATTCAAAGAGAAATACAAAGATATTAAATCATGCATAAAAGAATTCAGAGAAGATTCAAATAATATTCATAGATAAGCTGATCATAAATCCACAATTCTTCGGATCTCGACAAACACACCGCAAAAGAAGATTACATCGGATAGATCTCCAAGAGCATCAAGGAGAACGTTGTATTGAGAATCAAAGAGAGAGAAGAAGCCATCTAGCTACTAGCTATCGACCCGTAGGTCTGAGGTAAACTACTCACGCATCATCAGAAGGGCAATGGAGTTGATGTAGAAGCCCTCCGTGATCGATTCCCCCTCCGGCAGGATGCCGGAAAAGGCCCCAAGGTGGGATCTCACGGGAACAGAAGGTTGCGGCGGTGGAAAAGTGTTTTCGTGGATGCCTCTGGTGGTTCTGGAATATTTGTGAATATATAGGAGGAAGACCTAGGTCAGGAAGTCACCGAGGGGCCCACAAGGTAGGAGGCACCCCCCCTAGGGCACGCCCTCCACCATTGTCGCCGCCTTGTGGCTCTTCTGACTTGCACTCCAAGTCCCCTGGGTGTCTTCTGGTCCAAGAAAAATCATCGTGAAGTTTTATTCCATTTGGTATTCCTTTTCTATGAGGCTCAAAAATAAGGAAAAAAACAGAAGCTGGCACTGGGCTCTAGGTTAATAGGTTAGTCCCAAAAATAATATAAAATAGCATATTAATGCATATAAAACATCCAAAACAGATAATATAATAGCATGGAACAATAAAAAATTATAGATACGTTGGAGACGTATCAAGGATGCGATGTTCACGGGCGTGCTGCCGGAGCACGCCCTCGTCCACGTCGAGAGCAGCGATGATGTGATGTTTGCGGGCGGCGATGATGCGATGCTCGTGGGCATGCTGCTGGAGAACGCGCTCGTCCACATTATGAGCGGCGAGGATGCGATGTTCGTGGGCGTGCTACCGGAGCATGCGCTCATCCATGTCGAGAGCGGCGACGATGCGATGTTCGCGGGCGTGCTCTCGACGATGCGATGCTCGCGGGCATGCTGCCGGAGAACGCGCTCGTCAACATTGTGAACGGCGAGGATGCGATGCACCTCCTCGTGACCGACCAGGGCATGCTGTTGGAGCACAGCTAGCCCTCGTGGCCGACGAGGGCGAGCCGCTAGATCACACTGTCCTCCGCGTGGACAGTCAGGGCGCGCTACTCGCGGCCGTAGAGGGCGTGCTCCACCTCGGCGATGTCGGAGACTCCGTCCTCTTCCCAGGCCGCGGCGCCGTCCACTTTGGTGATGGCTGCGTGCTCCGGTGGGTGTTGTGTCTGTATGGAAGCTTCGAGCTACAGTACCTATGGGGGCGGGGGGGTGACCTTTTCGTAGTTTCACATGGTTTGCGGAGAAAAAAAGAATCGGAAGTAGCACAATATGTTGGAACGTGTCGGAGGAAGGATGGCAGGAGCAGTACAACAAACATCATATGCGCACCATATTTTGAGAAGGGTTTAATGTAATTTGTGTGAAATGGGTCTGTGTGGACGTACGAGTAGTATATCCATATCATTGACATTCATGCACGCAACAAACATTTGTGTGCATGATTTCACCCTATTTTCATATTCTGTTTGGGAGTGGATTTGATTTTTGTAATCGGAGCTCATTTTTGTAGTTGGTTTCAATTTAGACTATGCATGTATTATTGCGAGAGATAAATATAGAGAGAATATTTGTGTGACAAAGAGGGGGCGGGGGCAGTGATACCTAACGAGAGAGGAGCATATGCGTGTTCGAAAGACTGTGTGTGTCGTAGAGAGAGGAGTGTCCGAAAGGGAGAAAGAGGGTGTGTGCGTGTCCGTTTGTGTGTTAGAGAGAGAGAGAGAGAGGGAGAGGTGCGTGTAACGTCGGGATCGACAAGGTTACGAGGTTGCGGATATGGGAGAGTGATAGTGTGTGTGCGATGAAGGGACACACAGACAGCATTTGTTTCCGTGTGAGAGAGCTGGATAGACCTCGACAACACGGCTGGCTAGGGGTGGAAGGTTATATGTGGTAGAAAGAGATAGTAGAGATGAATGCTTGTTTGTTGCAAGGAGACCTAACTATATAGATGGGGGTAGCAAGAAGAAGAGAATGGCGGTGTGCCTTTTTATCATGGGATGGAAGAGAGACCAAGAGACACGCATCGTGTGGAGAGGTGTGTGTGTGTGTTTCGAGAGAGAGAGAGGGAGGCGTGGACCTGAATAATGATATGCGTGCTCATGTGTATGCTATAGGGAAGGAATTGTCTAGGTGGTAGTCTTATGATGGCGACCCAATCTTTCAATGAGAGTGGGGATAAGTATCGATTTGATGGATTTTGACATTGATGATCCAGCTATATTGTACCCGGTGATACAGATTGACAATCGTTCCTAAACAAATCTTCGATGGACGATAATCTTATCGTATGCACAAAATCATCCTGAATAATGAGATGGAGTTCCTCCAAGCAACCGAAGAACCGGCTAGAACTAAGATAATGCAATCGTAATTGCCAATATGAATTAATTAAGGATAATGGTGGGGTTGCTAGTACTGAACAAAAGGCGGTAGTCCTACACACACCTCGCAAATGCAAATTATAGCGAAGCAAAACAATGTGTACACAATGACACGAGTTCTAACCTAGAAAAAGGGTAGTAGCCTTATTTATATCTATAGACTATATTAGTATATTTTTTATTTGTATAGTTATATCTATATCTATTCCACTCCCTCCATTTGTAATTTACTCCGCACATATATAGGTTTGACTGCAGCCAATTTTTATAAAGCTTGACCGAATTTGGTGAAAGCAATATGAACATTTATACTAACAAATTTACACGATGTGAAAATAAAAGCAATGATGAATCAAATGATATTTATTTGGTGGTGTATATGTTAATACTTTTTCCTACAAATTGATGAAAGTATACAAAGTTTGACTTTAGAGAAACCCAATATGCGGTATTATGTATAGTGGTAGTAGTACGTACCTAGTTCTTCCCGTTTTTTGTTCCTACGATGTTGTGCCGTGCACGTACCTAGTTGTATAGTGGTAGTAGTAGTACAAACTTCGTAGTAGGAGTAGTACGGAGTGCTCCTACTCTATCAACGAGTCCCATCTGACACCAAATTTCTTGGCTTCCATGCTACAGCTAGATCTTCCCCTCCTAATTTCTATTTTCGAACGCGACGGGCGGGGTGCAGTTTGCCGATAGTCGGTTTGCTCAACTACGGTCCCACATGGAAGTGAAAATGCTAGGCAACACGCCTTCCCTAGCTATGTGGCGTGCCGGACGGGCCATGGAGTACTCCCGATTCCTGGGCGTGTGGGGGTGCGATGAGAAGCGGCAGGCCTTTTCCTTTTACTAGCAATGTGCCCATGCGTTGCAACGGATCCAAAGTAGAATAGTACTTGTTCACAAACTTGAAAGAAAATATTCTTGTTTTGATATACATATATACCACTAAACATATATTACGTTCAAAATATATTTATCAGACTGTTTTGATGAGGCGAGGGAGGGATGTGGTTGCTTTCAAGATAATAAGGGGTTTTCTGCAAATTGGAGCATAGAAGTGGGCTATTGTTGCAAAAATGCCACAACTTACCTCGCAGCCGTTAGATGCAGATCTAATGGTCAGAAATGACGGATGGTAGACACACCATCATCACCAACTGAGTCTTTTATAGGAGTAGAGAAACATGTATAAATTGTAACATTTGGTTCTGCTCCTTGGCACGATCGATAGATAGAAATAACGATTAGAAAGGCTAGGATGGGGCTTTTCCCGCCAGATAATAAGCAGGGTAGTAGCTAGGTTGGTGCATCATTTGTTTGGTCACATGCGGTCCCACATGTTGTACTGCTATAAAGCCTAGCCAATGTGCGTTGACCGGGGGCCGGAACGACAGTGTGGTATGCGACGGGGAAGGGACATTCTTCATGTACGTGTTCCGGTTTCTCGTTTTGAACTTGCGAACGTGATAGGCATGCTGCACGAGTAGTTTTGAATTTATAAGTTCGGTCTCAGTTTTTGAATTTAGGAGTAGTTCGTAGGTCGGGTCAAGCATCGAACGTAAATTACGAAGTTGATGGAAAAGGTAAGCACAACCTATAAGTTGACGGATGGAGTACTAGTTAGAGTGATGCATATAATTGCCTCCAAATGTGAGCAAAGGGATCGCACATGTCTTTATTGACTGGAACGAGAATGCAATAGCACAATAAGAATTAAGGCCACGATGATGCGATCGCAGTGGTGGTTACAGGAGGCAAGAAGAAACATGCATCCATCAACGTACGACCTCCTCCTCCTCGACTCAGTGCGCCGGGCCACCGACCGGCGGCTTAGGAGCGGCGGCTTTTGTGGCGTGGTCAAGGTGCTTCTCAACAAAGGCGTCCAAGGCTTCCAGCCGGTTGACGAAGGCCAACGTCGTAGTGTCCTCACCGTCCTTGTAGATACCTATGTACATGACTTCCTCATACACGTGGATGTGTAGGTCGACGAATTCTTGCAGGGCGAGGCGCCTCGCGGCGAGCGCGACCTCCAGGTTGACATTCTTCGTTGCGTCGGCGGGCAGTCACAGGGCCACCAATGCTTGAAAGAGGTTCTCGCCATCGAGGCCGATTAGGGTGGCAGGCAATGAGGAGCCCGGACGCGCGGGCTGGAGTAGTACGGCGATGTCGTCCGCGAGCTTCTTGATGACGGTGAACTTGTTGATGGTGGCAACGATCATCTTGTCCAACTGAGAGTCGTAGCTGGCGTCGACGATGGGCATGAACCAGCCGGTTGCCAACACCCTCTGGAGACGATCCTCGGTGCCATGCCGCAGGCCGGCGTCATGGACCATCTGGCACAGCCGCTCGCGCGCATCGCCGCCATGGGTCTGGAGTGAGCACTTTTGCGCTTAGTGTAGGTGCTTATGTGTGTACGATGTGGTATATGCATTGGAATGGAGGGGCGCCTTTATATGAGTGCAAACTGTGTTGCATTCACATCGTGCTGCCTCTTTTCCCCGTCCTGCTCCCATTATTACTTCCCTCAGCATGCTAATTAAAGGAGGATGCATCATTGGCCGTTCAACATTTCGGGAACCGCTACCCTCTCCCTCGTCTGCATTAAAGCCGTATCGGGAACTGTCCTGGTTTACTAAATATATTTTTACCATCCTGGTTTACTAGTAGTAGCTGTCAAATCGAATAGTATTGCACCGCCCACTGCACCGCCCGGCTGAACATGCCTCCTCGCCTCCATCAAACACCTCCGTTAAACCCACATGCAAATCGAGAAACCTACTCCGGCCACACGTCCATTCAAGCGGGCCGGAATTAAACGCAACGCCGGCCGAGCTCCTCCCGTCTGCCCTTAGTTTAAAGGAGGCCAGACGCCGTCCAAGCTCCTACCGTCCGCCCTCTATTTAAACGAGGCTAGACAGTGGGCAAGAATCACACCCCTCCGCCGGTCCCCCATCTCCTCCTTCACCATTTTCTCCACTCTTCCGATGGCTTTCGAGGAGCCGTTCTCCGGCATACTACCCGGCTGGGTGGCCCGCCGAGCCCTCCGGGTACGAGCGAGGCTGCTCGGTGCTTCACCTACCTCGCCTGGCCCGACGGAGCCAGTTGCCGCCCAAGCCGGTGCGTGGTTCAGCAACTTGCCACTCCAGTTCAGCTCGATGAGGAGTGGCGAGTTGCTCCACGCCTGCACGGCGGCACGGGCATCGTCGCTGCCGCGTCGTACCACGCCACCAGTGTCTGTGGTGGCCGCGCCTCCCGTGCCTGTGACAGCGCCATGCAGGCAAAGACAGAAGCCGGGTGCGCGGAGAGCGATGAGTCGGTGGCTAGCTTCTCCGTGTCCGCCGCCATCATCGAGGGGAAGTATAACACGGGAGGCCACCGCCGCTTGGGTCCCATGAAGGCCACTGCCGAGGCGACGACTGTGTATACAGGTGGTTTCTTTGCTGCTTCTTCTCTTCCGAGGACCTTCGTCGACCCCGCAAGTGTCTACCGAACATGAGGAAGACAAAGGGATCCGTGGGCGGCCATTTAGATTAGGTATTAATTATACCACGAGAGCTGGATTAGCACCGCTTAGTTCATGTAAATGTAATGAAATCCGTCATGTTTATATGAAGATCCGGCTTTTTTTATACGAAATCCTTCATGCTTATATGAAATCAGTCCGTGTTTGCACGAATTTCCTCTGGTTGGTTAGAGTTGTGAAAATGTATGCCGTTGGCGTTGGATGTCGTCCTCCGTGGAAGGAAGTGGGAGGAAATTTGCCGGTTGCCGTTGGAGATGCTCTTATGCTGGAAATAATAGAGCCACATCCAATCCATTTGAGTTAATTGCGTGTATGATTCTCCCTCTATAAAAAGGTAATTGGATGTACAGTGTACATGACTTGCAGGGTGGCTACAGATTCGTACAGAAAATTAAAAAGAAACAAATCCATCCTTAATCTTGTATTCTAAGTACTCTGTGGGTTCCACTGTCAGTACAGTAGCGAAAGAAGTATATATTAAAAAATATAAAAATATAAAGTTCAAGATAGAATTCGAACTCAGGTCATCGCGTTGCGAGCATCCGGCGCTAACCAATACACCTGATGTTCGTTGTGGACGATGCAAGAGATATATCTCTGCTCTCTATACTCTTGACTCTTATAAAAAATAGAGTTGGTGATGATGGTGTGCCTGCCATCCTGCAATATAGGCCGTCCGATTTATATCTAACGGATAGGAAGGAAACTATGGCAATTTTGCAAAAAGATACCCACACCCCTCTCCACATTTGCAAATAAGGCCTTCCCTCGTTCATCCTTTTCTCCCACAAGATAAACTACTCATACAAATGCATCTTGATGTTCCGTGCAACGCATGGGCATCTTGCTAGTTTCTTTTTAAATAGTTACTGTGATAATTGGGTTGAAGTAATATATTTTATGTTTGCCCCGAATGATCTCAAATTCACTAGTAGTAACAAAGAAAAGGTTGCCTTGTTAATTAACAGAAAACAGGGTGAAAACTATCACATGAGGCCAGTAAAAACAAGGCACACTCGGTTCAACGTCATCGTCACTACAACTGTGCGCGCGCGAGAAATCTACATATCGAGGGGGGCTACGGAGAGAAAGACGTATCGAGTGTGTGTGAGCGAGGCACGGAGACACAACTAGAGAGTGTGTGTGTGTGTGTGTGTGAGAGGGAGAGAGAGGGAGAAGCCAATTGATAGATTAAGATCAAGATCGAGGTGTCACCCTTCAGTTTTCATTGTTGGGGGATGGGTGCTACTTCTTGAGCTTGCGTTGGTTTTTCCCTTGAAGAGGAAAGGGTGATGCAGCACAGTAGAGGTAAGTATTTCCCTCAGTTAAGAACCAAGGTATCAATCCAGTAGGAGAAGAATGCACAAATCACCAACACCTGCACAAACAATCAAACACTTGCACCCAACGCGATAAAAGCGTTGTCAATCCCTTCACGGTAAATTGCAAAAGTGAGATCTGATAGAGATAGACAAACAAAAGATAAAATATTTTTGGGGTTTTTTGGTATATAGATCTGAAAATAAAAATTGCAAAATAGTAGATCGGAAAGTAATATGATGGAAAATAGTAGATCGAAAAGTAATATGATGAAAAATAGACCCGGAGGCCATAGGTTTCACTAGAGGCTTCTCTCATGAAGGCAAATAATACGGTGGGTGAACAAATTACTGTCGAGCAATTGATAGAAAAGCGCAAAGTTATGACGATATCCAAGGCAATGATTATGCATATATGCATCACGTCCATGTCAAGTAGACCGACTCCTGCCTGCATCTACTACTATTACTCCACACATCGACCGCTATCCAGCATGCATCTAGAGTATTAAGTTCATAAAGAACGGAGTAACGCCTTAAGTAAGATGACATGATGTAGAGAAATTAACTCAAGCAATATGATGAAAACCCCATCTTTTTATCCTCGATGGCAACAATACAATACATGCCTCGCTACCCCTACTGTCACGGGGTGAGGACACTGCAAGATTGAACCCAAAGCTAAGCACCTCTGCCATTGCAGGAAAAACCAATCTAGTTGGCCAAACCAAACCGATAATTCGAAGAGAAATACAAAGATATTAAATCATGCATAAAAGAATTCAGAGAAGATTCAAATAATATTCATAGATAAGCTGATCATAAATCCACAACTCATCGGATCTCGACAAACAGACCGCAAAAGAAGATTACATCGGATAGATCTCCAAGAACATCAAGGAGAACGTTGTATTGAGAATCAAACAGAGACAAGAAGCCATCTAGCTACTAGCTATGGACCCATAGGTCTGAGGAAAACTACTCATGCATCATCGGAAGGGCAATGGAGTTGATGTAGAAGCCCTTCGTGATCGATTCCCCCTCCGGCAGGATGCCGGAAAAGGCCCCAAGATGGGATCTCATGGGAACAGAATGTTGCGGCGGTGGAGAAGTGTTTTCGTGGCTTGCTCTGGTGGTTCTGGAATATATGTGAATATATAGGAGGAAGGGCTAGGTCAGAGGAGTCCCGAGGGGCCCACAAGGCAGGGGGCGTGCCCCCCCCCTAGGGCACGCCCTCCACCATTGTCGCCGCCTCGTGGCTCTTCTGACTTGGACTCCAAGTCCCCTGGGTGTCTTCTGGTCCAAGAAAAATCATCGTGAAGTTTTATTCCGTTTGGACTCCGTTTGGTATTCCTTTTCCGCGAAGCTCAAAAACAAGGAAAAAACATAAACTGGCACTGGGCTCTAGGTTAATAGGTTAGTCCCAAAAATAATATAAAATAGCATATTAAAGCATATAAAACATCCAAAACAGATAATATAATAGCATGGAACAATAAAAAATTATAGATACGTTGGAGACGTATCAAGCATCCCCAAGCTTAATTCCTGCTCGTCCTCGAGTAGGTAAATGATAATAACAGAATTTTTGATGTGGAATGCTACCTAACATATTTATCCATGTAATTTTCTTTATTGTGGCATGAATGTTTAGATCCATAAGATTCAAAACAAAAGTTTAATATTGACATAAAAACGGTAATACTTCCAGCATACTAATAAAGCAATCATGTCTTCTCAAAATAACATGGCCAAAGAAATTTATCCCTACAAAATCATATAGTCTGGCTATGCTCCATCTTCACCACACAAAGTATTCAAATCATGCACAACCCCGATGACAAGCCAAGCAATTATTTCATACTTTTGATGTTCTCAAACATTTTCAACTTTCACGCAATATATGAGCGTGAGCCATGGACATAGCACTATAGGTGGAATAGAATATGGTGGTTGTGGAGAAGACAAAAAGAAGGAGATAGTCTCACAGCAACTAGGCGTATCAACAGGCTATGGAGATGCCCATCAATAGATATCAATGTGAGTGAGTAGGGATTGCCATGCAACGGATGCACTAGAGCTATAAATTTATGAAAGCTCAAAAAGAAACTAAGTGGGTGTGCATCCAACTTGCTTGCTCACGAAGACCTAGGGCAATTTGAGGAAGCCCATCATTGGAATATACAAGCCAAGTTCTATAACAAAAAATTCCCACTAGTATATGAAAGTGACAACATAGGAGACTCTCTATCATGAAGATCATGGTGCTACTTTGAAGCACAAGTGTTGAAAAAGGATAGTAACATTGCCCCTTCTCTCTTTTCTCTCATTTTTTTTGGTGGGCTTCTTTGGCCTCTTTTATTTTATTTGTGGGCTTCGTTGGCCTCTTTTATTTTTCCTCACATGGGACAATGCTCTAATAATGAAGATCATCACACTTTTATTTACTTACAACTCAAAAATTACAAATCAATACTTAGAACAAAATATGACTCTATATGAATGCCTCCAGCGAAGTACCGGGATGTGCAATGATTCAAGAGTGACATGTATGAATACTATGTCAACTACATGATCAGGCAAAGCAATATGACAATGATGGAACGTGTCATAATAAAACAGAACGATGGAAAGTTGCATGGCACTATATCACGGAATGGCTATGGAAATGCCATAATAGGTAGGTATGGTGGCTGTTTTGAGGAAGGTAAAAGGTAGGTGTATGATACCGGTGAAAATTGCGCGGTACTAGAGAGGCTAGCAAAGGTGGAAGGGTGAGAGTGCGTACAATCCATGGACTCAACATTAGTCATAAAGAAATCACATACTTATTGCAAAAATCTATTAGTTATCGAAACAAAGTACTACGCGCATGCTCCTAGGGGGATATATTGGTAGGAAAAGACCATCGCTCGTCCCCTACCGCCACTCATAAGGAAGACAATAAATAAATAAACCATGCTCCGACTTCATCACATAACGGTTCACCATACGTGCATGCTACGGGAATCACAAACTTTAACACAAGTATTTCTACAATCCACAATTACTTACTAGCATGACTCTAATATCACCATCTTTATATCTCAAAACAATCATTAGGAATCAAACTTCACATAGTATTCAATGCACTTTATATGAAAGTTTTTATTATATCCCTCTTGGATGCCTATCATATTAGGACTAAGTTTATAACCAAAGCAAATTACCATGCTGTTTAGAAAGACTCTCAAAATAATATAAGTGAAGCATGAGAGTTCAATAATTTCTATAAAATAAAACCACCGCCGTGCTCTAAAAAGATATAAGTGAAGCACTAGAGCAAAATTGCCTAGCTCAAAAGATATAAGTGAAGCACATAGAGTATTCTAATAAATCACGATTCATGTGTGTCCCTCTCAAAAGGTGTGTACAGCAAGGATGATTGTGGCAAACTAAAAAGCAAAGACTCATATCATACAAGATGCTCCAAACAAAACACATATCATGTGGTGAATAAAAATATAGCCTCAAGTAAATTTACCGATAGACGAAGACGAAAGAGGGGATGCCTTTCGGGGCATACCCAAGCTTAGGATCTTGGTTGTCCTTGAATATTACCTTGGGGCGCCTTGGGCATCCCCAAGCTTAGGCTCTCCCATTGCAGGAAAAACCAATCTAGTTGGCCAAGATTGAACCCAAAGCTAAGCACCTCTCCCATTGCAGGAAAAACCAATCTAGTTGGCCAAACCAAACCGAGAATTTGAAGAGAAATACAAAGATATTAAATCATGCATAAAAGAATTCAGAGAAGATTCAAATAATATTCATAGAGAAGCTGATCATAAATCCACAATTCATCGGATCTCGACAAACACACCGTAAAAGAAGATTACATCGGATAGATCTCTAAGAACATCAAAGAGAACGTTGTATTGAGAATCAAAGAGAGAGAAAAAGCCATCTAGCTACTAGCTATGGACCCGTAGGTCTAAAGTAAACTACTCACGCATCATCGGAAGGGCAATGGAGTTGATGTACAAGCCCTCTGTGATCGATTCTGCCTCTGGCAGGATGCCGGAAAAGGCCCCAAGATGGGATCTCACGGGAACAGAAGGTTGCAGCGGTGGAAAATTGTTTTCGTGGCTTGCTCTGGTGGTTCTGGAATATATGTGAATATATAGGAGGAAGGGCTAGGTCAGAGGAGTCTCGAGGGGCCCACAAGGCAGGGGGCGCCCCCCTAGGGCGCGCCCTCCACCCTTGTTGCCGCCTCGCGGCTCTTCTGACTTGGACTCCAAGTCCCCTGGGTGTCTTCTGGTCCAAGAAAAATCATCGTGAAGTTTTATTCCGTTTGGACTCCATTTGATATTCCTTTTCTGTGAAGCTCAAAAACAAGGAAAAAACAGAAACTAGCACTGGGCTCTAGGTTAATAGGTTAGTCCCAAAATTAATATAAAATAGCATATTAACACATATAAAACATCCAAAACAGATAATATAATAGCATGGAACAATCAAAAATTATAGATACGTTGGAGACGTATCAATGGGGAGGGGGGAGGGAGAGAAAGACATATCGAGAGTGTGCGCGCGGTAGGCACAAAGGCACAACTAGCGAGTGTGTGTGTGTTTGAGAGAGAAGCCAATAGATAGATTAGTACCAAGATCGAGGTGTCACCCCACTCCTTTGGTGTTGGGAAGTGTGTGTGTGTGTGAGCGAAATCTCAAAACAAAAGGTGCTCTGCTGGAATCCCATTGTATGTATTCATATGGTTCCGGGACTCGAGTTAACCTTACGCATATGTGTGCAAGACATAGTTATACTTTGAGACATTAGTGGCGGTGGGTGGGCGGAATTAAAGGGGTGTGCTGTTCGACAGAGAGAGCGTATGTGTTTTTGTGTGAGAGACTTGTAGGACAGGGTAGAAAGACGAATTCTAACCTTAACAGAGGGAGAGAAATACACGAAGTGCGCGTGGGTGATTCCGATGCCCACGGAGAAAGGACATATGTATGCGTGTGAGAGAGATTGCACAATTTATTCACGTATCACTATCTAGTGATCGTGGACGCGCATCGCTTTTACATAATCAATATCTACTTCATATCGTGGCCAAAGATACAACATCGATTCAACACTATAAAGATTGGACACTCACATATCACAATTTTTTTTGAATAGTCTTTTTCAATTGTGCATGCCAAAGTTATAGTGATGTTTCTTCAAACAACCACTCTAGTTATCATGTACATGCACCATTGTTAGTTTTGCATTCAAATTCATTAGTCTTGGATGATTTAATGTTCTATTATGAAGTAATATATGTAATATTCATATATGAATTCAACGGGTACGCAATTTATGAAATGGAGGCCATGTAATCATATGAGGTAAAACTTTTAATTAGTGGACTACAATATCCATTTATTTTTGTGCATCTATATTAAAATTAACACGTCAATGCATTATGTTTAAAATAAATAACCAATGGCACTAAATTATATATTTACACGAGAAATACATAGGCTGAGCGTTTGATCTGTTTTTTTGTGAACGCGCCTCCACACCCGTACGATTGGCCTTGCCCGTGTGAACGTCCAAGTTATCTGTGCATCATCCCGAGTTATTGTCTTTTTTTCTGGGGTGGACTTCATACGAGTTATTAACTGCTGACGTGTGCCCCATGTACACAGTCTCGCATGACCTTCCCGCTAGCACTGTCCAAAATTAGTTGAAACTAGATACGAACGATCCCGCGGGCGGCAAAATCTCCCGCTTCCTTCTAAAATTTCCGCCACCTAGTCTTTAGCATGCGAAATTCCCCTTTTATCCTTGGTGCACAGAGAACAATAGTTACAATACGACCATCATTTACATAATAGGTCGGGGTTGCTTTGGTAACTTCCGGTTCTCCCCACCACACGGCACCCCCATTTCCTCTCCCCCTCCCACAAAAACGACTACTCCACAGCACCAGAGCATCTTACATCATGTCGTCCGTACTTCATCGGCCTTTCTACCCCTTCCCTCTCGAAACCCTAGACTGCTCATCCACCGGCGTACCAGAGCCCATTCACTGCTAGCATCGTCCACCTCACCGGATCTGCTTCTGCGGCCGCATCTACCCCTCCCACCTCCCTTAGAAACAAGTAGACTGCTCGTCCACCACTGTACCACAGCCCATTCAGTGCCGGCCTTGTCCACGGCGCCGGATCTGCTTCGCCGGTACTCTCGTCAACCGCAGCACATCTGCAGCGGCTCCTTTATACTCCCCACCGAGACGCTTCATCCACACCCCCGGAGCGGTCCCACCGACGCCCCCATCGACGGCCTCTGATCCTCTTTGCCGACACCTTCCTCAACCCTACCGGAGCCGCTTCGCCGACACCATCCTCAACCCTACCGGAGTAGCTTTGCCTATACCATTCTCAACCCTACCGGGGCCGCTTTGCCAACGCTCAAGTCGACGGCCTCAGATCCGCTTCGTCGCACCCTCGTCCAACCTACCGGAGCAGCTTCTGACGCCCCGTCCACGGCTGCAGATCCGCATCGTCGACACCATCCTGAACCCAACCACCGGAGCAGCTTCACTGACGCCCTCGTCCACGGCCTCAGATCCGCTTCGCCCACACCGTAGTCCATCCTACCGGAGCCGCTCCATAAACACCCTACTCCACGGTTCTAGATCTCCTTACCGGACCCCGACAGCCAGTATAGCGTCATCACCCTTGACGTTTCTAAGCTGATTCCCACTGTCTGGCAAGATGCCAAGCACCCGCCGCGGCCTAGGTACTTGTCACCTTTAAACCCGTCCAGCATCACCTGCCCGATGTACTTCAAATATACTAACAGGTCGCTGTTACATGTTATGCAACTGGCAAAAACTACAAGGACGATGTTTCTTCTGGATCTAACAGCTTGGCCAACCAAGATCCTGGACTGAGGCATTGCTATGATCTTGTAAGTGCGTCTCTCTCTCTTGTATTGTTGTGTGCCTGCCAGCGTGCTTTGCTAGGATTTTCGACCAGTAATCCCTTTGTGCAGACAATGATTTCCACTACTGGCTGCTAAATTAGAGATGTAGATGTCATACATGATACTCCCTCCATTCCTAAATATAAGTCTTTCTAGAGATTCCACTATAGATTACATACAGAGCAAAATGAGTGAATCTACAATAAAAAATGCATCTATATACATCTGTATGTGGTCCATACTGGAATCTCTACAAAGACATATATTTAGGAACAGAGGTAGTACATTACACAAAATCGTAGGTGGCATGTAGGAATTCCAGTGCACTACATTAGGCTCCCTTAGAGTGCCTGCTAGTCCAGTACACAGAGTCATGGCTAGTTTATGCTACGCACACAATCGTTAATTGGTGGTTTAAATATGTGCAAGGGATATGCAACGTATTATCATGTAGAGATATCTAAAATTAGCCGTGTCAACTTGCAGATAGGGTTATGCAATGAAAAAGTACAAGATTTCTTAGTACACGATGTATGTGGCAATTTCATGGAACATCGCAAAAAAAGGAGAGGCTGCGATGAGCCTATATAGTGTGCTATGGTAGGTCACTCCGGCTCAGTTCTTTTGCAGGATTCTCCTAGAATCTGCCCCTCTTTAGCTTCTCCTAGAATCTTTGACCCCCATTTGTGTTACAATCCTAACTAATTAGACCCTAACTAGATAGGATTGTAAAACAAATGGGGCTCAAAGATTCTGGGAGAATCTGGGTAGGGGGCAGATTCTGGGACAATCTGGCAAAAGAACTGGGTCCATTGCAATCATCGTGACATGTTATTTATATGTCAGTGCTGTTGGCCAAGTTTCTTAGGGACAGTTATTTTGAGTTATCCTAAGAAAATAAGCACCTTTGAATATAAGCTCCAGATAATAAGCCAACCAGTTCTTTTCATTGCCTGCCTTTTCAGCTTATCTGTGGTATGATTAGTGAAAAGTTTAGATTGCATTATATTTTGTCATTTTGCTACCCATATGAAAATTAATTTGACTTGCAAACATGACAAATTGAACCCAGTGCAGTAATTAATATGATAGGAAAACAGACCATCAATATTTGTTCAAAATGCAAATACAAAGATACCATCTACTTGGCACAATCTACTTTGGTCAATGTCTTTCATAGAGATCCCATTGCCTAATTTAAATGAAGAACGCATGACCTAAATTTAAATGAAGAACCATTATTTATCAAAATTCGATGGTCCAAGTGGCTGGTTATTATCATATAGCAGCACCACCTGAAAGCATCATATAGCAGCAGTAGTAGCTCATAGCAACTCATCATACAACATCAGCAGTAGCAGCTAGCAATTCATCATATACCACCAGCAGCTCATAGCAATTCATCATATAGCAGCAGCAGGAGCAGCTCATAGCAATTCATCATATAGCAGCAGCAGGAGCAGCTTATAGCAACTCATCATATAGCAGCAGCAGAAGCTCATTGCAATTCATCATATAGCAGCAGCTCATAGCAATTCATCACATAGCTGCAGCAGGAGCAGCTCATAGCAATGCATCATATAGCAGCAGCAGCTCATAGCAATTCATCGTATAGCGGATCAGAATGAAAATTTGGCAAAAAATCAGAGGAGATCCTCACCTTGTTGGATGAGCTCATCCTTCAATAGCACCTCAAGGCCACGGCCTGGGAGGAGGGGAGGGGGAATGAGGTGCCTTCTACCGGAGTGGGGCATCGACCGTAGTTGTGCGGCAACCGACGGAGTAGTGCGTTGGATGGACCATAGCGGAGCAGCTGCTGGAGACCATGAGAATGAGGGGCGGCACCAGAGGGAGGAGCAGCCGGGGAGATTTGGCCCTACCCGCCGGCCATGTAGCCTAGCCGGACAGATCATCGTCGAGGAGCAGGCCAGATGGGACCAGTGGCGACGGCTCGTTGGAGTAACCCTAACTCTGCAGGCAGGGGATCGAGGTAGAGGGAAAGGGCAGAGGAGATGCAAGTGGGCAGGGCAATGAACGCTTGCGTGTTTGTTTTTTACTTGAGGGTCAGGTGTGACGCGGGCGTGAGCAGTGGCATTTTGAGTGTAATATAGGCAGACAACAGAGTCATTTCACTATTCCCCTTCCCTTCAATTTTTAGTGAGCTTCTACCCGAAGCACCCCCCCCCCCCAAAGCGAAATAAGTTAAGCCCAAGCCCATAACTCAAAAATGACTTCTTTACATCTTTTATGGCTTATTTTGACAATAAGCTCTGAAAACGTGGAATAGAACTGGCCCTTAACCTGCAATTCAATGGTGCGTGCAATGATGAATCACTCCTGCCTGCTATAGTGTACATTTAGGCATCATACATGGCATAACCTAATACATGTGCATTTCATTATAGAATCTGAAATATGCAATGTTTATGTTAGTTCATACGTTGCACATGATGTTTAAATGCCCCTTAAATCTGGTGAGTCAAGTGATGGTCTTTTAAGCCTCCTTCTATGCTTCTTTTCTTGATATGTAATTCAGTGTTGTGCAAGATTTGCTCACACATCTGTTCAATTGCTTGTTTGTATCAGCCAGCCATACTAGGATTGTTTGCTTTGTTTACTTGCTGTTCTTGACCTAACAGAGCTTGTCAACGATTTAAACACTAAGGGCTGCTGTAGTGGGGGCTTGTATAACGCATTGGTGACATAAAGGTTTGGCTGTACACTAAAGTAGGCTCTCCAAGAGTACCTGGAGATCCAGTTCGAAGGTATGCCTAGTTTTTACACAGTGCACACATAGTAAATGCTCATTTCATTGTGTGCAAGAGATGTGGCATGTTTCATTATGTGGTGTTGTTTTGTTATAAACTCATCCTTTTGTGTTGTTCACAGACTGGAAAGTATGCATATTTATCTTCCAAGGAGACCAGTAACTAGTTTGTGTCACCTTGCAGAGGGGGTGCAATGAAGATAAGATTGAGGATTTCCATGTACAAGATGTTAGGAAGGAGCCTTGCAAGAGAAGGAGGAGCAGCGCTGAGCCTGTTCAACCAGTTATTGTAAGTCACTGTATTACAATTATCAGGACATCCTATTTGTCTGACATTGTGCTTGCGTAGGGTTCTTCACCTGTAACCCAGTCATTGGGCCATTGATTAGAACCCCCTCCGCTCACTACTAGACGATGTTCTAACTTTTTTGTAAATTGGATGTATGTAAACACATTTTAATGTGTCTGTTCACTCATTATGGATGTAGTCTACTTTTAAATATCTAAAACATCTTATAGTAGTGAACAGTGTGAAACTGCTTCCTGCTATGGTAGAGTTGTCGATGTCATAAATGTCATAACTAAACGCATGTTCACATCATTAGCCTCCCTATCATTACTAGGATCTTGATTACATACTAGTCGAGATACTTCATAGGGGGCAAACAATATTACATTAGTTGTTCCTTTATATAGTAAATGTAGCTAGGCCATGGATGTTATTGAGGCGTGCATGTATGCATGCTGCCAACTCAACAGTTCAATTGCTTGTTTGTTTCAGGCATAGTTAAATTGCTCTTTTCAATTGCTTTACTTGTCCTCAGTTAATGAGATGCCCAAACAATGATGCCTGATGTTGGGTACTTGTATAATTATTAGTTGACATAATTAAAGGCCTTACCATTTAATTACTCTAGCGAAGTGTGCCTGAAGCTTTGAAGTCTATTAACCAACTATTACTGCATGAGGCTCACAATCTAGTTTATACTAGGATAATGATTGCATAGTTTTGCTTGTTGTGGTAGGTTTGTATGAATCCCTCAGCTGTTCATTATGCTCCCTAAGACTTTAATTGAGCTATAGAATGGCCAACTGCTTTCTTACTTATACGCAAGATATATATATATATATATATGTATATATATATATATATAATGTTCAGTAGCTGCGTGTGGTCTAAATTTGTAACCTGTCTGTGCTTTGGATTTGGCCCCAACATCATGCTCCTCTGGTGAGCTAAGAGAGATTTCTGTATGCGGGCTGCACAGACTACCAATTTTATAATTTTTAAAATATCACCTGCTTATGCTTCATGACGTATAACATTATTGTTAGTCCTGTTTTTTCATGTACAAAATAGTATGTCTTGCTCGCTTCACTATTGTAACTATATTTTTGCCCTAGTCATGTGTACTTACAGAAACATTTCAGGATGAAGTGACATCAACACAAAGATCTGAGAGCAGTGCGGCATGGCCGTTACCAAATGATTATGGATTGGAATTGGAATGTGCTGATGTTCTCGAGCATCAACTAGAGGTGGCAAGACAACGTGTACATGATTCTCAACATGAAATCAACATATTGAGACTGGAGTTGCAGGTATTAGATGCAGGAGTAAAAAAAATGAAACAAGACACTGAGGTAACCACAAAGGAATTGGAGATTTTGCAGATTGAAATTTGTGCTATCTGAATCCGGCCAATCCCATTTTCTGAAGAGATTATAGTTCAAATGGTAAGTTCTATTGATGCGTGTCCATGATGTATGAGCTTTATTTGCCCAATGTATGTAATTTGTTGTTTGTCTACGCTTTATTATCACTTGTGCCAAATTATAATGCCCAGTGGGTATAATCTGCTCTAATTTCTTTATTGTATAGTGTAGGATTATTCTTCGTTTTTATGCCTTAGTCTCTTTATTGTATAATGTAGGTTTTTTAGAGGCGATAGTATAGAGTAGGATAATTCTTTGTATATCCTATATCGTTCAAATGGGGCCAACACGCCCAAACTTTACCTGGATGCCATCCGAACGAACAAACATGTGTAGTCAAAGCGGGCCTTAATAGGGCTGGTCAACTTAATATTTAGTGGATCCCAAACGATGTGGCCCATCGTAACAACGGCTCTTAGCAGGTCGTTAACAGGCCGAAAGCTCGAAAGGGCCGTATAAATGGAAATGGCCCGCTGGCCTCTAGCAGGCCGGAAAAAATGTCAATTTTGTCTTGGCCCTTTTACTTGACAGGCCAGTAAGAGGCCGAAAGTGTTTTGCGCCAGAAGAGGCCCAATTTAGAAACCAGGCTTTTAACAGGCCGAAAGTCGCGTTGGGATGAAATTGTGCCCTGCGGAACATGGGCCGCTAATGGACCCAAAATCAGGTTGCACCGTCAAAGGCCCAACAGTTGTGCGGGCCGTTAATAGGCCGAAAGACAAAATGGGCTAGGAATTGGCCCATTTACCGAATGGGCCGAGGAAAGGCCGAAAGTCACAACGGGCTAGAAGTTGGCCCAACTGTAGAATGGGCCGAGAAAAGGCCGAAAGACTTACCGGGCCGTTAACGGGCTGGAAGGGACGATGGGCTGCTAACAGGCCGAAAGAAGGTCGGGCCGTAATTGGGCCCAAAGACATGGCGGGCCGTTAACGGGCTGGAACTGACGATGGGCTGGAAATAGTCAAATCTAGGATGGGCCTTTGATGGGCCGATTCTATGTAACTTGTATGGGCCATGCTTGTGAATGGGCCTGACTCAAGTAGGCCGCTAATGGGCCGGCCCTCTTATTTTGACAGGCCCGGCCTTTTAACCTAAACGAGCCGCTGTTGGGCCGAGCCACGTGTCGACGTACCATAGGCTCGTCCCGTCCACTCGCTTGATGACACCTATCCCAACGCGGAGCTGACGGGTTATCGGATCCAAACCGGAACCCGATAGCTTAACGGCGACCCGTTATGGTGGATGCCATGTGTCGGTTACCCTTGACGAAAGCACTTCCATGACGCGCCATTTATCGTCATGGAAGTGGACACTTCCGTGATGATAATTTTGGTATTGTCATGGAACACTTCTACGACAGCACAGGTATGACTATCTTGATTCAGTCATAAAATCGTCATGGATGTACATGCATGACAGAAAACGTGACCTACTGTGACAATGACGTATCATCACGGAAGTGATTTTTTTTTGTAGTGTCATCACCTAGCAAATCATCTTCATCACTATTGAAATCAAGATACTCGGGGTGTGATGCCTTGGGGCCTTTAGCCATGAAGCATTGTGACGCCCCCGGCCCGATCGCGCACTAATCATACACGCAAATGCACACGATCAAGCCTAAGGACTCACGGGAAGATATCACAACACAACTCTAAAACATAAATAAAGTCATACAAGCTTTATATTACAAGCCAGGGGCCTCGAGGGCTCGAATACATAAGCTTGCGAACAAGCGTCAGCGGAAGCATAAGATATCTGAGTACAGATATGAAATAGAAACAGAAAGGCCTTTAGAAAGGCGGGGCAAAATAAAACACTACGATCGAAAGGCGAAGGCCTCCTGCCTGGGACCCTCCGATCCTACTCCTGGTCGTCAGTCAACTCATAGTAGTATCCATCCTCTGGGTAGTAGTAGTAGCGATCGTCGGCAGGGCAGCTGTCTCAGGGGCTTCGTCATCTTGGTCACGACAAACTGATATGGGGAGAAAAGGAAAACAAAGCAACCGTGAGTACTCAGAAGTACTCAGCAAGCAGGGAACTACACTACATATGCAACATTATCAAAGGGAGGCTGTATATGTGGACTGGGCTGCAGAAATGCCAGAATAGAGAGATGGCCTAGTCCTATCGAAGACTAGCATCTTCAGCGGTCTTGCAGCAATAGGAGAGAGTAGAACAATACAATATAAGGTAGCAGTGATAATAGCAACCTCACCCAGAGATCCTTTCTCGACTCCCTGCGAGAAAGCAATCCCAGAGCCATAAAGTCATCAAACCTCGTCCTGAGATCCCTTCTCGACTCCCTGCGAGAAGCAATCCCAGAGCCATACATACAGGTCTCATCACAGGTATCCAGTTCTAGTTGTATCGATCGGGATACAACTCCGAGTGTCCTTTACCGTAGGACCGGCTATCGATAGAAATGTTCTTCCCTGCAGGGGTGCACCAACTTACCCAACACGCTCGATTAACTTCGGCCGGACACACTTTCCTGGGTCATGCCCGGCCTCGGCCAAACGACACATCGCAACCCTACCTACGGCTCAGCAGAGAGGTCCCCGCCGGTCTACATCCTAAGCGCAAGGGGGTCTTGGCCATCGCCCCTCACCCTCCGGGTCGTTGCGCACAGGGTGGATACCAGCATCGCCTCGGGTGGCCGACACGATCCGACCGTGCCGCCATGCTGAACTGGACGTCTGACAGAGCTTTCGGCTGATGCATACGATGCAGAACGCCCATACTATGCCCACGTGATGGTTAGTGCTATCAGGCCAGAGGCCTGCTCGGATCAAATATCCAAATCGTTAGGACTAGGGCTTGCGGAAAACGAGCAGAGACTCACGAAAGATGTGACCCCGTCGCCCCGTCTCGAGGACTTGCGGCAAGGGCCATGAATGCCCGGCCGCGCCTCGTATTCATCACTCGGGCATCATCCAGGTCAACCCGTCTCGTAAAAGACTGTCGGGAACTCAGGTCCACCTCTACTGGGCGGTACCGCCTGTCCCTTCAGTCCTGTAGTAAAAGTAACTTCCTCGGGTCCCCCTTCGGGGCCGACTCGTCTCTATCAAGGTTCAGAAGTAAAGTCACAGTAATCGTGTGTCCATAACATCAAGGAAATCCGAGGTATCACCCTCGACGGATGCCCACTCGATGTAACCGTCAAGTCGAACTTAGGAGGAATCACCCTCGATGAGTTCACACTTGATGTGTTGTACGACAGGGTCGTATCGGAAGTGGAGAAGGAGGAATCACCCTCGATGACCACGATCGAATAGCTACTCTACATAGTTAACATCAGAAGTGCTACATGAGGTTTCACCCTCGGCACTTGATAGTAACGCTGCAGTGTCGTTACAACTAAGGGGGGGTGATGTGCGGTGTCGGGGCCTGGTCTTCAATCCCGTTGATCGGGTCTTCTGACGATCCAGCGCGGCAGTCGGGATAAGTGGGGTCACTGATAGGTCTCTACCCAGCCTAGACTAAACAGTTTAGGATATGTAGGTAATTATCAACAGCAGGTTACAATGAACAGGCTATGCATCAGAATAGGTAAAGCAGCAGCAGCAGCAGCAATTCTAATGCAAGCATGGGAAATTAGAATGGGCGATATCGGGATGATCAAAGGGGGGGCTTGCCTGGTTGCTCGGCGGCAAGGGCGAGGTCGTCAGTACTGGAACCAATCACCGGAGCTGCGTCGGCACCGGGCTCTATCGAGAGAGGAAGAGGGGGAGGAAACAGTATAAATTTAAGCAGCAAGTGCTACACAAAGTATGACATTGACAATACGCAGTGCCGGGTGTGTCCTAACGTACGGTTGCAGTCACTGAGGAAGGAGGGGATCCATCCGGGAATGTTTTCCCGGTTCCGGACATTTGTCAGACAGATGACCGGAGGGAACGGTTGCATGTTTCTGATAGTTAGAGGACGAACGGACTGCGTATTCGGATTCGTCTCGTCGTTCTGAGCAACTTTCATGTACAAAGTTTTTCGATCTGAGCTACGGATTATTTTATATGATTTTCTAAAGTTTTTATTAATTTCTAGAAATTAATTAATTTATTAAATCAACATTACCGAAACAGTAACAGGGTGACGTCATCATGACGTCACTGTGACGTCAGGACCAGTGGGTCCCACCTGTCATTCACTGTTTGGTTAATTAGGGTTAATTATTTGATTAACAATTAATTATTAAACTAATTAATTAAATTAAATTAATCTAAACAGAGTTAATTAGCCTATTATTTAACTATTATTTTTTATTTATATTTCTATTTTTATTTTATTTTATTTTATTTTAAACGTTTTACTGGGGCTGGGCCCCAGAGTCAGTGGGTCAGGGGCTGGCCATCGGTCATCGGCACAGGGGCCGACCGGGGGGGTGCGTGCGACATAGAAAGGCCTTTAGAAAGGCGGGGCAAAATAAAACACTACGATCGAAAGGCGAAGGCCTCCTGCCTGGGACCCTCCGATCCTACTCCTGGTCGTCAGTCAACTCATAGTAGTATCCATCCTCTGGGTAGTAGTAGTAGCGATCGTCGGCAGGGCAGCTGTCTCAGGGGCTTCGTCATCTTGGTCACGACAAACTGATATGGGGAGAAAAGGAAAACAAAGCAACCGTGAGTACTCAGAAGTACTCAGCAAGCAGGGAACTACACTACATATGCAACATTATCAAAGGGAGGCTGTATATGTGGACTGGGCTGCAGAAATGCCAGAATAGAGAGAAGGCCTAGTCCTATCGAAGACTAGCATCTTCAGCGGTCTTGCAGCAATAGGAGAGAGTAGAACAATACAATATAAGGTAGCAGTGATAATAGCAACCTCACCCAGAGATCCTTTCTCGACTCCCTGCAAGAAAGCAATCCCAGAGCCATAAAATCATCAAACCTCGTCCTGAGATCCCTTCTCGACTCCCTGCGAGAAGCAATCCCAGAGCCATATATACAGGTCTCATCACAGGTATCCAGTTCTAAATTGTATCAATCAGGATACAACTCCGAGTGTCCTTTACCGTAGGACCGGCTATCGATAGAAATGTTCTTCCCTGCAGGGGTGCACCAACTTACCCAACACGCTCGATTAACTTCGGCCGGACACACTTTCCTGGGTCATGCCCGGCCTCGGCCAAACGACACATCGCAACCCTACCTACGGCTCAGCAGAGAGGTCCCCGCCGGTCTACATCCTAAGCGCAAGGGGGTCTTGGCCATCGCCCCTCACCCTCCGGGTCGTTGCGCACAGGGTGGATACCAGCATCGCCTCGGGTGGCCGACACGATCCGACCGTGCC